>JAJGOT010000581.1:452500-508151 GCA_022457155.1 Cladopsammia gracilis
TGAGGTTTTTTTTTTTGAGTTTTTCGCTTCGCGAGGTCGTGAGACAAATATCTGTCGTGTTTGATATTTTTTGCCTCACGAGACAAATTCCTCATCGTGTGCGGGCGCCACGCGAATCTGGCTGAGCCAAATTAATCGATTAGCCAATAAAATTGCATGGCGAGCTCACGTGATTTCAAGTTCGACATGGATGGAGGACGACGAGACGTTAAGGTGGCTGAACACAATTTCACTGTGCCTTTGCGTCATTCATTGCCATTTCAAAACTGCTAACGTCCGAGCGCCCAAAATTGGTGAGGCATACGATTAAGCAACAAGCTATATACAGCTATTTCAATTAACGTTGTCGGGTGAAAGCTCATTGCTCAAAGCTCAAAGTCTACAAGTCAAGACCGAACGAGTAGATAGTTGGGAGCGGTGAAACGAAAAGAAACGGCGCGAATGAGCGATGCGACGAGCGGGAAAAACGTTTGTTTTGCGTCGCTCTCAACTATCTTGGCTTGTAGCTTTGAGCTTTCATCCGACGATATTAATTGAAATAGCTGTATTTTGATATTTTTGTTGAGCTTTTAGGGTGTTGCCATGGCAACACGGTGGATTGTAAATCAGCCTGCAATATTTGGTTTCGTTTATTTTCAGAAAATTTAGTCGTTAGATTTTGTCCATCATTTGTGTCCATCGTTTGTCTCCAGTAAACTCGTAAAAATATTCGCATGTTAACACTGCTCTCATGTAATTTTAACAGAGGGATCTTCCGTAATTTGTGGTTTAACATGTTTGCGTTTTGTAAAAATCTCCTCTGTTAGAGTTCAATTTGTACATAACTGGTGCGTATAATGATAATAACCTGTGCCAGAAAAATATGTAGATATGAAAAGTAGCCCCGAGGAACAACCTCGTCGCTGGTAGGCTTCAATAACAAACGTGAATCAAGGAGTGGTGACACGCATACCGTTATGCGTGCCCCAAGGGAAACACATCCCGCTTTTCGGGATTTTGGTTTAATGGCCTGACTGGGGAAATAATAATGCTCGCCAGTCGCGCGCGTTTGATGATTCCCTCCTAAATTCTGCCGCTTTTCGGGACTTTGTTTTAACCTGACTGGGATAATAATAATGCTCGACAGTCGCGCGCGTATGATAATTCTCTTCAAAAGCTTGGTTTCCATATAATCGCAACGATCGCTGCGATTCTTGCGACCCTTGCGATCATATGGAAACCAAAACGTTGCGATCGTTGCGATCCGTTGCGATTGCGATCGCAGAGATAGAAAAATTTCTATAGCCTGGTTTCCATATGATCGCAATGATCGTTACGATCAACGATCGCTGCGATCCTTGCGACCCTTGCGATCATATGGAAACCAAAACGTTGCGATCCTTGCGATCGTTGCGATTGCGATCGCAGAGATAGAAATTTTTCTATCTCTGCGATCGCAATCGCAACGGATCGCAACGATCGCAACGTTTTGGTTTCCATATGATCGCAAGGGTCGCAAGAATCGCAGCGATCGTCGATCGTAACGATCGCTGCGATCGTTGCGATCGTTGCGATTATATGGAAACCAGGCTTATCTCTGCGATCGCAATCGCAACGATTGCAACGATCGCAAGGATCGCAACGTTTTGGTTTCCATATGATCGCAAGGATCGCAGCGATCGCTACGAACGACGATTGCGATTATATGGAAACCAGGCTTAAATTCTGCTGCTTTTGTATCTTTCTATTTATGTCTATTGAAACGTGTAATTTCTTTGCACACGCTTTTAGAACGAGATATGTATATGTTCTTTAGTTTCGCTGTGCTGCGTTGGTTCACCGTTCGTTGTGTATCTTCGTTTGTATTTATGACTATTGAAACGTGTAATTTCTTTGCACACGCTTTTAGAACGAGATATATACATGTTCTTTAGTTTCGCTGTGCTGCGTTGGTTCACCGTTCGTTGTGTATCTTCGTTTGTATTTATGACTATTGAAACGTGTAATTTCTTTGCACACGCTTTTAGAACGAGATATATACATGTTCTTTAGTTTCGCTGTGCTGCGTTGGTTCACCGTTCGTTGTGTATCTTCGTTTGTATTTATGACTATTGAAACGTGTAATTTCTTTGCACACGCTTTTAGAACGAGATATATACATGTTCTTTAGTTTCGCTGTGCTGCGTTGGTTCACCGTTCGTTGTGTATCTTCGTTTGTATTTATGACTATTGAAACGTGTAATTTCTTTGCACACGCTTTTAGAACGAGATAGTATACATGTTCTTTAGTTTCGCTGTGCTGCGTTGGTTCACCGTTCGTTGTGTATCTTCGTTTGTATTTATGACTATTGAAACTTGTAATTCCTTTGCACACGCTTTTAGAACGAGATATATACACGTTCTTTAGTTTCGCTGTGCTGCGTTGTTTCACCCTCCGTCGTGGATCTTTGTTAATGAGATGCAATTTACGGACTGTCGACAGACCGACTTCCGCTTTTACGGTCTGTACAGACCGTACAGACTGTCAAACCGTTTCACCCGTTACCCGCCAGATTGATGCATATAATTATCAGTGAGTCGTACAGACTGTATGATCCATTTGACAAACTGTATCTGTCCGTGTTCTTTTTGCTTGTTCTTGCTTTAATGAGAAGCAATTTACGGACTGTCAACGGACCGACTGGTCACTATTACAGTTTGTCAGACCGTACAGATCGTAATGTGGGTTTGACAGACTGTATCCGTGCGTCTGTATTGGACATGAGTGTTTTCTCGGGGCCGACAAATCGGCACGACAAATCGCAACGTGTAAATAGGCTTACAATGAAGTTTTGTTGAAATAACGTGTTTGTTAATTTCCATGTTATATCCGGCCAAATGTCACCAAATATACAACTAAATTGGATTAAAAGATTCAAGGAGAAAAACAGAAGTACTAGTTTGGAGAAAAGAAATATTCAAAGTTTCGATTCGATTCTGGTGGAATTTTGTCGTTATTTTGTCTTTTTAATTCATATTTTTCTGCGTTCATCACTTTTGGCTATTTTTTCTTCCTATTTTCGGATGATAAAGCAAGCTGAAGCAAGCTCCTGGCCATAATCATGAAAACACGATATTTCTGTCGGGACAGTGTCCCTTTAGTTAAAAATGTCCTCGGTTAATTTACCCCATTTGCAAGTTATATAAGAGACTGACTAAATTAAACAACAATAGGTTTTAACGAACTAGTGCTTTCAGTTTCCTTGTAGGTTGACAAACAAATATAGAACTTTTCAATAAGTGCTTGTAAAAGCGATCAGAAATAATCCAAATCTATTTTGTTTAATAATTTTGTCAAAAAAGGTATTTCGTAGCTCATCATATAACATACAGTGCATACAGTGAAATAAACTTCAACTGAATTAAGTGTACAGTGGGTGCAAATTCTAACTAAAGGTGTTCAGGAGTTTTAGGGGTTGTAATTCGACCATTTTCAATTCTTAAGGTATCATTTCCTATCCTGAATTTAGAAGTAATTTTTCTATGTTCAGGATATGGTTAATTAAATCGGAGTATTTCGTTTCACTTTTAAAGATCGAATAAAATTTATTTTTTTTATTTACATTAATTAGTTTGAGTTGGTGATTTTTTAGACGTGTAAAAATGTTCTGTTTTGCCTTTGACAAGAAAAAAGATGGGATACTTAAGTTTATCGCAGTCTTCTCAATATTGAAGTTTGTACAGAAAGAATCAATCTTACTAAACAAACCTGTTTTTTTTTCTTGAGCTATATCATTAGAAATGATTAAGCAGAGTTTTGCAATACTATATCATCAGATTGATTTTCCAGGTCAAACAAACCAGTGTCAAACAGTCAGATTTCAGTGAGGTTCGGGGTTTTAGTTCATTTTTGTTTTTTACTTTTTTAGGCCTCATTTTGGTTCATTTTGGTCAGAAGATTCATGCCCAATTTAGTCTCTGCTTAAAGAGATAATTGTGGTACGGATAGTCCTTAGATTTTTCCTATCGATGGTTTTAATGTATCTGGTATTTTGTTAACAGTGACATTAAAACAAAAGTTAAGATGAGGGGATGAACACTGAGTAAGTTTACAAGAACTAGATTTCCACCTGAAACAGATTTTGACGATAAGATTGATGATGATCCCAATAATGAAAACAGAGAACAAAGTTGTAAAGAATTTTACTTGAAAGGAGGAATGAAACTTTTTCGCAGAATGAAAGCTAAATCATTCATTTAGTTATGTTTAATAAAAAGGATGCTGAAGATTAATTGCAGAGAGCTCTTGATGCTTATCCCAGGTAAAAATAAGATTTTAGCAAGTTAAACATGTTATATTCGAAAGGAAAGATAGGAGAACTCTTAAGAAAAAGCCATGGGAGATCCTGAAAATAAGGAACGTGATCAGTTAGATACTGTAGCTCCGTCTGCTCAACATAACGATGAGCAGGATATAAGCGAAGAAACACAATACAGTGAACTGTTTGGTTGTTTTAACCCATGTTTAGATAACAATCACCAAGGGAACAATCTTTTAAGTAATGTTGGAATTTTTTCAGTCTACAGCAAGTGATAATGAAAAGCTGGTAATTAATCGTATGGAAAAAAAGAACTTGTTCATTCTTTGAACAGAGAACAAATGGAGTTTTTTTACCATATGTTACTCTCTGTTAAAAACGACGAGAAGCAATTGACACTTTTTAAGTAGTGGCGCGGGTTTAGGGAAGGCAACAGTAACACAATGTTTGTGTGTAGCTCTTGATAATAAACCAGGTGAAAATCCAGACGAGTTGAAAGTACTGAAATTTGTTCCAGACACAAGGCAAGAGGACTGCATAACCATTACCAATTACATACAAACAAAATTGTCAAAAGAGAAATTGAACTCAAGAAACCATGCACTATAACCTAAATGTCCAATTGCAACATCAAAAACAACATTCGGACATAATATGACAGCATTGCATGATGGGAAAAACTTACAGGAGATAGCCCAGAGGGCACTTTGATTCATCTTTAGTAGCTGCCCGATGAGCATCATTAAGCTTGAAGGTAGTTCAGAGTCTACTTTCTCAACGAAGCGAGTTAGGTGTTGTACTTCGTGAACGAATTTGGCTCGTGACTTGCTGAACTGGAAAAATGCCCGCCGGAAAACGAAGAAAGTAGCTTTGGGACTCGACTCTGGATGAATTTCTCGACCTACCGCGGTATATTTTGGAAGTTGCTACCACAGGAGAACACAACAAGCGCGAAATTTCGGCGGTGGGTCGGAGTGGCTGTGGACTTAAATATATTCTAAATATGAAATGTGTGGCGGACGGAAGGAACGCTGTCGAAAAATCTCGTTATTTCCCAGCATACAGTGCGGTTGTAATGTTGAAAATCGAGGCAAGGTGAGTATGCTCTAGAATAAGAAGCTATAATTCCGTCGGCCCGAGCAACGAGTAAGAGCCGAGAAATTCACTGCTAAGCTAGGACTAGGACTGAATTTTGCTGTAAATGTTGACTTTTGGGTTTGCCACGATGATTTGAATAAAAAAAACTAAAGGCAAAAACGTGATTTTTGTTGTTTTTCTATGACGTTAAAAACGGTAATTTTTGTTATTGTCCAAATTCAAACGCTGATATTCTGCAAAAATCGCTGACTTTTTTGTGTTTATTGGGTATCTCAATTTGAAAGACTTTCTAGTAAATGCTCACAACTGCTAGTTAAGGCAATGTTCGCACGATTGAGAAAGTTGCAATTTTTTAAAGCAGTGGAGTATTGTACGGCCGGTTTTGGCCGGTGTGGGAGCGAATGAGTTAAAACTCCGATTTTTTTATGGCCCGCCATAGTTATGAAAAATTGCCATAATTTGTTCCATTACCGAGTACGAGGTCTTGGTCGAGTGACGTCACGGAAGGAGATGGATTTTTATCATCTCAAGGATTACCAGTGACTTGTTGCTGCGAAAATAGCTCTGCGAAATGCCAACGACTTGTGTTACCTACGGCTGCAAAAATATTTCGAACCCAAAGGCAGGTATTGGGCTTTATAAAATACCTTGCTTTAATGATGACCGTGTTGAAGCCAAAAAGCGACGCAAGAAATTGGTCGATTTTGTGAACAGCATAGTGTCTAGATACCCGGCAGCCGGGAAGTGTTTTCAAAATACAAGGCACCCGGCAGTCTGAAATTTTTATCGAATTTCCACGAAATATCTCGTTTAATTCTTCTGAGAACAGTCGATATTTGTTTAGAAATCTCGAGCGATCTCAAACATTATCTTGGCGTCGAAGTTAAAGAAATTGTCGAGGTTGGGCACACTATAAAATCTCGATGGTTGTGACACTCACAAAAAATTCGTGCTGACTCGCCGAGTAACTGAACTCTCACGGGAATATCTCCACAAAAATTATCACTGAAACCTCTCGAGAGTATTTGATCTTTGTCCAGAAATGCCAAGGAATTCTAAATTATGTTTTCGTTTTGTAAAGGACGAATTCTCCTAGCTATAGAATCTCGACTGACGGCACGGTTTTCAATACTAGATACCCGGTAGTCTAAAATTCTCATCGAATTTTCACTAAATATCTCATTTAACTCCAATAGAATAGTCTCCTGAGAATAGTCGATCTTTGTTAACCCTATTCAGACTGGGGGGGGGGGGGGGGGGGGGGGGGGGTTTCGAACCCCAAAAAAAACAAAAACCCAAAAAAATCCTCTTCGAAAGTGAAGTTAAAAATTAATAATTACGGCTTAACCATACGTTGCAAAAACAAGAAAGGAACCGAAATAACGTCGCAGAATTGGAAAGTTTCCACCTAAGATTTTTGTTATAATTTATCCCTGTAATAATACTGTAATACTTTATTTGAAGTATAACTTGCCACATCTTGCGGTACAGGTGGGTCAGTAAAAACTTCATTGCATAATTACTGACAAGTTTTCTTTGTAAATAGACAGACTTTAGAAAACAAGAGGCTACTGTTGTAGCCTACACTCATGCGCTTGCGTAAGAAAGTTTTTACCGTCGGTCACGCACCCCTCCCCCCCCCTCAAACGAATTTTGCGTGACACACATTGCACCATCGCTCAAGACATGTTGATTGAAGCTACCAATACATGTACTCGCTTTGAACATTTAATTTATTGATTCCTGATCAAACCCACACTTGTCTAATACTTCCCAAACCGTGAATTATTTGTATTACATTGGGTTATTCCAGAAAGAATCCACCCCCCCCCCCCCCCCACCGACGGATGGCAAGATTTTTTGACTCCCCCCCCCCCCCATCCACCCGGATTTCCTGGCCCGCTAGGTCCCCCCTCGCGCCTGGATTTCCAAGCCCAGAGACCCCTCCTACTGACCGGATTTCCAATTAATTTTTGGAAGCTCAAAATATACAGGTAATGAAAAAAAATACATGTAATCGCATTCAGAAGCTTCTGCTTTTATAATGTCAAAACTGTGGTGATGAGTACAATAAATTAAATTGGTGAAACATTTTAAAAATAAATATTGCGTGACGCATCATGGAAAAAAAAAAAAACCCTGTCATTTCAAGACCAAATCGAAATGAAATTTTTCTATAAAGCTAGTTCCTTAAACTGCTTTGATTTTGCCATTAGTTTTTTCCAGGCTTCGATTCATGCAAATTTTGTGCGCCTGTGAAATGTAATTCGATCGCGTGTGAAATGTAATTCGATCGCGCGGTGTTTCTTCATGACCATGAATCGAAAATATTTTTTTCTAAAGGTCAAAACGTTTTAATGCAACTCATATTTCCTTGAATGAAAATATCTTTCCCTTGAATAAAAGAGTTTAAACGCTTATCAGAATTCCGTGATTTTCTGCTTCCGGAAGGCTTGACGATTTTTTTATCCTAATTGCAGCGCGGAGCGCTTGTAGCGTCTGCAAATTATATTTATTTATAAACATCACAAAATAAGAAGCGATTTTAGAATACCTAGCAGCCACTTATTTACATATTCCTAAACGTTTGGTAGAACGAGGTATTTGAAGACAAAAGAAACCATTTATATTCAATGACATGCAAATAAGTGACCGGGTATTTTACATTTTAGCCCAATTGCAGAAATAGAATTTAATGCATATTTGCAAAACGGTACATCTAATTTTTTTGTCTATAACTGGTACGACTACTCCGAATAAAATAGTATTGAAAATTGCCGAGAAACTGATTTGGAAATCAAAATTGCAAAAAAATACACAGACATCTTTGCGTAAGGCGACGTGTGTGAAGTTTAATAGAACTATAAAATTCAAGTCTTGTTTTGTTTACATAATATCATGGAAAATGTCTCCAAAACTATTAAACGAGAACACAAACTTAAGAAAACGTCAACCACAAATTAATATCAACATAAATTCTCACCGAAAAAATGTAATTTCTTTTATGGTATAAAGTCCCTCGGCTGCTTTAAAATTCCAAAACTCCGCTTCTTCGAAAGAAACATCACCCCGCATGCATTGAGAAAAACGTATGGAGTTCCTCGAAGCAAGATTTCGTCGCTTAAAGAAAGCTCTCCTGTTTCTCCACTACAGCGGCTTCTGAGTATTCTTTAAAGCTTTCTCTTTCCATTTTGAATATTTTGGATGTGTGTTATTACTCCGACAAGACAAAACTATGGTTTTGAAAACAAAGCACACGCCGAGCGCGGCAGCCATTTTTGTAGAATGTTTATGTGACCTGACGACCCGGTAGCAATAACATATGCGTGCATAAATTTGCATGCACAAATGTGACACCAAAAAAAAAAAAAAAAAAATGACGAAGAAAAACGAAGCCCATTTTATGACCTCATAGCGCTTCGCGCATGAGGTAATAAGTACAATGTTTGTGATCAATTCCTCAACACAACATCTTCTAGATATCCTTGTACATACGGACATTTCTTTTTTTTTACAACACTGTCTCAAGATAAATAGACGAACAACTCATCCAATAACCAACGTAACTTGAGACGGTTTATTACTCTCTTCTAAATGCAACTGAAATAATTTCACAATTTTCCTGAATAAATATACTCAATCACATGCCCACGCGCACGTGCATATACAATCGTGCATATGAAATCATGCATATAAAATCAATTCACATTAATATTGTAATTCGGAATCTGAATCCTCTGAGTAGCTTGAGAAAGCAGTCATCTCGTTCGGATTTTAGAATTCGTCATCCCCGATACAGAAGCAAGACTCAGTACATGCGAGACTGGCATTTTTGCAGGAGCAGTTTCCTCTACATTGCGATTTATTACAGCAACAACTTGTTAACTCAACGAGGCTCGTTGGTGCTGGCTCTTTAGTCATCAGCACTGGGTTAAGTTGATCTTCGTCACTTTTCCATCCATGCCCAACAGGTGATGGCAAGTCTTGAGTGGCTACCAAGCATCGGCGTACGGGAAAAATTTTGTCGGGGGGGGGGGGGGGGGGGACTGAACTTAATTTGCCCGAATGAAACTCATGACGTCATGTCATGCCATTCCTCATGATGATGATTCTAGCCAGGAGATTCTGGCACTAGCTGACATTTTACTTTTCTACCACTGTGAATGATACAAGAATGAGCTTCTACATCTCGCATTCTTCGTACTTGACACGGTACCGATAAGAAATATTTTACGAGACTACGACGAAGACATACTTTGAACGACCAGATACCAACCACACATGCTATCCAAATAAGCAAGATGGTCGCCAGATGTTATACTTAGTTTCAGTCCCTGCGCGGTCTGAAAAATCATTCCCTCCCTCGGCGGACCACAACGCAAATTTGTCGTTCTATGGCCCTATTTACATGGAAAGAGGATGATCCTAGAAGGTTCATTTGGAGAGTTCGGCGTGGTTGCAAAGCAAGACGGTGGGCGACAATAACAAAAGCGAAGATAACCTTGGGGCTCCCGAGGCCGTTTACATGGAGCTCGGATGATTCTAGCGCTAGGATGATCTTAGCGCTAGGGTCAAATGCAACCCTTCGCCTGTAAGCTGAAAGTAGAAAACATGTTGCGCTCGGATGATCCTAGCACTATGATCATCCCCTTTCCAGTGTAAATAGGGCCTATGTCTGCTCTGCGCGGTTAGCATCTTATGGAGCTATCACATCAATGACATGATCGATGTAGTATAGAGCTCGGTTAGAGTAAGTAGAGTGAGTAATGTTAGTTACAAAATAAAAACAATTAATTTAAGACACTGAATCACAAAATATTCAGTAATTTTTCTGTGTCTGTGGTGCCCGAATGGTCGACCAGTTTTGCCTGAATAATACTATATTTTTTGCGACTGGAGGGGGGGGGGGGGGGGTTGCAGCCCCCCATCTTCTCCCCCTCGTATGCCTATGCTACCAAGGCTCTTCTCCAAACATACGTCTGATTATTGCTCTCAATATGGTGGTGAATGCTGTGTGACGTTGGTGGTTGGTACTCGCTGCTCTGTTTCTTGTGACAAAACATGACATCACGAACCTCCTCCGCAGTAAAAACAGCCTTCTTTGGGGAGGAATACAGACTGCAGATAAAGGCCTCTGTTTCAGTTGCTGTTCTTTCGTCCAAGTCTGGCGCTTGTCCCAACCGTCCTAAGCTTTCTTTTTTTTTTTTTGTGTGTGTGTGTGTGTGTGTGTGTGTGTGTGTGTGTGTTTGTAAAACTTTCCAAGCATTTCGCTTTCCAATTCCATAGAGAGAGCTCTTAGAGTCGCATCCAGTCAATGCTTGGAAATCAGGAATTGCTTTACAAAGCTGTCTCTCAAGTCTTGTAGCAATGCTGTGCACCGGAATGTATCTCAGGCGATCTTTGAACCCAGTTCGGAACCATAGTTCTCGACAACCAATATCTTCGTAGTGCGTAACACAAAGGACGAGTACATCCGTATCTGGAGGACTGGATGACAACTCTATCCCCATCCATTTGCAACATGTTTGGCGTGCAATATGAGCCTTGTGTCGGCCTCTTCGTGGTCTGCGTGTAATTGTCTCACGAATTCTGAGGAAGATGCTCCATGGCAGTCTTATTGAAGGATTCACTTGGGAAGGAGACGAGGTTTATCTTGTTTCGCGGATTAGAAATGTACTTCGTCCACTGCCTAGGAACTGGTGTCAATGGGCCATTAATAACGATTTCAAGGGCATTTCCCTTACCTCTTTTCTTTCTTTCTTTTCTTTCTCTGCACTCTTGATTGCATAATTGATCCTGCCAAATACTGATCAAAGATAATGTCTGCCTTCCGGCAATCACGTTCTTCAAGTGGAGGGGCGACAATCTCGAAGTACTTCGAGGCAAGGGCACCAATTGCAAATGTTGGTGCTCCGGAAGATTTCGTTGCTTGAATCAGCGCCATACCGTCAGTTAAATGGAACGCGTTCCAAACTAATTTGTGGCGTTACTTTTAAGGGAAATTCAGTGCAAGATTACCACAACGCACTCATTGGAGGAAAATTTGGTTTCCGTCAAGTTCAAGAGATGCATGATTTCAAATATCACAATTCCGTCAAAATCCAACTATTTTATTACCTTTATGAACTTAAGAGATTTTCGGAATTTCGGAATCAAACCCCCGTCACTTATTCAAGTTAAAATGATTATTAACATCTAATTTAAGAGATTTTCCGAATTTCGGAAACCCCCGTCACTTATTCGAGGAAAAACAATTATTAACATCTAACTTATGACGTTTTCCAAATTTCGAAGGTGACAGACCTAGCACAAATCCTGCTCGTCGCTAAAAGCATTTTAGCCCAGCTTTAGAATAAGTCTACCCCAAGTACGTGTCTGAGAGATTTTTCCATTCAGATCAAAATAAAGATATAACAGGCCTGTTGTTCAGTCTTCTAAATGTCGTCCTTTTTTTTTATCTTAGGAAAAGAAGCTCTCGCAGTGATACTAAAAGGAGGAATTACGTTTTCCAGAGCCGTTTAGAATATTTAGTTACGCCGTCTATTGCTAGCTCTTAGCATAACAATAGAGTTTCTTTGGCTCAATTTGAAAGAGTTGCAAGATAAGTAGTAGCCGCTTAAGTAGGAATTATTCGCTGCTAAGGATCAGTTCATTTCTCAGTACGTGATTTAATATGAGCGCAAGTCTGCGGTTAGCATAACTTGCGATATAGTGTTTCTTCATCACGACTAAAGAAGATCCAAGTCTTATGCGATAGTAACGGTCTACATTGGAATAGCGGCATCTTGCAATTGTTTTTAGCTCCTCGGAGTTTATTCTGCGTTTAAGTTGATGTGTTTCTCGGACCTAGGCAGTCTCTCCATTGTCAGACGCATCGTGTCATTGCATTCGGTTTGAAGGCCTACTCTGGGACCTTAAGTCGCCGTAACTTTAGGCGACTTTAAGCGATTTAAGGCGATTTAAGGCGACTTAAGGAAAAATTAGTTGAAAATATTGGCGACTTAAGGCGACTTAAGGCGACTTTAGGCGACTTAAGGCGACTTTAGACGACTTTAGACGACCTTAAGGCGATTTAAGGCGACTTAAGGCAACTTAAGGTGACTGAAGGCAACTTCAGGCAACAAAAAAGTGTTTCTAAAAAGTGATGAAACAAAAAGTTATTGACAGTCTCTTCATCGCTATTTCTAAATACCAAGCCACCGGTCTCTGGAGAGAAATATGAGACAGGATTCAAGCCAGGTCCGATCGACTGTCAGGACTTAAGTCAGGATGTGACCCAGGACTCCAGTTAGGGTTTGACATAGAGTTAGGGTTAGGACTATAGCTTGAGTCCTGACTTGAATCCTGGCATTCATGATAGTTTGTCTCGTCTTTCAATACACAAAATTATCACGATCAGTTCACTTGGTCTCAGATAGACCTAAGTGACCATAAGTCTCCAGTTTCCAGATTTTAAAGCCCCTTTTAGCTATACTGAGATTCAAATTATTACAATAACAACAACAACAACTACATTACATAAATAACATGAATGCAAAATTGTATTATGAACATTAATTAGCCAAACAAGAAGCAGGAACAATATTGCTTATCTAGAATGAGAAAAAGTTTAGTTAGCTGCTTAACAGTTTTTAAGATATTGCAATAAAAACAATAATCAAACAAAAATATAAAGATCACATACACTGCCAAACAAAATCTGAGGAAGTTTGTTATAAGTACTTGGGAAAAAATCCAACTTTTTCACTTAAAAATGGATACCTGATCTGAATCAAACTAACATACATGTTGCTTGACTTATTTATACAACAAAGGCATCGAATTAGTTACTTAAAAATCATTTCTCGATTTCACATATTACATAAATTTATCTGCCATTGTTGTGGCAGTTGCACAGTCAATTTTGGCTCGAAAGCTTGGCAAACAACATCCAAAACTGTTTGGTCGGGCACCCAGCCCGTTTGTTGTTCTCCTGCCTTTATAGTCCAACAGAATACTCCAATATCATATTTGGTACCGTAAGCGAGGGTCCTTCTCAATTGCGCATCTTTCCCATTTTCTCCAACTACTTGTCCGGCTCTGAAAACTTGGAAGTTCCGCTGACAGGGAACCGAACCCTCGTAGCAGACTTTCTAGCAGGGTTGACAAGGCCCGAAATGCTCTCACACTTTTCCACTTGGCAGCATTTAACCTGTCAAAACAAAACTAAATCGTGTTACTGTTGAGGCTGTTGACAGATTTACCGGTGTAGAAGTTAATTATTACCTCAAAAATTTCCAGAAAATAATGGATCACAAACGGATGCTCAG
This sequence comes from Cladopsammia gracilis, assembly GCA_022457155.1. Classification (NCBI taxonomy): domain Eukaryota; kingdom Metazoa; phylum Cnidaria; class Anthozoa; order Scleractinia; family Dendrophylliidae; genus Cladopsammia; species Cladopsammia gracilis. The sequence continues at coordinate 466,185 of JAJGOT010000581.1, forward strand.
CAAATGAGAAAGTTGACAATATTTATTACAAGTGGCTAAATACAGGGATTGCACCACAGTCAAAGTCTTAAATGAAATCAAGTTTTTGAGCCCGCGGGAATGAGCACCCACACACCAACCTATGTTTTCACTCAAACCGCTGGTCGGTGCAATTCCTGTATTTAGTCACTCGTTATTTATTGGTGTCCGCCATTTTGATTCTCCCAGAATTCCTTTCCAATCATAGATGGTTTCCATGCTTCGCGCGTTTCTTTTCCTCTCGCGCGCGACTAGCTCCCGCGCTCGCTTAACCAATAAATTTCAGAAATTTACTTTTACCTTTTTACCTTACCTCGAATTGAGTTGTCGGAATTAGTTTTCTTTCCGCAATACAAGCTGGAAGCCAGTCAATGGCTACAAGAGCGACTGTATCTCGCACTGGTGTCGATTTCAAAAATTCCAGGCCAGCTTGACAATCTACGCCACGAAGGAAAAGCACGTGAGTGGTAGCTTAGCCAGCCTGTAGCTGTACTGTAAAGTGGGAATGTGTTTCAATTTCAACAACAGCAACTCTTCAGCTTTGTTTGTGTTTGCCGAATCGTGAGTGCGCGCGGACGCGCGCGTGGCATCCATGGTTCAAAGAAGTCACGTGGTCAAAACATGTGAAGCATGGTGGCCATGTTTGCTCGAGTGAGGCAAAGTTCCTGCTGAAAACAGCTGTAAATCCTTTGCACAGTCCTGCTTAATGGTTCAAAACAAGAAATCCTTTTGACCTTTGTGACAAAGAGCCATCATAGTAACATAATCAACGCAAATTTTGCAATCTTGAGCGAACAGGTTGATTTAAATTATTTGCTTCATCAAACTGTCAAGAAGATGACATGTACAAGTTGTACTAGAACACTAAGCTTCAAGTTTTCAAACGTTCAGTTACGATTGGTTGTAAATAGAATATTGTTGGATGGCTAGAACGCAGCTTAGAGGTTGTATGCGGGAGAAATGGCCCATTTTTGATTGCTCTTTCACGTTGGGTAAGTAAGCTTAAAAGTTAACTTAAGCTTAAGTACATTTGTATACAGTTACATTGCCTTTGGTTAAGCTTATGATCTTTTCAAGCTTACTTGCTCAAAGTAAAAGTGATAAGCAATAATTGGGCTTAACTCCAAAATACTTTTCAAATTATTCTGATCTTAGTGATCAGCTGAGTGATCCAAAACAGCTCTCACTGTTGTTATAATGCCCTGCAGGTGAAGGAATGCCTACACCATTATATCAGTATTGACTGCTGATCAGCAGTGTTTCTTTTTTATGCTGTTGCTCATATTAAATGTTGATTATAATATAAGCGACAACTTCAACCATTCAGCAACACTTTGTCGATGAAATATGAGTAAACCTAAGATTAAATATTAAATAGCTGTCAATTTTTTGAAGATAAATGGGTGTACCCTCCTTGGGGATGGACCATTTTATTTTTAGGGGTGGGGGGAGGGGGTTGGGTATTTTGTTTTAGCATGAATTTTTTTCCCATCTTGAGGCTGTGCACTTATGCCAACTCACCCGATGCGGAACAAATCTCTCGGTCTCCTGCATGAGTCACCAAATCTCCCAGATAAAAGCGACTTTGGATCATTTCTCTACAATAGGCTAAGATTTTAACCCAAACTATCCCAAAATCCCCCCCAAAAATGCAGTCTTTCATCATATGTTAACTTCACAAATGCTTTTCGGGTCTCCAGAATGCAGAAAATGGCACCTTTAGAGGGTAAAGCCAAAAAATAATTTCGGGACTTCCCTCGCGCCTAGAAAAAACTGCCTATGTTTAATCTCCAGAGGTTGGCATCTCTGGCTGTGCAAGAATTTTTTTTTGTGATTTTTCTATACTTTTCTTTTCTTCAGCTGTGCGTGAATTTTTTTTGGGGAGGTATTTGCCAACCCCACCCCACAAACCCCCCCCCCCCCCCCCCCCCCCCCCCCCCACCTCCTCCCAAAAAAAAAAAAAATGGTCCATCCTTTATAGAGTTCAACAAATATAATTGAAGCAACTAGGGCATGGTGCATGACTATTAAAACATGGTGTTTTACTGCATGGGGTCATGGCCTTGCAGCATATAATCATATATGGGAACTAAAAAAAAAGATTTGGGGCAATAAAATTATTATATATTCATGAAATAGTAAAAGTGAAACTTCTTTGGGCAATTTTAAGGTGTACAGGCCTTTTTTAAGCTTAATGACTTCAGGCGACGATAAACAACTAAGGGCGACTTAAGGCGACTTAAGGCGACTTTAGGCGACTTTAGGCGACTTTAGGCGACTTAAGGCGACTTTAGGCGACTTAAGGCGACTTAAGGTCCCAGAGTAGGCCTGTTTGAAATATTTGAATCTCCAGCATTAATAATCATTTTTAATCGGATAAGTAACGAAGGTATCCGAAATTCGGAAAATTAACCTTTTAAGTGAATAATAATTTTTCCTCGGATAAGTAACGGGGGATTCCGAAATTCGGAAACATCTTTGCGTTGTTTGGAGGTACCCGAAATTCGGAAAGGTCTAAATTTCGTGTGAAACCATCGATAAGTGCTTAGCAAATTTGTGCTTTCGAGTAAAATGAGGATCCTTCTTTTCAATTTTAGCACGATTATATTTTAAGATTCCGAGAAAATAAGGAAAATTCTCTCTTGTATAAAGGGGCGATTTTGTAATTCCGCGCAAAATTAAGATTTACTTTTCTGCCCACTTTTTTATAACCTTTTTCCGAAGAAACTTATGAAACTGCCTTGTCCAACTCAATTAGTCCGACAGAGGTTGCAATTTTACCCGTAAAAATAAGCCATTTTGCTCATGATAGGGAGATAGGGACGGAAGCGAGCTCATAACGTAGAACTTCTTTGACATCCACATCTCGCACTTTAGCTGTCAACAAAGGACGACCAAACAAGTCCCTGTCTCCACCGATCGCGAACATTTTGTCATCTGCAGCTTTCACGGTGATTTTTTTCACTACCAAATCGGATGTTTTTATCTTGAGACTTGCAAGTGATTCCCAGAAACTGATCTCATTGGAATTTAAACGGTTATGAACGAATTCATCCATCATCTGCGCACGTCCCGCTGCTGTGCTTTCCACTAAATACTCAGCGATTTCAAGTGGTAAGACAGCACTACTTGCGATTTTAACAGCTTTTCGGCGTCTTCGGAGAATGGATTTGTCACTACTTTCCGCGCGTCACTCTTATCACGTTTAACCTCTTGGGTTTCCCTTCTTTATGTGCGCTGGTTTTCATCGGATTCATTTAAGCAGCACATCTCTTTAAAGGCCGTAGTAATGGCAGCACGTTCGTGGCAGGTTAAAAACCACCGATTCACTGCTTATGGATTCTGGCTGATTCCAATGATCCCGCCTTTAGATTTCGAATCACGATTTATGATTGTTCCAAGGCCATGTCGATGGAAACTTTACAGAATGGATGGTGCGAACGACTCATAATGATTTCCATCTATAACTCCATATGAACAAGGGGATGTTTGGAACTAAGTGCAGTCATGTCTGCAAGGTAAACTGGAAGCCGTCAAGCATAGCTGTGTCGGTCCATAGCAAAAAAATATCGAATCATCTCAGATGTCGCTGCAAGATGTAGAGACCAATCATCTGTTCTTTCTGCTTTCGTAAACTGGAGAAGTAACATTACCATATATAATGTATTCGTCCCAGAAGGCAAACAGGTGAGACTTGCAACTGGACTCTTCTCTGAAAATGCTCAACATAGCCAACAACTCCTTCATTTCACATTTCAAATCTCCTACGCTCAGGGACGCCCCTTTTCGTTTCCAACGCACGCTTGTAAACATCAAGCTTCTCGGCAACTTCGTCCATTTCAATTTGTCTGTTCGATCCATTTATCCAGTCGAGGAATGCTTGCCATATCATACGGAAGAGGGCCTCCATTACGAGTTTGTGTGCGCGGACTGCTCGATTGTACGACTTTCCCTTCATCACGGCTGTCGTTGTGCCTGCCCCATGCACACCGGATTCAATCAGTAGATCTTCTAAGCCAGAACTCGGATATGTCTTTCCGAGAAGAGCTAAGAAGTTCAGAGCAGTGTGTAATCCTCCCAAGCGAATGACTGTATCCTTAAACTCATCGGGTAAAGACCATTGGATTTGTTTTGCTTTAACATACATCGCAAGATCGAACGTGACGACTGTATCTTTCTGGCGTATGCTTTCACACATTTTCTGAACGGTTTTCAGCACGGTGTAAATGGTGCTGAGTTCTGTTGATGATGATCCATTTAGCAATGGGCAGTAACCCACAAAGGAGGAGTATGGAGCTTCTGGAAACATTAACGCATTAAAACCGCTCCAACTTGGAACAAATTGTCTTATTGGATCAGCTTCCTTAGGTTCTTGCAGTAAGGATTCGTGATATTCGTGAAGAGGCCCAAATTAAAAAAAAAGATCAGTATTACAGGAAGAAAGGTACTTAGCTCCTGTTAATTCGAAGGCGTCTTCCTGCAGAGTTCATATAAACGTTGTAACAGACGGTCGCTTTCCTCGACTCGAATATTCGAGAATATCATTGAAGTTTCCATCTGGATAAATTGATCTTTTTATCTGACGGGGTGATTACCGAAGACTTTCGGTTGGCAGTCAATACCAAATGGCTCTTTTTGGAGTACAGCTAAGGTGTTCGCGTGCGTAGTGTGTTTTTCCAGCGAGTTCCCCCGTTGATGTCTTTGTTGTCTGCCGCTGCATGGATAAAGCCACTGGGTGAGATATTAATATATATACATAGCCCAAGCCTATCAGCGTCGCACTTTGAACAAGCTTAACTAAGGTGAAACTTAACTAAGATGAAAGGTTGGAAGCACAAGAATTAAGATTGACGAACGGGCTATTTTCAATTTTAGCAATTCTCAAAAACAGTATTACGCGACCGTCTGCACAGTACATTTTTATAGACCGTACAAAAGTTCACAAAAACATCTTTTCTCTGTCTAGAATAACTAGTACCACTAGTTTCCGAATAAAATACAGTTTATGTTTGTCAAAAATTGCCCGAGAAACTGATTTGAAAATCAAAAATTGCAAAAATACACAAACATATTTGCATAAGGCGATGCGAGTGAAAATAGAACTGTACTATAAAATCAAAGTCTAGTTTTGTTTACATAAAATCGCTTTTCAATCTATCTAATGAATGAAGAAACACATAAAAAGGGACAACGCAATCTTCTTTCGAAAAAATTTATTCAAATCTCTATTAGTTTACGTTTAAAAGCAAAACGCGTACCATTTAATCTATAGCTCATCGAGTTCAAGCTTTCTTCGATGAAATTCAAGAGATCGATACAACTGAATTTAAGCACGTTTTAAAATCAATTCTCCAAAACTAACAATAACACTAATAAAAAGTCACTCACAGATTGATATCAACATAAATTCTCATCGAAAACTGTAATCTGTTTTACTTTTAAGTCCCTCGCTTGCTTGGAAATTCAAATCTCCGCTTCTGGTTCTGAAATCCGTAGAAAACAAACATCTCCCGCATTGATAAAAACGTAATACCTGAAGTTCCTCGAAGCAAGATTTTATCCCTGAAAGCTCGTCTTTTTCCACTAAAGCGGCTTCTGAGTATACCTTACTTAGTATCCCTGTCTTGAGTAGCAAACCGCGAAAAAATGCAGGAAAATAACGACTTTAATTATCCGCTAGACACAATAAAACAACTAAAGTGTTTACCGAGCTCACGGCTGTGTGGCCGCGCGAAAAACAAAGCCTTGCTTTCAAGATCCCGGATGTTGTTCCAACACGGCGGGCGGACGGACGGGCAAACACGCGCCCGCGAAACATTCCGCTAGCCATGACCATGAAAAATCACGGCAAAGGTTCTATGAGTATGGAGCTGCGCAGCCAGGCCTTCGGCCTGGCAAGTGCTCCGCTATTATTAGAAGGCAAGACAACTTGGTTCTGCTCAGATTTTGCTAAGATCTCCAATGCAAGACTAGTATCGACGCTTTCGATTTCGTCGTAAGAAGAACATTACTGTTACCCATGCGATTAAGCATTGTCACAATCTGTTTTGATCCCGTCAAGTGACGAACTGACATGGCCAAACTGATATGCTTAGAAAGCTCAGTTTATCTGGCTATGCGATGTACAGTGTATCACGTACCACGAGTCTTGTGCCAAGGATATAATTTTTCTTTCATCGGCGTCATTGTGACAGCTATCGTTGTCATCCTTCCCCTCAAACTTGTGATGATGAGCCATCGAAGAACCAATACAAGGATTCAGGAACAAGATTCTTGGCAGTTGCTAAAGTGATATCACTCACATTAAGAGGATGCAGAGAAATACCTTTACAGTCATTTTTTTTACGTCTGCTCTGATCATTTTGGCTGCTTGGTATATCGGATTTTCGTTGTTCTGTTCCATGAGCTTTGCTTTATCAGTTTTCTTCTGCTTTCTTTCGTCAGCGCAAAAAAAAAAGAAAACAGTATCTTTATACCATGTTTCAGGGAAGGACTACTTGAGTACATCAACTATGGCTTCATTTTGTTGTGAGGCTGATAGAAAACAACACGAACTGTGAAATGATCTTGAAGTCGCATCTTTAATTTCTGCTTCGTGTAGCTATGGCCATCTAACGATTTAAGGTATTTGAAAACGAGGTGGCAACAAAGTAATAACATGCGTTTCTATTTTTATTTTAAATGTGTTATCTATGATTCAGATTCCCTTAAGCATTGTCATTTCTTTTTTTTTTTGTTAAGCCAACAATCAGACGTTATGTAAATCACACTGAGCCTATTTAAGCCATAAAAGTAGTAACCAGAGGCGATATATTTTGTACTAAATGCGCCATGTTTGCAACCAAATACGCGGTGTTCGTGTTCACTGGTTATTCTACATGCACACTATAATTTTACAATACTGCGTCAAAATTGTCTCAAAATCTCTGCATAGTTGCTTCAGCCTTGTGGGTCAAGTGATAATTACAAATACAAAACAACGTGTTGCCACCTCATTATTTAACGTGTAAAAATATGCTATAGATGGGTTTCACTCACGTGACCTTCAGTCCTTCATTCGAATGACGGAATGAACATGGATATTCCATGAAAAGAGGACGAAACATGTCTTGCAGCTGTCATTGATGTTAAACTTAATAAGCTTTTTTTAATCTCTGTTCAAAATCCATTAATTCTATTAAAGCCGAAAACCGCGCGTGGCAGAAAACGGGAACATATCTTGATAAGGAACTCAGTGTAAGATAGCGGTATTTACAAATTAAAAAAAAAAACGAAAAAAAACCCGGCGAAGAAATTATGTTACAACTGATTTGTCTAGCCGTGTTTATGCGATTCTGTAGACTACGAGTAGTCGCTCATTTTTCCGCGAGCGAAACGCGAGCGCGCATGAAAATCACCCCATGCGGGAAAGGCGAGACGCGTGGGGTAATTTTCACACGCGCTCGCGTTTCAGTCGCTCTACTTTCCCTGAGGAAAAATGAAGGACTACCTTATTATAAGAAATTAACAATGCACTTTATTAACGCGATTTCACAAATTTCGCGTTAATTTAATGTATCTTAATTAATGTCGATGTAAATTTAATGCACGCTATGTTACAACATTGCTATTTTAAAGTACCTTTATTTCATTACAAAACATTATTAGTTCATGACTCCTCTATAGAGTGTTTTCACGTGACGTCACGGCGGCCATGTTGGTGTCCCAAAACAATGAAATGGCGGCCATATTGGTGTCCCAAACGAATCCTATGGGACTTTAGCTCTATTCTTATTCAAACATTTGCTATTGTTTTAGCACTCCAATATGGCCGCTAGTCACGTGAGTGAATTTTCGGCTTTAAAAAAAAAACTTAGAAACATCCGTGCACTTGTCTTGGAAGCCAAAACGCAGTTTGCCGTTCAGAAATGTAAAGTGCGAGTTTGCAGAATTATGAAAATCGCAGTAAATAAAGCAAGATGCTTATTAAAAAAGTTGCGTTAATTTAATGCATGTAAACCTAACTTTTGAAAAATTCGCGTTAATTTAGTGTAAGGTAAATTTTCTTCGCGTTGTCAACGTGCATTGTTAATTTCCTATAATAAGGTATTCGTAGTCTAGCGATTCTGTAAAATTTTAATTATGTGTTTACGTCGTATACGTGTGTTCGCTGTACTGTGAAAAACAATGTCCAATATTTGTTTAGGCTCGATAACCAGCCGCTGTTCGGGAAACGAGCCCGCGGAAATCGAGCCTAATATTTGTTGTACATTTAAACTTCTAAAATTGAAGTGATATTGCATTAACGAATACGTTTGCTTAATCTGAACGAGGAGCTAATCGTTCAAAATAGTTTACGATTAAAACTGAAAGACGAATAAACGGTGTCTTATTTGTTTATCATTCAAAACACTACAACAGTGGAAGAAACTACTCCGTGAACGTTCGAAATAAATGCATAGAACATGGGTCTATACGCTTCACTATACGATGGAAACACGGATAATTTCTTTTCGTTAAAAAGCCGGAACAAATTTCTCAAAAATTGAGGAAACCGCTCCGTTATAAAAATACAAATGCATATTATTATTATTGTTATTATTATTATTATTATTATTATTATTATTATTATTATTATTATTATTAATTTGAAATACTAGCAAGGTCAATTGAACGTTTCCAGGATAGCTTCCTTCGATTCAGTCGCAAGTGTGACTTACATGCATCACGGGGAAAATCCGATTGATGTCAAATAATGTTTTCGCAATGTTTAATTTTGGTTTTTCTTTTCCGTGTTTGAATTTTAAGGAATGTAGCTAGGCCAGAAAGCATGGAATCGCGTTTTCACTGAGCTGTCTCCGTACGTCCATCCAAGACCGCAACAAACAATGCAATAGTCAATTCTGTCGCAAATGGAGCTCATCACTGACCTCAGAAGCTTGGGTTCTCCGCCTGTAAGCTTACATGAGGGAGCCGAGACCAGACCCATATGCTCAACTGAAACACTAACTTGTAAACATTTTCCTAGTCTGACAATGTAGTCATTGAAAGACGCGGTTTGAAAAGTTCAAAGTGCTTTGTTATGCTACCTGCCTTAAGCAAAAGAATGACGTGAGTTACATTAGATTATTTGTGTATCTCGTTGAGTGAACGTCTCCAATTGGAAGCACCGTTAATTAACTCAGGTAAACTTTATTGCACATACTACCTAGTAGACAAAAAGCGACAGAATGATCCTACTTTGTCCATTTGTTTCGCTATTTTAGTTTAACTATTGTTTATTATTGCTACGTTATTGATAATTATTTAAGCCAGTTCAGATTTTGTCGTAGTCATTTTAGCATTTTAGCCAATTCTCGTACGGTTGACATCAACTCCAATCCTCCGATTACTTAACGCTCCAGTGGTTTCATCAAACCATTAAATAAAAAGGTCAAGTTCGAACGTTGTCTTTTCTAAACAACTTATTCATCACTGCATATCTATTTTTTTCCGTGCCATGTACGAAACTAAAACAAGTATTTTTCACTCAGTTAAAATACTTTTCTAAAGCCAGGATGCAAATCAGAGGTCTTTTGAATCTTTGAACTGAACAGAAACAATAATAGATGGTTTTCAATCAATCTCCAGAGACATAGATAACAATAGTGAAACGAACAAATGCTGGTGGACGAACAAAAGGAGCTAATGAGAGAACTATTGTTTATGTCCACCAGCATGGCGGCGATGACGTAACATGAAAACCACCTATAGAGAAAATTTAGCTGTATTTCAATAATTTCTTAATTTCTTTCATTTGGTATTCCTGTAAAATCCTTCTTTGAGGTTGCTCTCATGGCCAGAAAACAAACTGCTTTATATTTCTGCTTTATACTTCTCGGCTAGTTGTTCATTGAACGTAATCATGGCCAGATCTGGACGAGTAAATTCATTATGTAAACTGGAGAGCTGTTCGCTAGCGGGGGTGATAGACACAATAGAAACTGAATTCCTTCTAAAATTCGGCTTTATTCATTGACTAACAAGAGGCTCTAAGCAGCCTTTACTCATGTGCATGCGTAAGAAAATTTTATGATATATTTTAAACATGATAAGAAGATGTCCGACATGGAGAAGAGTTACTCCTTTCATTCAGTCATCGTTCTTGCAAACCACATTGTTTACTATTGAATGTTGTGGACATGAAGGCTGTACCACAATGAAGCCAGTGATTCTTCTAAGTCTTATATATATCAAACGTGAACATAGTAATGTGTGTAGGGTTGTAGGAGATTCTGTCGTGACACCTAAGTAACGCTCTTTTACCGGAAGTGGGAATAGCCGGAAGTTACTAAACAGGAAGTGTAAATGGCAAAGACGTCAACCGGAAGTGCACAATTTAAAATATGCGTGCATACATTTGCATGCAAAATCGTGACACAAAAAATAATAACAAGAAAAACGGAGCCGAAACCTTACCTCATGCCGCTTCGCGCATGAGTAAAAATAATACTGAGCTTTTGCTGAAGATGAATGATGACTGAATCATTGCTGCGAGCCCCCAGGCGAGTAGCACACTGATCTTTGGTTTGCCTGTGGTTCCTTGGGTCTCCTGCGCCTTATGTTATTTTTGTTTGTCACGATGATTTTGAGCAAGCGTACGTCCAGCGGTGTCATCATAACTTAGATACGCGTGGCTCTGAATGCGCCTTTCGCCGTCCATAGCACGTGCTCGCTTCTATTCTTGGATTTCAAATCCTGATTTCAAAGTAAGTGTTTCTATTTGCAAATGTATCATGCCAAATTCAAACTTATTTTTTGCTGGAAGCATTCATCAAGGTCTCAAACGATTTTGTGACTTTTCACGGGGAAGGCAATGTTTTTTAATGAGTTTTTCAGCGTTGACGGTTACGTGCTCAGAGTTTGCCGATTCATGGATCACAAAGAGCATTCATCAAGGTCACAAACGATTTAGTGACATTTCACGGGGAAGGCAATGTTCTTTTATGAGTATTTCAGCGTTGTTACGTGCTCAGCCGGTTTGCCGATTGAACAATGGATCACAAACAACTACTTATAATTGTACGTTATTCGAAAATGATGGTATGGTAATTGACCCAATAAATAAATTTATGAAATTATCAAAATCTGTATGTACATTTACTGTTTCTGTTATGTTTTACTTCCCAGCATCTGCTCGTAGCATTATCATACAATCTGTAACCTCTAGTTGTAATTGGATACTCTCATCGACTAGAACCTGACTATAAATATAAGATTAAGTGGCTGATAAGTGGCTGCTTTGTTATATATAGTAAGATCATAACTGATTATTGTATTGTATTGTATTGTATTGTATTGCATTGCATTGCATTGTATTGCATTGTATTGTATTGTATTGTATTGTATTGTATTGTATTGTATTGTATTGTATTGTATTGTACTACTCTGTGCCAGTCTGACCATGATGTTTATCGCTGGCTTCCGTTTAGCACAGAGCGAGCCTATTAATAGTTTTTAAAGCTGTTTTTTCCCACAGAAATCGATAAATTTAGACAAATATGGAATATTGAGTGCAGACAGGAATGTGTGAAAACTAATTAAGATTTATTTAAACGTATGAATTTCCAAGGCGAATGTGGACCCCTAAAGCGTTCAATATAATTAACCCTCTGGCTTGTGGTGCTATTATTACTGTTCACAAGTCTTTTGCTGTTTAAATGGCGGTCAGTAATTGAACATTTTGAAGACAAATGAAAATGACAGAGCGGGCCGGGCACATAATAATTGCAGCGATAAAAATCTTAATAAGCAGTTTCTTTGAAAAACTTTTTAGGATAAAAACTAGCAATAAAAAGGATAATTCGACCCCTCTGCTTTAGGTCTTTTAAAAAAAGCATAGGAAGGCAGTCAATTTTGCTCTGACACTTCCGTACGATCTTAAATCGCAGATGTTCCTATACGTACAAATCCTTTATGTTCAAGAACTGTTGTGATCTAACCGGCTGCTTGTCGTGAGCTTGGGCTACCTGTGCCTCAACAGGAAAGACAAGATGAAAATTAATATAAAATTACATAGGCAGAGACAAACATAAACAATCGTCGCTAGGTCAAATTCCAAAATTGCGTCTTGTCTAACTGTGCGGAGTTTCGTGTTCAAGCGCTTCGTTTCATAGCAATCCTTGTGGAAAACATGTTTTGTCGATCGTTTCTCGTAATTACGGGATTGGTTGTTTTCGCCTCAAAAGGTAAGTAGAAAACACGTTGCTGAATATTTCTCAGTGCGAAACATCTTCCTAACATAATAAACACTTAATGACTAGTCCCGAGGGAAACAGTGAATTTTGTTTCCCGAGAATCTCGATGTCTCCGGAGGCGAAGTCGAGGGAAACATCGAGATTCGAGGAAAACAAAAATCAATATTTTCCGAGGGATCAGTCATTAAGTGATTTGTTATATAGTAACACAAAATCTTATCATAACCATAATCATGGGGTCACCTTTCACGGTCTGATCACGTCCACAAGCGGGCAACAGTGCACTGTTATCCTTTGACGTAAAAAATGTTGCCCGTTTTCGCAAACGTTGCCAGCTCATTGACGTTTGGCGGGAAACAGTTTGTTTGTTAGACGTCGTGTGATCGACCATGAACGCGCGCGTTGTATTGAGAAAAACTCCATCTATATAACACTACATTTTATGTTTATTTCAGGCAGATGTAGGGCGCCCGGGGGGAGGGGGGAGGATGCTCCGCTCGAAAGGGGTACCTTTTTTACAGGGAAAACTGCCATTTAATTATTATAAATAGGGCCCTTCAAAATATATCAAACAGACGCACGTAAAGGTTATATGAAAGGGGTACCATTTTCAATGAAGGTAATATGAAAGAAGTACCTTTTCTGTCAAAAAAACGGGTTCGGACTTCGGGGCGGAGCTTCTCGTGCAAAACTTTGTTGAGTACCCCCCCCCCCCCCCCCCCCCCATCCGCCCCTCCTCCCCCGGTAGAGCGTAGGGTTTCACTGTATTACGCTTACCATTAGAGGGAAATAATTCGAATTACCATCTAACTATTAACAGCCGCAGATTTGAGGCATAACGTTTGACTTAATTTTTCAACAATTTGATCAAAGAATGATAGCATGAGTCTTTGATGTTGACTGTAAAATTAAAGCGATGGTTTTTACCTAACCATAAGCTTGAAACGTATTTTCGCCGAACACTGTCAAAGTTATCCCTACCCCACACGTCACAGACGTCAGTGAGCTGTCAATCAATTAGTTAATCTCATTTGCACAAGCTATTTACGAGTTTATATTTCTTATCAAAATATTGTTGTCGAAAATCCTTTGTTGATCTTTATAATTCAATGAGAGGCTCCCGAAGTAACGAACTCAAGTTAAATGGAAAAGGTGGAAGAAAAAGCTATATAATAAAGGCTAAACAAGAGAAAAAGATACATAGACTTCCGATGGAAACATGTCAGTTTTCACCAACTGTTCCTGTCCTTCAGTTGAGGTTTTACTTCCGCGTTACAGTGTGACGCGCTTTACAGTGAGCGCCGAACAAACCTATTTACAAGTTATCCAATCAAAGAGCGCGAATTTAATTGACAGTCACGCCTCCTCGCTTTGTGTTTATCAAAGGAGTGTAAAGTTTTCCTTGGCAGCAATGCTGTGAAATTGAGATTGAAATTTTGCTCCCGTGTCCAAGCGCTTCATTACAAAGCATAGCAATCCTCGTGGCAAACATGTTTTCTCGATCAGTTTATATCGTGATTTCGGGACAGGTGTGTTTCGCTTCACAAGGTTGGTAATGATTTTATTTAATGCCATTCTCTCAGTTCAAACTCTCCATGCCCTCTGTTCTCTTGTGTCGAGTTCACTCGTCTAACCACGGTCTCTTCGAGAAAGACACAGCATTGTCAAAATCAGTTGCATACGCTTATTTCCTTAATACCAAGCGCTTTTGTTTTATTTTTCCATTCACAAGACGAAAAAAGCGATCGTCGATTGTTCCGGGCAGTTCAGTGCTAGAGTAAACAACTACCAACAAACAATTACTCCGTTTAAAGTCGTTTAAGACTTCTGTTGTTAAAACACGCAGTTGAGCTCGAAGCCCTTCAAACCCGTGGGGGGGGGGGGGGGGGGGGGGGGGACGGGTACTGAACAAAGTTTTGTACGGGGATGCTCCGCCCCGAGGTCCAAACCCTTTAATACCCTTTCATATACTGTTTTTGACAGAAAAGGTACCCCTTTCATATACCTTTCATTGAAAATGGTACCCCTTTCATACGCCTTTCATTACTCATGCGCGAAGCGGCATGAGGTAAGGTTTCGGCTCCGTTTTTCTTGTTATTACTCATGTGCGTAGCGGCATGAGGTAAGGTTTCGGCTCCGTTTTTCTTGTTATTACTCATGTGCGTAGCGGCATGAGGTAAGGTTTCGGCTCCGTTTTTCTTGTTATTACTCATGTGCGTAGCGGCATGAGTTATAAAATGGGTTCTGTTTTTCTTTTTTTATTATTATTTTTTTTGGTGTCACGATTTTACATGCAAATTTATTCACGCATTTTTTTAATTGTGCACTTCCGGTTCATAGACTTCCTGTTTAGTGACTTCCGGCTACTCCCACTTCCGGTAAAACAGCGTTACTAAAGTGTCACGACAGGATCTCCTACAACCCTACTTACATTACTAATGTTCACGTTAGGTATATATAAGACTTTGAAGAATCACTGGCTTCATTGTGGTACATCCTTTATTTACAAAACATTCAATAGTAGTAAACGTGGTTTGCAGGAACGATGACTGAATGAAAGGATTAACTCTTCTCCAAGTCGGACATTTTCTTATCATGTTTAAAATATATCATAAAACTTTCTTACGCATGCGCATGAGTATAGGCTGCTTGCAGCCTCTTGTTTTTATTATATTTTTTTTTGTGTCACGATTTGCCATGCAAATTTATGCATGCGCATATTTTAAATTTTGCACTTCCGGTTCATAGCTTTGCCATTTAAACTTCCTGTTTAGTGACTTCCGGCTACTCTCACTTCCGGTAAAACAGCGTTACTGAAGTGTCACGACAGCGTCTCATACAATCCTACTTACATTACTAATGTTCACGTTAGGTATATATTATTGTCACAAGAATGACTGGTTTCATTGTGGTACAGGCTTCTTTTATAAAACATTCAATAGTAATGTGGTTTGCAGGTACGATGACTGAATGAAAGGAGTGACTCTTCTCCATGTCGGACGTCTTATCTTGTTTAAAATATTAAAATATAAATTGCTTCTTTTCTTATGGTACTTTAAAATATAATACAAATGTTTCTTACGCATACGCATGACAAACATTTTCCGTCATTTGGTCTTGTTGTTGTATAAGTCAGTCCTGTATTTCTCCCATCGAGGTGAACGTTGCTTTTATACACAGCAAACAACTTGAGGCCGAATTTGTCGCGATTCTGAGAAACTAAGGGCTATTTTTAATCAGAGTTCTTCCAAGGCAAAAATGACAAACATCGATCTCTCGCACTGGTAAGCATATTGTCAATTTATTCCCCATTTTACTGCCGATTCTTTACAGTGCCTGTGTCGGAGCATTCCTCGCAGCCTGTGGTGAGTAATTTCAAGACTTTTAAAGAAAGAACAATAGAAACACACGGCAATTTAAAGAACAAAATAAGACTTCGGGACTGGACTTCTGTGGATTATGGACTATGGAATGCGTGTCATATTAATGTCGATTTTTACTGACTTTATTGCTTTTTGCGGTTACTAGGTTACTAGTAACCACTATGTTGTCACCTGTGTAAGTAAGTCCGACTTTCCGAAGAGCAAGGTTGTGCCGAGTTCACACGATTGCTGTACGATGAAACAGTTCTGATAGCTTCGGATTGGACGACTCGATTGTCAAGGCAGTTCTGTTTGTACGTGCGCGCTCTGGATCTGTGGGAAAGGTAAAAGGCGCTTTCTCGTTCTTTTTACTGCTTTACCAAGCACAGGTTTCACCAAATGTGGCCAAGTGTTGTTTTCAAAGATTACTTTAGGTGTTTTCGTGGTTTGGAAAATGGTGTAGTGAAAAATAGAGCTGTGAATCGAAGTGTTTGTTTACAGACCATAAGCTATCCGAATTCATGATTCAAACGCCGCCAGCATTTCATTTCTGTACCTTTGACCATTCAGAACTGCTTTTTTGATTAGCGAAAGCTTTATGCGAATCATTTTTCCGGATAAGATTGGCACTCTATTACACAGGAAAAGTTGGCAATTTTAGAAAGCAAAAAAGAATAAGTTGTTGAATTGCATTATTTTGTGATGTTTATTTATATTTTCGCAGACGCTAGCCGGTTCCACGCAGTAATTGTAAGCAATGGTTTAACTGTGCACATGAGTTATAAAACAACTTTTTACACCCCTCGCCTGATGAAGCGCGACGATGAAATATTTCCCGTAAACAAGCTTTACTGAACCGTTTTTATGTTTTATTCAAATCGAAGTCACTTCCATTAAGAAACATTTCTGAAAGCTATTAATATGATGTGATCTCCTTGAATTCTAGCTGATCTCATGTTTGTTGAATATTTAATTTTACATGTAGGTGGGAGTTTTTTTTTTTTTTCTACGAGCTTATTAGTTTACCTTTTCGATAATTCTACGTACTATAACCTTTTTCATACTGCATGGGAACGACAGTTCCTTCCATTAAAAAAAAAGGCCTTCAAGAAGGTCCCAGTACTAAAGTTCGAGAAATATTTTTCACAAAAGAAAGCTGCAGCTACAATAGCTTTTGTTCACAACGAAATTTGAATTATTTCCTTAGCTTTCCGAACACTTTTTTCACCGAAGAAGTTAATATTAGGTGCCTTTCTTATACTTTTCTTGTCGTATTGGTATCTGGAGTTAAGTAGCCGAAAAACCTCGTTAAAATGAAAACAGTATAATTAGGGGATGGAAAATTGACAGAGGTTTCCTTTACATCATCTCCGCTGCCTGATTGTTAAAGTAAGTTGATATTTACTTTAGGAAGAGCGATGATCGAAATCTGCGGTTGTCAACTGAATGGCGGTCCGAAATACGCGAATACATATTCGTCCACACGCCGATGAATGTACATTGAAAACGACGAAACACCGTACTCAATTCGACGGGTTCTCAACCCATGAATTTGTACTTGACGAATAAGTCTATTACTACAACAGCCGAATGCTATTGGCTCACTGGCTTCGATTTACAACAAGAATTTATCATGTCAGTCATTGAAATGCCTTGCTGCCATCAGGCATGAAAATCAAGTTTAAGTCGTAGCTGAGACCACGCGTAAATTTTCATTTTAAAATTTTCTCAGTCGCGATCCTTTCAATCTTGTACATTTTTAATTTTAAGTTATCCTAGCAACCAAAAAAAAATAAACATTGAATTAGCCAATCAGGAGCAGTGATATAATCGCTTGTGGCGTTTATTCCAATTCTTTTTATCGATTGGCACGGTTGCCGTTTAGCGGTTGGTGATCACGTTAGTCCGCTGATAAATCTCACTACGAACGTATTTGTCGATGTCCTCACAACTTAAGAAAAACCTTTAACTTCAATTAACTGAAATTTTTTTTAGCTGAATATAACCATCAAAGTGTGCGCAATTGTCATTGCGCTAAATTGACGACCAGATGATTTAGGAATTCGCGCACGTTAGTAGGGTTGAATATGAAAAAATATATGTATATATATATATATATATATATATATATATATATATATATATATATATATATATATATATATATATACTTAACATGAATGAAGACAAGATTTTTTGTTGTAAATCACCTATATTTCGACCGGGTACACCGGCCTTTTTCAGGGTGAGAAAAAGGCCGGTGTACCCGGTCGAAATATAGGTGATTTACAACAAAAAATCTTGTCTTCATTCATGTTAAGTCTAATATTTTTATTATGAAGATCAAATCTTTACTCATTGGATGTTCGTGAGAAGACCAAAGCAAGTTCCTGTACATCAGAATGGAAATGGTTACATTTTATTTCCAAAAGCCGTCTTGAAAAGAAGATCGTGGAAACAATCTTGGTACCTGTCCTCACTGTGTTGAAAACAGTCGGCATTTTACAGTTTTTCCTGGTGTTGACTTCAGACCTTAACTGTGTCTTGCTGAAGCTATTGATAAAATAAACAGGTGCTAATAGCCACGTTTTAGCCAAGAGTTTTCAGTACTTCAGAAAAATTAACTCAGTGCAATTATGTCTTGATATGAGTAACCAAGTTGCATTTTCACGTGTCCAATTTAAAGTAGATTAAATATAAAAACAAGAGTTAAGGATTGCCCTCCGCCCTTCTTGTTTTTTCCTTTGGTCGCATTGCACATTTATGCATGCAATTATTTGTCCACTGGCGTAAAACGTCTGATTGGTTGATTGATTGAATCATAGTTAATCGAGAGACTGGTTATGAAACCTTGCAGACTTCAAAGGAGTTACAATTTATGTTGAACCGTACTTGACTGTGCACATCTTTTGTTTTTGATCACACCCTATGACTGAATAACTTAATAGCACCATTTCTATTGGTCAGTTGCTCGAACAAAAGATCAACATCTATTGTGTTGTGCACGGTCAAGGCCGAAAAACGATAGCAAAAAGATCGAACAAAGACAATTATCAGGTTTCACAACCAGCCTCTCGATTAACTAGTATGATTGAATTCGAAATGTATGCAAAATGTTTTCGTGTGTCCTTTGGGGTTTCAATTCCGGTAGGTTTTGCGTTTGTATGGAGAGTGGGTTATAAAACACACCACGAGTTCGGCTGCTTGTCTTTTTAACAATTTACAAAAGCATGCATCCGGGAGCGGGGGAGGGGAGGGGGGGGGGGGGAACAATAATTTCATCCAGTTAAGCAAAGAACTGTTAGTGTCTGTGGGATCTACGTAGTAACTTCATTCATCCATGCATCATACAAGATGATACAACACTGACAAGTTGCATAATTTGTACAAACCTGTTCAGTGAATGAGTATGTAACTATATTTAAGTAATATATCCGATCCATAGTTTTGTCTTTAGTGTAAAGTTGAAACACCAGATCTTATTTAAATAGTTTTTGTTCATTTTCGCGGGATATTTCCAGCTTCTTTCATTTCATTTGTCTTTCACTTCATAAATATAACCACTGAGCTATAGCAGCTTTTATTAACATTATAACCTGGTTTCAATGTACACATATCTAATACATCACAACCACAAACCACTTACAAAACGACATTCTAGCTAAGCACCCATTTGAGTGAAAGCCTAGAAAGTCTACAGCCCCTCAAATGCCCTGCGTTTAGGACACAAGATTTTTTTTTTTTTGTCCGTTCAATGCCGTTTAACTCAGAAGGCTGGAAATGCTATTTCAGAGACCCGATATTTAAAAAAATCCTGAGGGAGCATGCCCCCGGTCCCCCCTAGAAACTCCCACCCTCGGCGCTCGTCATGGGCTCCCCAATAATATTTTTTACTGTTCTACTGCCCTGCCTTACTACACTTCTCTGACAGCAAGCTTTTAAAACACTTTTAAAACACACATATTTTGGATAAAACAGCTATATATTTTTACTCGTCAGTTTTTATTTTTTGTCTCCTATTAATAAGGCTCGATAAAACAAAAAATCACACGTAAAAATATGCAGCCGTATTACACGTGTTTTTGCTGAATACCTTGCATTTATTTAACCAAAGGTATTAAAATAAGGCAGTGCAAAGTTCCTAAGCAACTAAAGTAAGAAAGACATGGTGAAGCTTGGATTTGAAGTGTACATGATGCCAAGCTTTTCTTGTTACATAGATAGCTCAGTGGATGCTTCCACCACATTAATTTATCCCTCATCAACGGCTGCACTGACAGCTGCACCAGTAGTTACACCGTCCTCCTCATCAACACAATCTGCTCCAGCACAGAGTGTAACTCCAACACCAACCACTTCAGCTGGCGGCGCAGCTGCTGTGACCAGTTCACCCAGTGTGGCTCCTACTGAAGCTCCTGGAAAGAGTAAGCGAACAAACAATAAACACAACAACAGCAATAAAAAAAACAAACAACAAGAAACATGAAGACTGTCATCTTTATAAAAACCAAGTCACCATTAATTTTGCTATTTTTAAGCCGCATAAACACAAGAATTTTGAGGCACTAAATAGCGTGATTGTGTGTCGTTGCATGTGTCAAAGTTGACGTTTGCAACTCCCAAAATAATTTGGCCTGTTCGCGTTCTTAGTCTTATTTACTCTTACCCTATTCACGTGACAGTTCATTGTTCTACTAAAGAGGAATTACCCTTCTAAAATTTAACTTCTATTTTATGTTATCTATGCTCAGCGTGTGGCAACACAAAATTTATGGTGATGGCGGGGAGCGAGTCATTGTATACAAACCAGACTGTATTGCAAAGTTTGCTTGTAAGTAGCATCACAGTTCTTTATCAAATGTCAACATCCGATGTTTAAACATCCGCCGCCTTTACTTACATAAATAATAATAATAATAATAATAATAATAATAATAATAATAATAATAATAGTAATAATAATAATAATAATAATAATAATAATAATAATATAATGTGGGATATGCCAATACAGACAGACCGTGAGATAAAGGCCAACAGACCAGACATTGTTATAAAAGACAAACAGGATAAAAAATCCCTACTCATTGATATGTCCATACCCACTGAAAAGAACACCTCAGTTAAAGTTACCGAAAAGCTCTCAAAATATAAAGATCTCGAAATCGAGATTGAACGAATGTGGGGGATGAAGGCCACAACGATCCCAGTTGTGATTGGAGCACTGGGACTAATAAAAAAGGGCTTGGAGAAATACATCAAACAAATCCCGGGTAACATCAAAATTACTGAACTACTGAAGATTACACTACTAGGAACATCACACATCCTAAGAAAGGCACTCTCCATCAAGTAGACTTCTACCTCATTTTAGCCCTAGGCCCAAGGAATGGGCTCGGCTACTATGTTGTAATGTGGTATAAAGTTAAAGGAGATATCATAATAATAATAATAATAATAATAATAATACTTTTATTTGCTCATTTTTTTTCTTTTTACAACTATATTTTAAAAATACCTACACACATTTAATAACTTAATACTAATTATTTAGATAGTTAATATAATTTTGAGCCTGGGAGCTAAATTAACGGGTAAGTTTTCTAGTTAGCCCCCAGCCATAGTTTGTTAAACATTAACATCAGGCGAGAGAATTAGAACAAGTGAAAATATTTACAATGAAATTAACAATATGATATTAGAAAAAACATAACGGTAGAGACAAATAGACGATATTCGTATTCTCGGTATTGAACTGGAACTAGCTTACAGTCGAGGTTAATGCGGGGGGATATCATTAAAAATATTTGCATGTGAAAAGATTCCCCCGCATGAGCCTCGACTGCACGCTTGTTCTAGTTCAATACCGTGAATACGAATATTGTCTATTATATGTGTTGTTCTGACAGTAGATAACGTTTTAAATTTTTTGAGAAGAGGAAAACACTTAGATCCTTTAGGTCAGATGGGAGATCTTTCCAAAGGTCAATTGCTACTAAAGAGATTCTTAAATAAAGATATTCTTAAATAAATAAATAAATAAATAAATAAATAAATAAATAAATAACATAAACGTAATGTGTAGGAGCTTGTAACGCATGATCAGAATGGGTTTTACATTGAGTACAACGTAAGGTTACTACGTAAGGTTAAAATAGCTTGTAATAAGTCCTGATTAGACAAAAAGGCAGCTCTACACGGTTTTATCGATGAGATCTTCTATAATTGGACCCCTCAGCCCTATTCAAAACCGGGCACTTTGGTGTTTTGAAACCAGGGCGTTGAAAAGAATGGGCGATGAAACGCGCCCTATTCTCTTGAGCGATGTGTGATGCGTAGCGAGACTGGGTCGGGCGCGCACGACAGGTCTCGAGTTCAAAACATGGTGGCAAATGAGATTGCTGCAAGAAAACGGTACAATATTTCTATTTAATGTTTTTCGAAATGAACATTCCAATGTATTTTCTAAGATGCAGGCGCTAAAGAACGGGTTCTATGCTGTACAATTTATAACGAATTATTTGAAATAAAGTAATCGAGCTTGTTCGAAATTTGTTTCGTTTTATGTTTGCAACCAAAAACTAAAACATTATTCCCCGCGAACCGTGGCAGCAGACGGCTACAATAGTCTACAATAGAGGTTGCAATAGAGGATCTATTGCTTTCATATATCACCATTTCATCTTGAACATTTTTAACGTTTAGCTGAGTTACATGCTACAGAAATAAATAAGGTAGTTGTTTTGAGGGGTTATTGGGTCACTGCTTTTAATCATTTGTAAAGTAAACATTTTGCCTGTTGCTGTGCCTTCGTTTTGTCAAACCTGTTTTGTTGATTGCTTCAATGGTGCAAAAATGAGGGAATTGATTTTTTTTTTTGTTTAAAAAGTTCTTCTATATAACCAGGTGAAGCAAGATATAATATAGTTAATTTCAAATAACTATTTCAAATTAGCATTATTATTATTATTATTATTATTATTATTATTATTATTATTATTATTATAGAGTTGATGCTTTCGTTAACCCACTAGACCCATTTTGATTGAATGAAGAGGTTCCTGACATTTGTTTTAATTATGTGTAACTTGTCTTCAACAAAAGTAACTGTTCGTATATTAATATAAATTGACATGGTAGAATTTTTTTTAAGTTTCTATTTAAGACCCAGATGAAAATGCGATGGATCCTCTAATACTCATTTCGAGAAAAAATAAGTGGAAATCTTGTACCGTTTTCTGGCAGCAACCCATTCTCTGCATCATTCAGCGAACCTCATTTGCCACCATGTTTTGGACTCGGGACCAGTCGAGCACGCTCGACCCAGTGTCACTCCGCATCATAAGGTGCGTTTCACCGCCCCCGTCTGAAACCGAGGGGCCCCCTTCGTAACTTTAAGAAAATGAAAGCTTTAGCTATTATACTTAAAGGGTTTATAGT
This sequence comes from Cladopsammia gracilis, assembly GCA_022457155.1. Classification (NCBI taxonomy): domain Eukaryota; kingdom Metazoa; phylum Cnidaria; class Anthozoa; order Scleractinia; family Dendrophylliidae; genus Cladopsammia; species Cladopsammia gracilis. Next base: position 489,220 of record JAJGOT010000581.1, read on the forward strand.
ACATCCAACACCGTCCAAGTTAAGGTAGGTCATATGATGTGATGACATCATACAACGCTACAATCACTCCGAATGGTTGCCATCTTGGATTTCTATCATGTTAGAAAAGCGTCAAAATTGAGTCAACATTAATTAAATTAAAAGAACAATTATAAAGTGATCTTAAGTTGTAAAATTTGCTAAAAGACTGTTAAACGTCAATTTAGGCATAGTATTCAAAATTAAGGTAAACATGAATAAAGTCAAAATAAGGTTGTAAAAGAAATGTCATTGACATAAAGAAAATGTTCCCAGATAAAATGCAAGAAAAGTTCACGAAGTTTAATGGGTATGTTCAATAACAGCGCGGGCACTTTACGCCCCCTCACCCCCTCCCTGATCTGAATAGGGTTAACCTTCGGACGGACGGACGTACACGCAAACTTATACCCCAACGGTGATATTAGCGGGGTGTTGGTTGCATTCCCCGCTCCATTGAGTTTTTGCGGTGTTAAAATATTTCGAAAAGATTTGAACTATATTATATAACCTGTGATGCCAGTCTATAAGATAAGATAAATATTATGGGTTTTGGCGCTGCAGTGGATCTGACATCAAAATTTAAATTTATGAAAACAAATGTGGAAATTGAAAATATTTCTTGCTAGAGTTTTGTAATTTTGCTACGTTTAGAAATGACTTAACCTCATGCTACTTATGACGTCACAACTCGTTGCCGTAGCAACAGAATGCCCCAAATTTTGCCAAATTGTGTCTTAGGGATATACGAAACGTTAGTGAAGGTGGTATGTGTTGACAATAAAAACTCGAAGAAACGCCACGTGTCACGAACAAAAATCTGTCACTTCAAAATGTTCCTAAATAAATCACAATGCTTTTACCGTTTTAAACGTTTAAAGTCAGTGTGGGCACTTTCCCAGTTGCCTCGTTCCCCCTTACCTGGCCTGAATAGAGTTAACTGGAGGGGACGGGGGGGGGGGGAGTTCAGGCTTGGAATTGACTGAGCCAGCAGAACAAAAAAGGAATGGTAAACGATTCAACTTTTTAACATTCAAAGTCAACAGCGTGGCCAAAAGGGTTGAACATGTTCTAGGCTCATTACAGTCGATTCCTGTCCCATAGCGCGAGAGGTGTGTAAGGGGGGGGGGGGGGGGGGGGGAGTTCAGGCTTGGAATTGACTGAGCCAGCAGAACAAAAAAGGAATGGTAAACGATTCAACTTTTTAACATTCAAAGTCAACAGCGTGGCCAAAAGGGTTGAACATGTTCTAGGCTCATTACAGTCGATTCCTTTCCCATAGCGCGGGAGGTGTGTAAGGGCAAGTGCATTGGGCACGAGATGAAACGAGGTCAAACTATAATGTTCGTGTGTGATTAAGGCCATCATTTTTTGTGTACGACAACATAAGGTGGCAACATGAGGTGGCGGTTCGCCTGCATTAAAGTTATTTATTAACTAATTAGAAGCACTTCTTCGTTGCTGATTGAATCGGCCTTTTCTGCGAAGCATCTGCTTACTTAAACAATTAATTTTTACAGGAGAGAAGAGTTTTCAACGATTCCAATAAATACAAAGATGTGAAAGTATCAGGACTGACGGTCAGTAAGAAAGACGGGAAAGACGGAAAAGACGAAGTGAATTTTAAACTATGTGTAGTTATTAAGAAAGATGCTGCTGGTTACATCGAGGACATGTTAAAAGATGGCTTTAAAAATAACAACATTGAAGTCACAGAATTCAAATTCACGGGGGATGGTAAGTAATTTAATAGATAGGTTTTAGTTAATGTTTACTAATACCAAGGAAATCATTTTTAAGTTTACTTTGTTTTAACCTGTCACTGAAGCTTTATGACTGAAAAAATGAAACAACGAAACGGAAGAACGGAAGAACCGGAGAACCGGAGAATAGAGGAACCCAAGAAGAAAAGAGTGAAAAACTGTGAGCAAGAAAAAATAAAAGAAGGAATGAATAAAAGAATGAATTAATGAAAGAATAAAAAGATAAAAGAAGGAATTAATGAAAGAATAAGAAGATAAAAGAATAAAAGAAAGAATTAATGAAACAACGAAACTGAATAAAATAATAAAAGAATTAAAAATTAAAGAATTAACCATTGGACGTAAAAGGGTCCTTTAATAAGGTTTTAATAAGGTTTTCCCCCTTTAATAAGGTTTTTCTGCGATATTTTCAAGATCATTTATGATTAGCACATGCCTTATTCAGCAAGCTGTTCGTTTATCATTGGGACACATTTTTGTAAAGTTTTGCGAGAACCGATTGCTATGGTAACGAAATATGACGTCATAAATAGCATGATGTCAAGCCATTTTTTAATTAAACTGCGTGTTTTTCATCTTTTTTCGGTAAAAAAACATATGAAATGCTACTAAAAGCATCAAAATGATTAATTGTAGTTTTTTTGCAACTCTAGCAAAAAAAAAAATTCAATTTCCGCATTTTCCCGATAAACTTGAATTTTTAGTAAAATTCAAAATGGTGGCCATCTTAGCGCCACAACCTATAATAGCGGAGCTCTCGCCGGGCCGAAGGCCCGGCTGCGCAGCTCCATACTCATAGAACCAGAGAACCATAGAACCATAGAACCCATGGCCGTCATTTTTCATGGTCATGGCTAGCGGAATGTTTCGCGGGCGCGTTGTGTGTCCGCCGCTGTCGTCCGCCGCCGTCGCTTAGGGCTATTAACTCGCGGGCGCGTAGACCGTCGCAAAACATGCGCGTATGACGCCACACCGGGATCTTTGCAATTTTCACGTCACCTGGGAAAACACTGCTGTGTTTTAGCGGAGAAAACCGTTTAAATTAAAGTCGTTATTCTCCTGAATTTTTTCGCGGTTTGCTACTCAAGACAGGGATACTAATTATGGGATACTCAGAAGCCGCTATAGTGGAAATAGAAGAGCTTTCAGAGATAAAATCTTGCTTCGAGGATGGGAGCAATGCGGGAAGTTGTTTGTCACTTCGGGTTTCAGAACTGAAGAAGCGGAGATTTAAACAATTTCCAAGCAGTGGATGGACTTAAAGGTAAAACAAAATACATTTTTCGATGGGAATTTATGTTGATATCAATCTGTGATTGACTTTTTTGTGTTCTCGCTAGTTTTCGGGAGAACTGTTTATAACACTCGCTCAATTAAATTCAGTTGTTTTGATTTCTTTCAACGGAGACATCTCGGCCTCTTAATGGTTCGCGTTTTGCTTTTAAACACAAACTTATGGAGATTTGAATTAATTTTTTCGAAAGAAGATTGTGTTGCCCATTTTTATGTGTTTGTTCATTCATTACATAGGTTGAAAAGCGATTTTATGTAAACAAAACAAAACAAGACTTGGATACTTCACACGCGTGGTCTTATGCAAATTTGTTTGTGTATTTTTTGCCATTTTGATTTCCAAATCAGTTTCTCGGACAATTTTTATAAGCAGCAGGTGTGTTTTATTTGGAAATTAGTCGTACTAATTATTCTAGACGGAGAAAAAGTTGTTTTTGTGAACTTTTGTACGGTCTAAATGTACTGTGCAAACGGTCGCGTAAGTCTGTTTTTGAGAATTTCTAAAATTAAAAGATAGGCCCGGTCGTCAATTTTATTCTTGTGCTTCCGACCTTTCACCTCAGTTAAGTTTATCATCGGCTTTCTGTTCAAAGAGCGACGCTGTTAGGCTCAGGCTATCTATATATATTATTTACCTTATCTTGTACAGAAAATCACAGGCTATCTATTAGACATAAAATATTTCCGAAATATTGCAACATCGAAAAATAACCGGGAAGGGTAAGTTTGCGTGTACGTCCGAGGGTTAAAATAATGAGCGAATGAAGGAATGAAAGGATGAAAGAATAAAGAAATGAAGGAATAAAATAATGAGACAATAAAAGAAAGATGCAAGAATGAAAGAATAAAAGAATGTAAGGAATAAAGGAATGAAAAAAAAAAAAAACAAACAAAGAAGGAAAGAATAAAATAATGAAGAAATGGAAATTTGAAATAATGAAAAAAATTAAATCAGTCGTTCTCGCAAATGACTCCGCCACACATTGTCAACTACGCTCATGGGAAGTCGTAGCCTACGAATTCAGCCGCCACTTATTCCTAGCTAGGATCGGAGAAGTTGAAATCTCAGGTTTTTTACGGGTATATAAGTGAGTGTTTAGTTACATTAGGAGAGGTATCCGTCAGCGAAAATCGAAAGAAGCTTAACAGAAATAAAATACACACTGCGGTTATAAACATGACAAAACAACGCATGTTGTAAAAACTTTGATTAATGACTTGACGTTTGGTATGCTTCAACATACATCTTCAGAAGTGACGGTTGGATATAATACAATAAAATCTAAATGCTATGGAGAAAGACTGGAACCTAATTTAAAAGAAATGACAATAGTGAAAAAATGATAATATACAGACCTATCTTAAAGTCTGCTAGAAAATATAAACATATATACAAGGCTAGTAAAGAAAAAGTTTCTCACTAACCACATTTTCATTTAAAGCTGGTTTTAAATTCATAATCAATAATGTCTCCTTAATTCTACAATGGATATCCGATCGCCCAGTTGTTAAAATTTCAAAATGAGTTCCATTTAATGCTGTGGCCGGTTGAAGTCATATGATCTGCAATGGCTGATGCGTGACAACCCTTCGTGAGTGCTTTAAGGTTACAGTGTACCTTCGGGGGTGTCTCCAGTATAACAGCTCTAGTGTCTTAAGATTACACTTAACATACCTAAACCCAGATATCAAATTAAAGCTTATAGAGCTGGCTATCTAAATATGGAAACCATTTGGAAATAAAATGAATTGTCGAATTTTTTACGACGTCTAAATTCGAACGTCCGAATCAGCTTTAAAACGCTATAACTCAAAGCGATTATTGTATTTTGCTAATTTGATTTGTTCTCGGGTTTCCGAACACGAAGCGCTTAAAAAACGTGTCGGCGATTTCCCATATTCAATTGCAATGAAAAGTTACAGAATATTTTCGAAAAAGGGAGAAAAAAAATTGGAATGATCGCACGGAAATGGCTCTTGACGAAAAAGTTTTCGGAAATAAGAAATTCGCCGACACATTTTTGTTGATTATATGTTAGCCTAACTTCTGTCCAAATTTGAGGAAAATCGAACAAATTTCCTTTGAGTTATAGCTCTTTAAAGTGTCCCCAACAAGCGAAAAATTAACTTTGAGAAAACAGCGCTTAAAAAAAAATTTCGCCTCATAAACAAACTCCGCCCACAAAAGTTACACTGTCATTTCTCCGTCAATTTTCACTATTTTTCGATAACTTTTTTTTGAATGAAAGTTCATTCTGTAAACTTTATTTTGACGCCAAAAAAAAATTTTTGATAAATTTTCGATCTGAAGGTACACTGTAACCTTAAAATGTTCAGTTTTTCTGTCATGTAATCGACGCTTTGTTTTGCCTATGTAAAAATCGTCACAGTCCCAGCAGCTTTCCTTGTAAACGACCTTTGACATGAGAGTCTGTCCTTGTAGGGGAAAAAAGACTTAATCCGGCGACTGTTTCGAAAAATAATTCTAAGGTTAAAACAAACAATAGAACTTGCAGATACAGGATTTAAGTTGCTGTGTAACGACTTTACTGTGGAACCCTAGATACGGTAAAATGACAAAAACATCTCTTTTGGGTACCGTAGTGACAGGATCTTTTGACTTGTTTCGGCTTCTGGTCACAACATCGTTCATGTTGTAAGTAATAATACCCCGGGGGTAACCATTGCGTGACAAAAGATTCTTCAGATCATCCAGGGCAGACTGCAACAAAGAGTGTGAGGAACAGATGCGGAGACAGCGATAAGTGAGTGTTCGGATGAGGTTAATCTTGTACTTTCGATGTGTGAATGAGTCCTATTTAGTATAAAGTCCAGTGAACGTTTTCTTGCGGTAGATGGATGTTGAAAAGGAGTTGTTATGGCGTTTGATGGAGATATCAAAAAGAAGCCTGTTTACTGAAACTATAGTTAATCGAGGGACTGGTTATGAAACATGGCGTTATGAAACATGGCGTTATGAAACATGGCGCTAACAAAGGAGCCACAATTTAAGGACTGTGCAATAATTAGCAGGGAGAGGGGGGTGTTGAGAAACGGGAAAGCAATCGTTTAAAATTAGACTTCACCCCCCCCCCCCCCCCCCTCCTACTGCTAAAGAAAAACTAACTATCACCCCCCCCCCCCCCCCCCATTCCTAAAACAATTAAGACATTAAGACATATGTTCTCCTTTGTTATCTTCTTTAAAACTAAGAATACTTACATGGCTTGAAATACTCGGTCAATCAAGGTCTGAAAAATGTGACGATCGACAGCTTTAATTATTTAATCGGGCTGGAAGCCAGTGCGATTTATAAAATGAACGTGTCTCTTACTCACAAATAAAATAGACATCCCCCGCGGGGGTGGGGGAACTCACATATAAAAATGACGGGGGTGCTCGTCGGAAATTTTCGGAAAACAACCTAAAAGGTACTTGAATCTCAACGAGCGCTGCTGTCATTTTTATATGGGAGTCCCCCGCCGGGATTTTCAAGTGTTTTGGAGATTTGAGAGTAGATAAATTAATAGGTGGCGTAGCAGACGCAAATGGGGATGGCTGTTGTCGATTCTTGCTGCTTTGGTTAAAAGGTTGTTTATGTAGAGGGTATTTGCAGTTTATAGTAATTCGATGGAATCATGAAACAATTTTTGAATTGATTAAGGGTTCTTGGCTTGCTTTTTATTCAACAAAAAGCTGTACACAATTTGAACTGTAACCCATTGCAGTTTTGATTCCCGAGTGTTTTGAGTTCTTTTATGGAGAAACATAAAATTATGTCTGAAAAGTAACGCTACATTCAGTGGCCGACACGACTGCTAACAAAAATTCAAAGTTATATAAAACACAAATCGTGTAAATCAAACTTACGAGCGATTCAATTAAGTCACGTAATGACCAAATGCGTAAAATTTCCAGTTGACCCTTACAGTCTCGCGCATTGCATGTCAGAAGAATGTTCTTTTTCAAACTCGTATTTTCTAACGCGCGTGGTTCACCATTCAAATCCTAACAGTGAACGAAGTTACTTAGTGAAACAGGTTGAGAAGAATCGGGGATGAAATAAGTAAGATAAGAAATTAATCCTTGAATGCTATTTTCGGAATAGTGAGTACAAAATTCAATTTTATCAACTCTACCTATAAATTGAAACCACTTAAAATAAGAAGCTGTGCACAGTTTGAACTCGTGGCGTCTTCATTAAAGCCAGTGCATTATTTAGTGCTTTAAGTGCTTTTGCGGAGAAACGTGAAATTATATCCGAAAAGTAAGACTACATTCAGCAGCCGACACTTGAAACCACGGTCGCTTCCATACTATACCCTACACGCTGCCCTGCAGAATCTACGACACTTTCATTCTCTTACAAAATCCTCGTCTATTCTTTCACCCAGCAAAATAACACATTGCACAATAATTTAACTAATCAACCTCCCAAATATTTTCTTTTAGAGCGGTCTAAAATGCTCAACACTTAGCGACAGACCAATGCAGTAAATAAGAAATATTCAGGTCTGGTTGGATTTTCATGTTTTGGTATGTTAACGTTAGCTAGCTAATTTAAAAGATAGGAGATCGAGCGTTGAATGGTTTTTTAGGGCATAATCAATTTTGAATGACGCAGTCTGGAAAACTTCAATTTTAATTAAATGAGAAATAGAACATGATCTTTATGTCAACAATCAGTTTGATAACTGACATAGTATAAACAAGGCCGATACCACGTAAAACATTTAACGCGACAACTGTTTTACACAGGGAAAGGTCAAGTGGCATTTATTGAGATAGTTATAACAGTTAATATATTTAGGTAGTGGTGGGGAGAGCGAATCATAATTTTTAACCTAAAATCTAGGCAGGACAAAAGGCTACAATTGTTGATACTAATAAATGGGAGAAGTCTACAATTTATCAGAAAATTAAAAAACCCTAAAAAGCCCGATTATAATACTCGTAGAGTTCTTGTTAATATCAGACAACCCACCTTGTGCTGGACGGTTTTTGAAATATAACCGCAAATAACAGCAACAATACTAGATGTGTAGCTGAGACCAACAAAGTAAAGGAAAAGGTGGAAGCAATTAAACAGATGATTACTGGATATGATGACACTCTTTTTGGTGAGACTCCTAGACAGGAAAATTGCAATTTTAACTCTGACACTCTCCACTCAATAACAACTGGAATACAAAAAAACATTGCTCAATTGATTGAAGACCTTGATACAGCATTAAAAAAAAAATACAAGGCCACTTATTCCATTGGATTCAAATTAAAATCATCAAAGTCTAGAAGAAACAAGGAAGGAAGGAAGGAAGGCCAAAAGACGGAAGGTTATAATTAACCCAGGAAAACAGAAAGAAGAGAGCTTGTGCAATATTTATGTCACTGGGGGAACACCAGTTGATGGGGAATATGACCCTGAAATATATGGAGTTCCACAAATTGATAATATCGACCTGGGAACCATTCCCATATTCACCTCGCTCACTGACAACTGAAGCTTGCTTGAGAGACTTGCTCAGCTCCAATTGCTTTATTGGAGAAGCTGCAGAGTCAATTCAGGAGTTGTTGAACATAACTCCAGAACTCAGATTCATGAACGGTAGTTAAGCAGCTGAATATAAACAACACTCAACACAAATATGTATAATGAATGCTTTTTGTCACTTGGGCGACCATTCTTAATTTTGCCAAGTTACTAGCAATACCTGCAGCGTACTTTTATTAACCGTGTCTTTCATTACAACATTAGAATTGTGCTGAAAAGCTCATGTAACTATGATCGGATAGATGAAGTACAAGTACACACATGATTCTGGTCCTTTGTTATATTTTCCATAATAAATAAATAAATAAATAAATAAATAAATAAATAAATTATGCTCTGTACTTTGTTACAGTGCCAGATGATTGTATTGATTTTAATATTAGTGGTGCAGGTTTATTGTTGAGTCACCAGTGAGTCCTTTTCATAGAGTAATTTAAGTGTTCCCCAACCACCCCTCCCTTCCCTCCTGTTAATTATTGCACGGTCTCTTATGTTGAACCGTACTTGACCGTGTACATCTTTTGTTTTTTGATCACACGCTATGACTGAATGATTTAATAGCACCATTTCTATTGGTTAGTTGCTCGAACAAAAGATCAACATCTATTGTGTTGTGCAGGGTCAAGGCTGAAAAACCATAACAAAAACATTGAACAAAGACATTTCTCAGGTTTCATAACCATTGCACTTTATTAACTATGCTAAAACAGACATACCGGCCTGGCTCTGCTGGATCTGCTTTTACTTTAGTGTATTAATCACTGAAACCTAAACTCCCGACCAATGAACAAAAAAAAAACATACATGGTAACAATACAACACAAAAAAAATTATTTTTTTAAACACGTATTTTTTATATTGATTATAAAAAAGGAGAGCGATTATACAAAAAATTAAATACTGTACAACGAAAATGTTTACAACTTCTTATGTCTTGGACTCCGTAGATGGGAGCGGTAATTAACTCTTAAGATAAAATTGTACGCCACGATCCCTATTCCGTACTCCCTTTCCTGATCTACAGACGATTTACAGGAAATAACACGCGCGCGTTGATTGGTTGATTTATGGTCACAAGACATCTAACAAACAAACTGTTTCCCGCCAATTGTCCTAAGCGGGCAATAATGTTGTTGTCAGAGGGTAACATTACACTGTTGTTGTTACCTCGAGTGCTCGGCGCGTTTATCAAACTGTGTTGTTTGTGTTGCTATATAACAAATCACTTAATGACTGATCCCTCGGGAAACAGTGAATTTTGTTTCCCTCGAAACCAGTCATTAAAGTGTATATGACAGATTTTTCTTTTCATTTGCTTAATGGAATCTACATGGTGTTCTTATAAGAAAATCGGAAAGAGTTTTTTCGATATCGATCTTCTTTACCGTGTCAGTTAGCCGTCTAAAAACGTGAAATTTCACTTCACGTGGGGTGGAAATAGTCCGCTGTGACGTCAATACAAGAATGTCGGTGTTGAGGTTTCTCGGTTCCTCGCATTTTTTTGGTGCGCCTTGAGGAAGAAACATGGTTCTTAAACTCATTAATAATTCATGACGAGAACACAAAGGAAATCACTACCGTGAAGGAGGTTTTGAAATCGTTTCTTAATTTGCATAGATTTTGGCGATTTTATTCCTTCGTTTTCTTCGCATTTAACGATCAGTTTGAGAAGCTATATCAAACACTCGAAACAGTGTTTCATCAGATTTCCAAACACCTTGAAGTGGTTTAAAAAAAACTCGGCTGCGCCTCGTTTTTCCAATCCACTTCTCGGTGTTTGGAAATCTGATGAAACACTGTTCCTCGTGTTTGATATATTACTTCTATTGTGGTGTGTTGTCTATGGTTGTAGCAACACGCACCAAAAACGGAGGAACTGAGAAACCAGGACACTGGCATTTTTGTATTGACGTCACAGGAGACTATTTCCAGTCTTTCTTCTTGCGCGGTTTTGTAACACACCGGAAGTGAAATTTCACGTTTTTAGACGGCTAAATCACGGAAAAGAAAAATCGATATAGAAAAAACTTTTTTCGATTTTCTTATCTGAACGCCATGTAGATTCCAATAAGCAAATATATAAAAAAAACTGTCATATACACTTTAAGTGTTTATTGTTTATTCTTCAGGGGTATCGTTCAAGGACTGGAAAGTTAAAGGTGATGAGTGTAATAAGTGTTCAGGAGGAGGAGCTGGACCGATTGTTATCGTGCGAACCTGTGTGGCGGAAGCTGGCTACAGCTGCACTGGCCTGAAGAACAAAGAAGAAGAATCCAATGACTGTGTTAAGTACTGCGATTCAAGCGCTGGTAAGATTAGAGCATTTAGTACGCGCGATACGATTGGTCAAGTTTTGCGAGCCGTATTCTACAACACGGCCTGCCGTTTTGAAAGTAACTTTTTCTGTAGTCAAAATGTCTTCTGAAGACTTTTTCGAAACATATTTAAAAGACTTGTATATAGACATAGAAATAAAAATGACTAAAACATGAAGAAAATGTGCCAAACTTTCATGTGGATTTCGTAGAGCTTTTAGAGGAAACCAAATGAGAATTAGAGCAGGACGAGCCTGACTCAAGTCAAAAACTTGAAAATGAAGACGAAAAATAACAAGAAAGAGAAATTTGAAAAATGTTGTGAAGAGCAGAGCGATGGAAATTTCAACGTGTAGGACATACCTGCTGACGCTTTCGACAAGCTCCTGGAAAAATAGTTTTAAATAATTATGTCCGCAAACAAAATGGCCGCGAGTAAGAACCAGACAGCCTTTCAAGCTTGAGGATGTATACGGCGCCGCTAAAAGGAGCAAAACATGCGGTTTAACAACCCCCAAGATGAAGAACGACGAAGGAGAAAAGCAGCAGGGATTCAGCGTACTGATTGGCATGATAAAAAGTAAAAGCTTGAGAGATACTCTGTCACTGACCCGCAATACTATCATTGTTCCTATCATATACCATAAAGTAACTTAGTCCCAATATAGGTGGTTTGCACCTTACGTCACGGCGGCCATGTTGGATGACAGTCAACATAAGATTTCTCATTGGCTCTATTGTTGTGTCATCCAACATGGCCGCCATGTCTTTTGTTCGTTAATTCCTTTGGGAATGGTTGCAAACCATCAATTGCGCTGAATTAAACGCGCTACTATTTGAATGGCTAATCAAGCCTTTTATAATGTAATGAAGGTACCGATCAGGCTCTGAATTAGCTCCAATAGTGGGTGCAACAGGCCCCGACGCATCTTTAAAAGTCCACACGAAAGGTTGATTATTTTTGTAGTGGGACTTCATAATCCATCACTTCGAGGCTGAAACAGAACTTTGATAAATTTCATGTACGGTGCTGTTTTAAACCCAAGGCAGGTAAGCTGACTAACGCCGGTTTATCTGCGTTTCTCCATGAATGGACGTTTATCATATCTTTTATTTGAAAACGGTTTTACATTTCAAATTAATTTAATTGTTATAGGTTAAGGACTGAAAATAAACATAATAACAGAGAAATAACTAAATAAATGTAAAAATAAATACAAAAAAGGAGAAACATTTTCTTTAGTTAGCTTATTCTTTGATGCATTAATATCACTTTCCTTGATTTTCAGCTGCCATCATGATGTCCTCCTTTATCTTGGCAATGGGGATCCTCATTTCTTTCAGGTAAAAGAATCATTGACTATCTCCTCATGCGAAATGAATTGTTAATCACGCGAGAGGAATTGTTAATCGCGCTTGCTTTTGGATCTGAGAACAACCGGCGCTCTCGGTCTAAACATAAATATAATAATTAATAAAATTATTACCATTTTTAAGTCTAATAAAGCTGTAACAAAAAAAAAACTAAGGATTTTAGTTTTATTATATTTTCAGCTTTAATACCTGGAAGTGAGTGCCTGGTTTTACAGACAGACGAAACAAGTCAAACAAGATCTTCAGTTATTTTGTTATTTCTTATTTTTAGGCATTTCTTGGCATCATATTCAATGTAGAGAGTGAACTTAGTGAGTGTACGTAGTATTAATTGCAAGCAATATTTGTCTTACATTTTAGTATAAATCCATCGTTTCAGATAGCTAAAGTTGAGAAATCGTCCCCTCCTTTTTTAGCCCTTTTGCTTTCAGCTTAATTGTTTCTCTTTAAAATTAGAATCCCGGCTGCTCAAAGGGTGGTGAGCGCTATTTACTGTTTAAATATTGTTATCGTTTATCCACTGCATATAGTGATATATCTAGTGGGTAGCATTATCCACTCTCTGAACAACCGGGTCACGGGCTACATATTACTCGGTCTCCTCGGTCACCTATTCAATTTTTGCTCTCACGCAGTGCTCTCAGTTTAACCAAACGTTTGGAAACACAGTTTTATGAAGAAAAAAAATACGTGGAGTCCAGTGCGAACCCATTCATTAAACATGGTATCAAAGTCTGCAGTTACTAACTTGCCGGCAACTAAATATCTGAAAAAGCCTAGAACAAATTTATTTTCTTCATGTAAATAAACACTTTCACGCCGAAATAACGAAAGTTGACTTACTTAATATCCATGTTATATCGCCAAAAGCCACCAAATATACAACTAAATTGGATAAAAAGATTCTATACAGAAACATGGAAGCAGTAGTTTGGAGAAAAAGCGCAGGATTGCAAGGATGGAAGTCGCCGGATTAATACAGCCATGAAATTTGATTTTGTGAAAGGCGGCAAAGATATCGAAATGTCATACTGGCGAAATTGTTTCTATAACATATTTCTCAATGCTTTTCATTACTTTTGTTGATCTTTTCTTCCTATTTCAAGATAATAAAGTGTAAGCAGTAAGCTCCAGGCCATTACCACGAAAGCACGATTTATCAGCCGGGACAGTGTACCAGTTTAATTTGAGAACTATTAATGGTCTAGATAACAGCAGGCAGGTTATAATTTTCAGAGCAACGACATGAACAGTTTTGATTTTAAATTTCAAACTGAAGATGACAAAGGATTGCCGAAACATGTATTTTAAAATCAAAACTGTTGTCGTTGCTCTGAAAATTAGAACTACTAAGATATTTTGTTGTCGTAAATCATTCTGGAGTTATATGGCATGTAACTATTTTAATTGTACTATTTCTATTTTCATTCATTTTATTTAATTTATTGTTTCTCTTGTCGGAGATACTAGCAGAAATGCTACTCTAAATCCGAATTGAAATAAAGATATGTATAGTGCATGTATATGTATAACGGCCGCATACTGATAATGACCCAGATTCTAGCGATTACAAGGGAGAGGATGGTTTTCCATTTTATCACTAGATCATCGTTATATTATATTAGTGGTCGTCAGTCGTAAATAAAACATTGTATTGACATGATGAATATTGTCCATGAACAGTTAACATGTAGAACGGTAGTGTAAAATATGCAGTTTTTAGTTCACTTTAACGGAGTGTGCGTGTTATTTCTTATATATTGTGCAATTTTCTTTCAATTTTTTGAAAAACTGCCATAATGGTTTTAGCGATCGAGTACTATAAAAAGTATTTATTCAGTAGCTAATACTTTATTTAATAGCGAAGTGGTTTCGACGTTCCAAAAACGTGACTTTTTTGTCTATTGACCGTCTTGACCATGGTACATGCTTTTTTATTTGATTTAAAAAGGCTGTTGATAATTCACTTGGCAATGCAACAATACTTTAAAGAACTGACGACTTCTCCATCGATTCGGGCGTTTATGTTAACTGTACATGTTTAGCTTTTTCTTCTTTGTCCTCTTGGCAAAGTTTTTATTTGTTGCACAACGTACCATCAACTGATTAGTGAAGTGAAGACATAGACTAATTGGATATACTGCAGATGCAGATTAGCTTTTCGTGATTTTTGTAACAAAATATGTAGCTATTGAAGCGTAATAAAAATAGTTGGCGAGTGTGAGAAATGTGCTTTTTGTTTTATTTTGTTCTAAGTTTACAAACTTGTCATGCTAGCAAACTTCAGAAATCTTCAGATATACGCGTGTTTTATTGTACAAGACAAACCTCAACAAACATAAAGCTGTCAAGTGGTTGCGAAAACGTCAATTTGGTATCAATAGGCTGTTTGCATTATGACGTCAAACACACAAAGACTTCGGGCACCGCAGTTGTACTAGATCCGCGGAGACTGGGCCAAACAAGTGAACAAATCACGGGAACGCTTCGGCAAAATATAAACTTGATAAAAATTCCGTTTTGTCTTTTGAACGAAGCGTCTTGGACGTCTTTTTCGGTAAGCGACGTTTTAGTTTATCACGTTCTCCTCGGGTCTACCCTAACTAGCAGAAGTCTTTGCGCGTATGTGGTCAAAATGCAAACGGTCTACTGTTTCCATAAAAGCTGGGTGCCATGCATATGAATGCATGGTTGCTAAAGTACGCCCAGCGATCATTGGCATTTACTCATCAATTATTAAAAAAGAAAAAAAAAAAAAAGAAAGAAACTAAGCTGATCATAGTTACCAAGCGACGATCTTCGAAAATTGAAATTTTTAATTATAAAACACCCAACCAGAAATTGAACAACCTCGTTCCCAGGGTCTCTCATCTTCCCGCCCCCTGGAGCGAGAGAAGAGAGACCCTGGTCAACTCTGGTCACGTGTCTCTTGGGCAATTATATTCCTAAGGAGGGGTCGACAGTGTTTGTAACTTTGTCTCGTTTTGTGGCTCGTGCTGTGCGCGAGTCGGGTTGATGTCCGGAAACGGTTCAATCAAACAATAAAATTGTTGTCGTTCAATAATTTCACAATCGTTTAATGAAACAATGAAATGTAAAAATCTTGTATAGACATTCAAATGACTGGAACTGGTAAATGTTGAACAAAACAACATGCCTCACTCACGAAGAATAAAAGCTATCATTATCTTCTCTATCTCGTTTCCTGTTATAAAATTGTAGAGTCAATCTGTATGTATTTTTTTTTGTGGCGGCCGCGTGCTTCTTTCTTGCTTCGCCATCGAACAGAACAGAACGGCGACAATTTAATGTGCCTGTCGAATGAAGCTTAAAGATCGCCTGCTAAATAGTATGTAGCGATAATTCATCCCAGTTTGGAACAATGCCATGAAATAAGACCGAGCCGAGACCGAGCTAAGCGACGTCCAGTAAATAATGAATTGGACTGCATTGTGTAGTGAGTCCAAAATTAGCTTTACTGAGGCAAATCTTGAAGCGCCGTGGCAATTCCACAACCACTTAATTTACAGAGCCTAAAGCAACTTGCACTCTCAAAACCAGTCGATGTGGATCTGTTTTGAAGTCTGCGGATGACCGCCGCTTCACATTTATCGCAAGCCGCCAAACGCTTTTGGATTTGTTTTGATTCGCAATGCGAACAAATTCACACTTTGCCGCCCCTCTCTCAAGTCTTTTATTTGTTACATCCCAGATTTTGGGACGCACGTGACCAGAGTTGACCAGGGTCTCTCTTCTCTCGCTCCAGGGGGCGGGAAGATGAGAGACCCTAGGAACGAGGTTGGAAATTGAATTGTTACTTACATTGAATTTACAAGGAATAAAATGGCGTAAAGTAACGATACATCTTAATTCTTACCGTTGCCAAGCATAACAGTCATTATCTCTTGACTTGGCAACTCGCATAACTTTGTGTTGCTCTTAAACAAACACAAGTAGATTAAAATGAAAACTTATTTTTGTTATGCCAGGTTTACCGAGTTACTTGTATTGTTGATTTTCATATGAATACGTGACAAATGACAAGTTGGGCGAGCGACGTTTTAATTTATCACGTTCTCCACGGGTCTACTGCAACTGCCAGAAGTCTTTGCGCGTATGTGGTGAAAATGCAAACGGTCTATTGTCAAAATAAAAAAAATAAAAAAAAAATGGGTTCCACTATGTACATTCCGGATTATCCCAATCTTTTAGGACAGCCGTGACTCGCGTTTCAACCAATCAGAATCTATGTTGCTATCCATGTAAACAAAGCAAAAATTTCAAGATGGCGGACGAAGACTCGAAGAGAGAGAAAGAGTCGTGAGAGCTTTCTAATCTTTTTTCGGGAGGTATATAAGTCACGAGAGTGCTCGAATTGAATTAAAGTTATGAACAGAAAGGACACCGTTTTCGCATTCAATATTACGACAAAACTCCTTGGATAACGATTGTCCTCGGACAGAAGAAAGTGGAAAATCGGCTTTGGAACTGTGGGCAATGATTGAACTGCACGGGTCGGCAATGTGGTTAATCGATCTAGGTCTTTCTATGGAAACAGATCATAGAATTGGTAAGCATCTCTTCTCTGTATTGTCACCATTCTCTATTGGATTATTTATTTTCTTAAGCACTGAATGGATTTAGAAGTTGAAATAAAATTTCTTCTGTCGAGCGATTTGTGGGCTAATTTGTGGATTTGTCCATTTGCAGTTCCTCTAGTCATTTTTAATAATTTTTAAGTTTACTTCAACAAAATTACACTCTTTCTTGTCCAAGAATTTATGGAGATTTGATATACTATATACAGAAAGTCTTGTATTTTAAAGCTTGATAAGCTTATTGACAGATCTTTTGGTGGGCATGTAGAATAGTTTCTTTAATAATATAATTTTTAGCACCGAATTCAATAAACTCTGGAATGAGTAATTTGTCTTAAATTTACAAAAATGTACCAAACCAAGAGGTTTAGAGCTTTTGTCAAATATGTGAAATTGTGATTAATAATTTCAATGCAAATAAGAGCTAAAACATCACCTCTCAGAAAAGGCAAGTAAGGATTTGCTCAAAATTTCTAAATTAAATTCTTGGTCGGGGTTGAGAAGTGGGTAGAAAGCCTAAAATGGCCAGTATGCAATACAAATGAACTCTTGAAATGAAAATCAACTTTATATATTATTTTCATTGCCCCTTGGCTGGATATGCATGACCCGAAACAAACAACAGTTTTAATTAGTGTTGACTACAACTTCTTTTAGGTTTATTGCATTGCTAACAAAATAATGTCAATTGTGGGAGATGTGGTGGCCTAATCAAAATGGTTAAGCTGCATGCTGGACTCTGGTCTGAGTGGTCCGGATTTGAGCCCTGGCTGGGATGACTGTGTTGTGTTGTTGGGCAATATATTTTTACTTTCACAGTGCCTCTCTCCACCCTGGAGTATTAATGGTACCAGTAACTAAATTCTGGGAGGGTAACCTTGCAATGGACTAGCATCCGATACAGGCGGTACACTGAGAAACCGGTTTAAGCTTGGGCAGTTGTGGGCCACTAGGCTCGTGAAGACTTTTATAAACTCAACTGACTTAAGGCTTGAATTTTTTAATCCTTAAAGGACCCCCTGCAGAGATGTTAAAGAACCCCATTCTTTCTTGATAAAATAACTTTCCTCACTCATGGAATTTAAGGAAATAAATATGTCTTGTTTGATCTAACGAGTCTTATCAACAATCACGTGATATTTCCTTATTGATGACGTCACAAAACACGTTTTTTGAAATGGGATACGTTTGCAATCGAAATGTTTGAAAACAGGTCCTTGCCAATGTAACTCCGTCTTTTTAGGCGGTATCCATCATATGTCTTGTCATATATTTTGACATCTGTTATGTCACGTGACCTGTTTTCCTTAATTGGCAGTTTCCGTTGACATATGGACATTATTAAAAGGTAGCATTGTTAAGCCCTTACTAGGAGTCATAGAAAAAGGAATAAAGATGAACATAATGTGACTAGCTTTTCCCCATTTTAGTTGATATTTTTATTTTAACCATTATGTCACGTGACCCAAACTTGACAAGAAAAAGTTTATCAAATGGATACAAACGAGAATAACAAAATGCTTGCCAAGTTTCATAAAGATTAGAGAAAAGCTTTTGCCTGAATTAAAAATCCACCAAATTATTGGTTGAGTCAAGCCTTAACACACTTAAGAATGTCGATTGCAAAAATGTATTTTTCACATCAATATAAGACTTATGAATATGGTTACTGTATTTGTCTCATGAAATCTTATGTGCAGATGTTGCTGGTTACACTGTAAATTCAAAAGTTCTGTTTTAGCTCCAAAATTGGGGCTGTTTCAGTGAGTAAAATACAGTACTATTTTGGGGGCTGATTTAGCTCTTGTAAAATGGAGCTGTTTGGACCTAACAGGGAGCTGTTTTGGACCTGAAATAGAGTTGTTTTGGCCCAAAAGCACCAAAACAGTACAACAATGTGGGCTGAAACGGCCCACGAATGTCCAAAATGGCCCCATGAAGGGCTGAATTAGCTTTAAGGACTCAGAGCTGATTCAGCACTTTGGGGCTGAAACAGAACTTTTGAATTTACCGTGTAATT
>JAJGOT010000582.1:0-110000 GCA_022457155.1 Cladopsammia gracilis
CATGTTTAGAGAAAACATGTTTAGAGAAAACATGTTTAGAGAAAACATGTTTAGAGAAAACATATGTTTAGAGAAAACATGTTTAGAGAAAACATGTTTAGAGAAAACATGTTTCCCATAAAAAAAGCAATTCCGTTCACATTAGTTGTTAATTTCAAAACACGCTTCTTGCCTGCTTCTATAATTCATGCTGTTTTACGAAATAAGCATGATAATAAAGCTCGCATAAAATCTTTATAATTACATGTGAACCGAAAATAAAATAAAGCTCGAACTTGCTGTTTCGTGATTTGTGGTTTTATTTCACTTGTCAAGCCCTTGTCAAGCAGTGTTCAACAAGGAGACAACATTTGTGCTAACGTGTTTGGTCTGGCTTAGATAGAAACTACCTTGTGAGGTAGTTTTGATCATGCTCAGAATATACATGTACATGTTTTGATCATGATTTGCGCAATGTGGGGCCTGATGTGAACAAATTTCATAGTGAAACTTGTTTCATTTGTGATAAGACTAAACATGTGTCGCCCTAGTGTGACTTGTATTTTAGGAGAGGGCACAATTTTTACTTTAGTGAGATTCTTAGAAGACATTATAACCCTTTCACTCCTAGAAACAATTACAGGAGACATGTAATTTAGTTCTATCTTTGTCGACAAAATCCTATGGTGTGACCATTCATTAATGAAACCTCTTTGATGGTACTTTTGCATGGTACCATCTGTTTTTCAATATTTAACATAATGAAATCTTGGATTTTTCTTGAACTTGGCCTTTTGGCACTCTTGGGAATTAAAGAGTTAAGGATGTTTGCACTAATTGTTTACATGCATCCTGACTGCACACACAATTCATGTTGTAATGCCATGTAATGTTATACGTGAACACATAGGCAAGGGAAGAAGTCTAAACACAGAGCTGGCAGTTAACTTTGCGTGGATTTTACTCACTTGGATGGTCCGTGACTGCTATTTTTTTGGATAGATAATTTTCTTTTTCAATTCTCGACAAATTGTGAAAAAAATTATATGAACAAAACATCAATGTTGGAAGTTCAAAAAATTTTCCACTTTTCTCCCACACAACATCAAAACCTGCCTTAAGGGAAGTCACCAGTTAAATGAGTTTGCTTAATAGACCCACTAGTATAAAATTTGGCATACATCATTAATTAATTAAAATTTTATAGAAAGTTGAATTTTGGAGAATGATTCATTTAGAATTATTTGTAGACTAGCAGACATTAGGGCCACATCGAGTACATGTAAGAAAGACCAATTTTTCAAAATTAGGGTTGCCCTTGAGATACCTTATATTCTCCGAAACAAAGTCCGCGAGAAACCGCTGATATGTTGGCGTGGTGTACTCATCTACGATAAGGGCCGTTGCATTCAGAATTATGTTAATAAGTTGAGCATGGTTGAAGGTTATATTTGTCTTCTCCGGTGCTGATTGCTGTGGAATCAACTCAATCGTTGTCATATTTTTCTACTCTTCTATGAAAGTAGTGTGCTTTCAATGCTCTAACGGAATTTATAATAACACACGCAAGCGATCTCAAGGTCAAGCCACCAGTCAGTGAATTATTGCTACAAGACATACAGCAAATCGCTCCGTAGAACATCACGAAGAAGCGACGTCGGTATTTAGGGGAAAGCTTCCCAAATCAGGCAGAGAACCACAGCAAAATCACGTTAGAGCATTCAAAATATACCAGAACGGCACTAGAAGTGAGGAAAATCCGATAACTTCTTGCTTGATTCCAAAGAGACCCAACCACTAACTTGATCCGGAGATTTTCGAGAAGAACCTTCGTCCTTTTCCACTGCCTACTTTTAGACATGGAGATATTGAGCCGCACGATTCCGAAATCGGAAAATTATCCGAAACTAAATCAAGACAAATAGATTATTTACATGTGTGAACAATTTGAGACATTTCGGAGCACTCAGCTCCCCAGCATTGAATGGATTGTGCCTGATTTCCACGACGATGGCGTAAACTGAAGTTTTTTGAGTTTGTCAAGGGTTGCGTGACACTTCGCGACATAGCCCCTTTCAATGGAAACCTACGGGGCCGATTACATGGTGAATCCGGGCTGAAATTTCGTTGTGATTACATGACGAATTTCAGCCCGGGTTGAGATTTCAGCCCGGGCGCCAAGTTTGAAATTGCGTGGAAAGATTGTTAACGAGAATCAAAATGGCGTCACCGAGCATGCCGAACTTCACTTTTCAGTCCGGGCTGAAATTCTGCTGCCCATTTGGCCGGTCGCTCTACCGCTTGAGCCACGAGGCCGTACGGCAGCAGATCGTGGGTAATAAGGTGGTAATTCGTGGCAATGAAAATGTAGGGCAATGAAAAAAAGGGTACAAATAAATGTTGAGCCACGTAGCACTGGTGATTCACTACGTGGCTCAACATTTATTTGTACCCTTCACATTTTCATTGCCACGAATTACCACCTTATTACCCACAATCTGCTCCCGTACGGCCTCGTGGCTCAAGTGGTAGAGTGACAGAAGATCTAATCCGGAGGTCATGGGTTCGAATCCCACCGAGGTCAAAGATTTTTTTCTTTCCCTCGTGTGGTCCCTCATTTCCTTACTAGGGCTAACGCTCAATACAGGGAAATTTATGGGTTTACCTTAGCACTATAATTTACACACAGTTAATTCTCTGATTCCTTGTATATAAGTCTAAGCCTAGCTGAGATCACAGGTTCAATCCTGAGTGGGGATTTTAGATTTTCTTTTTTACACTTAAAAATTTATTGAAAATAAATTCTAAGTGTCGACATTACGTTACTGATATAAGTCTCAATAAGGTGTGCAACCCTCAATCTATGCCCGTGGTAAAATGTCACCCGTTTATGAAACCGGGCTGGAATTTTCAGCCCGGGCTAAAACTTTGTGCATTTATTATGGAAGCCGGGCTGAAATCTCAGCCCGGGCTGAAATTCGCCATGTAATCGGCCCCTAAATCTATAATTATTCATAATAATAATAATAATAATCATGATAATAATAAGTTAGAAATTGAAAAAAATAATCGAAATTTTGCTCTGACTCAAAATTTTGACTCCAACTCAAAATTCTAACTCGATCTCGAAGTTCTAACTCGAACTCGAAATTCTAACTCGAACTCATAAAATTGATACACTCACAATTCATGTTGTAATACAATGTAATGTTATGCATGAGCGCACAGACAAGGGCAGAAATCTAAACACATAAAGAGCTGGCAGTTAACTTTGCCTGGATTTTACTCGCTTGGATGGTCGGTGACCACTATTTTTTGGATAGATACATGTAATTTTCTTTTTCAGTTCTCAAGAAATTGTGAAGAAGGTTATATGAACAAAACATCGATGTAGGAAGTTTAAAAATTTCCCATTTTTCTCCCACACAACATCAAATCCTGCCTTAAAGGAGGTCACCAGTTGAATGAATTTGCTTAACAGACCCACTTGTATAAAATTTGGCATACATCGTTAATTAATTAAAATTTTGTAGGAAGTTGAATTTTAAAAATTTCCTCTACAATATTTGTAGACTAGCAGACATTAGGGCCATATCGTGTAAGGAAGACCAATTTTTCAAAATAAGGGCCGCCTTTGAAATACCTTATCTCCGAAACAAAGTCGGTGACCCCCAATTTCTTTTTCAATTCCAGAAACAAGTACCGGTGACTCACAACCTTGCTGTAGCAAACGTTTCATAAAACCTCAGGGAGAGGGGGTACTCCCTCAAAATACCTATACGGGTAGAATGGGTTATCCATTTAAGAGACGCCTAGAATGGGGCATAATATTTCAAATGCATGAAAACTTCAAATTATCAGCAGCCATTTGAAATTTAAACAAGGTATTAAAAATTGACCTATTTCTAGAACAGGTCATCATTTTAAGAGCAAATTCTTTCTAAAAACCCACCCAAAACGCCCGAGTACCCACCCTGGGCATAAAACATCCTTAAAACAGCGCTTGACAGCAAGCCATAGGAATGTACCATAATAAAGTTTACCAACTTAATAACAAACTTTTCCTTCAAGCAATGACAAGTTGTTTTATGTTTTTTGTCCAGCTTCAGATTAATGACCAACTGAAAATAGTTTCCTCCTTAAAGACATACTCCAGTTTTTATTGGATTTGAAGAACGGGCAGCTAGGTCTGTATTCTCACTGACCTTAGCCCTGACTGAGCCAATTAACATGGAAGAATTTGCACAGTTATTGTAAAACAAAGAAAATGAACATTAATTGCTGTAAAAGCTCTTTTAAGTCCCCCCCCCCCCCCCCTGGGAGGGAGGCTTATTTAATTTCAGGTCTTATTATCAGGAGGCTTCTTAGAGAGGGGGGGGCTTATTTCAAATCTTAAAACACTGTTTTCTTCATTCAGCAGTTTGACTTCCCTTTTAGCACCTTTGAACACAACAATGGTTTCTTTTTCCCTCCATCAGCAGTTGCGGCAAGGCAAACTGTTATTTTTGCCTTGTCGAGGCCAGCGGCACCGCATTGTTCTATGGTAGTGTTGGATATTTGAGTTTATATATTTGTTTAAAGACAAACTAACTGGGCCGCATGAAGGGGAGTTTGTAATAGGGAATAGGAGGGACTAAGTACAAAACCTCGTGTCCCAAAGGTGTGAGGGGGGCTTATTACAAAACTGACTTCCAAACAGGAGCCTTATTACAGAGGAGGAGTGGGAGGGGGTAATAGAGCTTTTACGGTAGTTATGGCATCTTGTACCATGTGTCAGTACCAGGAGTAATATAAAAGGAGGAACTTCATTAACTTCTAAGATCTACATTTTGACATTCAGTCATCAGATTTTGACATTTTTGTAATGCAGCAGTTGAGCCAGGCTACTTGCTCAAGTTTAAAGAATCAACTTCTCATATCTCAGGCACGTAATACTGAATTATTATCAAAGGCTCCTAAGAGCCAACCCATGAATAAGAAATGCTTAAATGTAACGCAATATTGCGGTAAGCTTATGTTTTCACACTGACACGGTTCAATATTCTTTTTAAAATTAAACGGAAGGATTTTTGACAAACACTAAAAGAAAAATACAGTACATCACTTTTATAATGTTTAGTCCGAAGAAAAAAGAAGGAAAGAAGGAAAATAAGGAGGTCCCAAGCTGAAGACTTGAACGTCGGGCTTTTCATCTGTCATTCCTCATGCTAAACCACTTAGCCATCATGATCACTGACATAAAAATGGATATAAATTTAATTACTTCAAGGTAGATACACATCAAAATGCGTGTCTCGGTTGAAAAATCCTTTTAATGTTGCATTAAAGACTCAAAATGTGAAACATCTTTAAGCTTATTGCTGTTTATATTTGTTAACAACAAACTAGTTATTGTTATCACTAGATTCACGCTGTTCCTGTTACGAAACACATTCGTAACAAAGCATTACGTCACTAAGTTTACAGCTGATGGAAGGAGTTAGTGAGTGAGTGAGCGAGCGAAAGAGTGAATTAGCCACCGTTACTGATAACCCGTTCATTACGCTTGCCCGTATTCTCAGGTTAAGGATAAACTTGTTTAATAACCATGAGGTTATCAGGTAAATAAGAATTAAATAAATCTGCACCACGCCACCCCCACCCCCTTGGGGCTGAACATAGGAGGTTTATTCAAGCTTCAAGGTTCGATAATTTGATAACCTTGTCAATATTTAGTGTCATTAAGGAGTTGTGGTGTGCTTGATATAGAGGACGGGGTATAACTGGTACAATGTTCTTTTACCAAACTTGTGGTCTTATAACCAGGTGGTGTTGTGAGCAGGAGTGGGGGGGAGGAGGGAATTATTCAATTTCAAGTTCTACATTGTACATTCAATTATCAAATTCTGACATTAATGCTTGTAATTAATTCTTTTATAAGTCAGACAACCTGCTAAACTGATGAGAATCAAGGCCATGCATGATTTCATGTAATGTTGAATGGATTTGTACTGCCCCCAAGCATGTCACCTGGGGCTTAACACAGGATATCAGCGGAAACACATTGATTCTTATAAAATTGATAAAATTCTTTGATTTTAGCAGACCACAATCAGTGAGAAACTTGTTAAGGACTGAAAAATGTAATGTTGGCTTTGTGGAGTAGGATTGGTGGTAAGTTGAAAGAGCTAATGTTAATGGATCTTAAATATTATTTTCTAATCAAGAGATCAACTGAAAGACTGATTTTTATTTACACAATTTTTTAAATTTTTGCAGGTGCAATCAGAGAGCAAAGTTAAGGACTGAAATGATGACTTTGTAGAGGATCAGTGGTAAGTTAATGATTACATTTAATGGTAAAGTGGTTTTTTTATTGAGTGTCATAAGTAATTCACGATTGCTTTGGTTTTGCATTGCTAACTGTACACTAAAAAATCTTGCACCACTTTGTCAATCAATGAGACGTGATACCAAAGCCATTTGTGAACTGCTCCAATTTATTTTCTCATGCTATTTAGCACTGGCTACATGTATTTGTTTTGTCAATACTGATAATGAAACTAAAGAAAAAGATCATTAACTTAATAACTGTACTCTCATAAGTGACCATCTCCTGTTAGCAGCAATTAACCTTTCCTGGTCCCAAGGTTGGTCCCTTTCAACAAAAGTAACTGCATGTACTATATTACGAATTACATTAACTGGACCTAAATGCATTGATATATATATATATATATATATATATATATATATATATATATATATATATATATATATATATATATATATATATAAAATTATATAAAACTGTACACACTCCATAAGTATGTTGGTGGTTTTTATTGACTACTGTACTCGGCACAAGTAAACAACAACCTTTCCTGATCATTAGGATGATCTCTAGCTGTATTGAATTACTTGATGAACATGTAAAATGGTTTCTAAAACAGATGTCTTTCCGCATTACAATGATGGCATTACATTATATTTATTCCTTGTGCAGGAACATTTGGTGGACTGTTCAATGGCGACTGCAGCATCATCACCCCTGGCCAGTTCTGTAGAGAAGACAAATGGAGCCAAGCTGAGTAGGCTACTCATCGATGGTGGTACAACAATTCTAAAGAATGTTTTCGATAGTCATCACCCTCCTGCAAACTTGGCTTCTGGTCTCAATGCAAACAAAACAATACTTCACAGTCTCTTAAAGAAAAAAGTTCTACACAAACCTCAGTGGGAAAAACTGTTCCCACCTGGTGGAGCCACACCAGACTCCAACACCTTCGACATCACTCTACTATTCCAACTTCTGACCAACATTTGTGGTCTGTCCCCTCCCCTGTCAGGATGGCACACCAAACCATCCCCAAGTGACATCTCTCGTGAGGCAAACCTCGCCCGAGTTAAATTATATCGCAATGTGTTGTATGGTCATGTGACGACCACAGGTGTTGATACACCAACGTTCTCTGCTTTGTGGATGGAAATTAGTGCTGTTCTTGTGGGTCTTGGCCTGGATCAGGCAGAAGTAGATAGGTTGAAGGCAGAGAAAGGTGGAGAGCAAGATTATCTTGATGCGTTACTTAAGTGGTCTGACAGTGAAGAGGATATCAAGTCACAGCTGAAGAACATTCAACAGTTTCAGACCAACACCCAGCAAGCAGTTGAAGAGGTACGTCAGACCCAGACCGAGACTAAACAGGCTGTGGAAGAAGTACGTGAGACCCAGACCAAAACTCAGTTAACAGTTAAAGAGATATGTCAGACCAAGACCGAAATGAAACAGGCATTGGAAGAGGTGCATCAGATCCAGACAAAAACGCATTCAACAGTTGAAGAGGTACGTCAGACCCAGACTGAAACCAAACAGGCATTGGAACAGGTGCATCAGACCCAGACCAAAACACAGTTAACAGTTGAAGAGGTACGTCAGACCCAGACTGAAACCAAACAGGCCATGGAAGAAGTTCGTCAGACCCAAACCAAAAGTGAACAGACAGTGGAAGAAGTGCGTCAGGCCCATACCAAAACTCACTTAACAGTTGAAGAGGTACGTCAGACCCAGACTGAAACCAAACAAGCATTGGAAGAGGTGCATCAGACCCAGACCAAAACTCAACATACTGTCGAACAAGTGCATCAGACCATGAAAGAAGTTCATCAGACCCAGACTAAAACTGAACAGACAGTGGAAGAAGTTGCATCAGGTCTTCAAGAAGTAAAAGAAGCAGTCGATAGCTTAAAAGAAGGGAGAGAAAAGGACAGGGCAGATGAAGTCCTTCGGAAACTAGCCAAGTCAGAATTCAGAGGAGACATTGAGTATCATGTAGAACGATTTCAAGCAGATACCCGTGAGTGGGTCTTTGACAGAGTTCAGAACTGGCTGGATGACAGAAGCTCTCAAAACCGTGTAATGGTGATCAGTGGAAATGCAGGGATGGGAAAATCAGTCATAGCTGCTGTGATTTGCAAGAGAATGAAAGAGGCTGGCAGATTGTCAGGAAGCCACTTTTGTCAGCATAACAATGTACGTTATCGTAAACCGCAGTTGATGCTTCAGTCCTTGGCCAGTCACGTATCCCATGCCTTACCAGAGTACAAGCACGCTCTTGTGGAACATCTGTCAAGAAATCTGGGCGAAGACCTCAACAACATGAATGTGGAGGAACTGTTTGCACTGTTATTCAAAGAACCTCTAAGCGCTGTAGGTGATCCAGGGAGGAACATGCTCATTGTGATAGACGGCCTAGATGAAAGTGAATACCAAGGAAGAAATGAACTGCTTGACGTGATTGCAAAGCAGTTTTGCAAGCTTCCAACTTGGATTCGTTTTGTTGTCACAACGCGTCCAGCAACGAACATTGCAGATAAATTAAAGCACTTAAATCCATTTGAATTACAGTCTAATGATGAAAAGAACCTAAAAGACGTCAGAACGTTTTTCAAAAAGAAACTGCAACGTGATGTCATCAGATCAGAAAATTTGGACGCCCTGGTAGAAAAACTCGTTTTGAAATCTGAAGGACTCATGTTGTATGCTCATTTTCTCATTTTGTTCATTAATGAGAATCCTTCAGTTCTAAAGCAAGGAGATCTTGATTGCAGCCTGCCACTAAAGATTTCTTCAGTCTACCATTCCTATTTCAAACGTCTAGAAAGGGAACTTATGAAGGAACTTCACATCCAAGAAAAAGAGTTCCTGAATTTGCTTTCTGCTATTACCGCTTCAAGAGAACCCTTGCCAGTTGGTTTCGTTTCTAAAGTATTAGTACCTAGTACTAATTCACCACTTGCAAGGCGTAAAGTACTCAAAGCTTTAGGCAGTGTGTCTGCACTCCTTCCAATCCGTGATGGCTGTCTGCATGTAATTCACAAATCAGTTATAGACTGGTTGACAGACAAGTCATATTATGAAGAACATGAATTTAGCATGGACAAGAATGAAGGAGACCGCATACTTTCAGATCTCTGTACTGACGAACTTCACGATCTTAAACGGAAAGGTGTGCATAACGTTCAATTTAGCGCCATTGAGAAGTATGCGCTGATTCATGGTGCTCGTCACATGTTACACTCAGGCCTGAAGAGGGAGCCACATGAGCTGGAGGAACTGACAAAGGCATACGTGATGGATTTAGAAATAGTGTATGCTAAGACCTGTGTAAACAGCACAACAGCAGCTGAAGATATTGTTTGGCTTCAAAAGCAGGGGATATGTACAGTGTTATCTGAAAGTAGCCAAAGTATCCTCAAGACCTTGTTGTTTCTGTTAAGAAAGTACCTCCACAGATTTACAAATAATCCTCACCTGTTTTTGCAAAACATGCTCAACGAAGGAGGAACAGTGCTGTCTTCTGAGGCATCCAACCTTTTGCAGAACAAGTATCCCGAAATACCATATATGGAATATGTACACAAAGAGGCGCAGCTGGGAGGTGTTGTAGCGCGATTTAAATTTTCATCATTTGTGGTCTGTTTGGACGTGTCACCAAACTTGGATTACATGGTGTGTGAATGTACGAACGGAATGCTTCAGCTGTGGTCACTTGATACTGGCAGGCTAGTGTGGACACGTCCAGTTAAAGTAACGAAGAAATACGCAATTAAATCTTTTCCCTATAGAATGCTGCCTTCTTCGTTTGTTCGTTCATTCTACCGATCGGTCGTCTTCCATCCTACCGAACAGGTTGTGTTACCAGGAATCCTTAGCCATGCCTATACTATTCATGGACACTTGAAACTGCTTTTCCCCGAAAGTAACTGCAGGTTCTCAATTTGTTCAATTTCAGCAGACAAGACCAAGATACTGACTGACTGCCCTAACAATGCCAAATGCCTTGTCATGTGGAGTCTGGAAAATGGCTCAGAGATTGCTCGGGTCACGAGAAATGAAGATGTTTTATCTTTTGCATGGTCTGGAGATGGAAGACTCCTTGCAGTTTCCCATTCTAATGGCTCCATTTGTCTACTTGATGTGATGGATGGTTTTAGAACACTAGCAGAAACGGCTACCCCAGAAGTATGTGGAATTTTAAAATTTTCACCTGATTATCGGTGTCTTTTTTGTTTGCATAAGCCTGATTCCTTTAATTTCTTTAACGAACGGCTGTTTCGCTTGGATGTTAATATGGGGGACCACCACATCTTTTTTTCAAATGTTTTTTCTGATAAAGTGTCTTATGATCACAAGGAGTTTGATTGTTTTAATGATTGTGGTTTTTTATTAGGAGATCTCATTCCCTCAGATCATGATGCTGGCTTCTTTACTTTTGTTCTTCATGAACAAAGTTTGTTACTTTGCACATTTGACGAAATAGTAATGTTGAATACTCATGAAGTAACCAACAGCAGTCAAGGCACAGCTGATGAGGTGGCACTAAGTTTGGATGGTCAGACCGTATATGTTGTAAGTGACCGATCAGTTACCGCTTGGAACGTGTCAAGTGGGGAGCTTATAGCAAAGAAAGAACTCAAAACTACAACTTCTCCATGTCCTATGGAGAGAGGTATCCTAATTGTAACAGGAAGCAACAGTCTTGGATTGTGGAAGTTTGGCCTGTCTAGGGGTGACGTATTATGCACTCTTGAATTGTGGAAGTTTGACCTGTCTGAGTGTGTCCAAATATGGACCGACTTTCCGGAAATCACTGACATGATCCCCATCTCAGAAGAACGAGTGGCATGTGTACAAGGAGAAAATGTCAAGGTCCTGGATACAGCTAGCGGCGAAATCGTGTTAATAATCCCCGTTTTACATGGACGCATTATTACATGCAACAGTAAATGTCAGCTCTTAACCGTCGATCGTTCTTCACTTCTGTTGTCGGATGACACAATTGTACTCTGGAAAAATGATTCGCGTAAAATTCATGGTACACCTCCTTGGCTTTTCATGGATGCGATTTTTTCTCCGATGGAACAGTTCCTTGTCATTACGAGCATTTTGAACGTTTACGTCCTGGATGCAGTTTCAGGGATCACACTGCGTACGTTACATGTACGTGCAGATGCACGTGTACGTTTTACGTTTGTTAGTGACGAGGAATATGTTGTTACTTCTGATCATTCTGTTCAACTGATTAACGTCAAGTCTGGTGACCTACTTAATGTAATCGATCCTGAAGGTGTCGTGACCCGTTTTGCAGCCTGTCCTCGTAAGCATCTACTCGCCATTGGCCTTGAGAACTCCACACCCAATTTCAAAGTTCTCCACGTGCGTTTGCCTCGAGATAAAGACAGCAGGAAGATCAAAAGGTGAGCTGTTGGCAAATTTCACCATTTTCAGTCGCTGCTGTTCGCAAAACTTTCTTTTCGTAAAGAGAAGACTTCTTTTAAATGTCTAATTTTCTTTACGTATTTATCGCCTGAACATTGTTGAACAAGAAATAAGATTGGTGCTAAATCGTGTTTCCGACACATAGATAAGGTGTTAGTACGTAATGCAATGACAAAGTAACGGCTTTTTATGAATTTTTCACGCCCTTGACGAATAACTTTTATTTCTGTGTTAACTATCATTGAAAAACAAGGTGCTTTGCGCATGCGTGTCATTGGTTGCGTTTTAGCCTGAACCTCTGATTGTGTCGAGTGGGGTGGGGTGCGGAAGCTTAGGCCAAGCAGGGAAGCTTCTCAAATAAAAAAGGACTCTTGCAGTTAATCCTATGGTAGTAAAATATGAAAACGATATTGGAATCTCTATTATTAGTTAGAGGTCTTACTTCCACACAGTCTCTGTGGAACTCTGTATTTCTAGACTCAGGTAAATCAGGTGAAACAAAAAAAACTTCTGCTTGATGTCTTTTTAGGATGAACAATGCAGTGGAGATTGAAGAGCAGAGCAGAACAAAAAGAAAGTAAACAAAAGGTCAGCAAGCAGGCAGAGGTTTACTTTCTTTAAGTTGGTAAATAGTTTGTGAGTCCAGCCACCTCTCATCACTCTCAGCCGCACACGAAATCAACGAAATTCCCAGCTGCAGCTTGGAGCGATGATAGAAAGCTGTCAGTTCACAATTTACTTGTGTATTGTACGAACATCTTTGCTACCCACCTGGAACGACTTCAACTTAGAAAAACAAGAGTAGACCCGGATAGACCCCAAAATTGCAGAAGAAGAAAGGTTGAATAACTGTGGATCCAAACGTTTAGCAGCCTGCAGTGGATACGTGCTCCCCAAAGGAAGCCTATTTTTTATATAGCAGTACTCTTAAATCGTGGAAACCTAATACTTCATTAGCCTTGTGGTTTTTTTATAAAGCAGTACTCTTAAATCGTGGAGACCTAATACCCCATTAGCCTTGTGGTTTTTATATAGCAGTACTCTTAAATCGTGGAGACCTAATACCTCATTAGCCTTGTGGTTTTTATATAGCAGTACTCTTAAATCGTGGAGACCTAATACCTCATTAGCCTTGTGGTTTTTGTATAGCAGTACTCTTAAATCGTGGAGACCTAATACCTCATTAGCCTTGTGGTTTTTATAAAGCAGTACTCTTAAATCGTGGAGACCTAATACCTCATTAGCCTTGTGGTTTTTATATAGCAGTACTCTTAAATCGTGGAGACCTAATACCTCATTAGCCTTGTGGTTTTTGTATAGCAGTACTCTTAAATCGTGGAGACCTAATACCTCATTAGCCTTGTGGTTTTTATATAGCAGTACTCTTAAATCGTGGAGACCTAATACCTCATTAGCCTTGTGGTTTTTTATAAAGCAGTACTCTTAAATCGTGGAGACCTAATACCTCATTAGCCTTGTGGTTTTTTATATAGCAGTACTCTTAAATCGTGGAGACCTAATACCTCATTAGCCTTGTGGTTTTTTATATAGCAGTACTCTTAAACCGTGGAGACCTAATACCTCATTAGCCTTGTGGTTTCTTTTAGACCCTTTTGACACAACTCAGATATTATGAACTTTTTCAACTTCTTCTTTTCTCGTTTACTGATTGTGGAAACTCGCTTTACCGCTGACCCGTCAATACCGCCGCCTCATTATTACAGACACTTTGTTTGACGCGAACAAATGCTCAGTCTTTTTCTTAAATAAGAACAACGGCCGTCGTGATTATTTGATATTAACTTTAGTTAGGAAAAAACAACGGAGTCATCATTATTTTGCTGTTTCTTTTTCATTCACCAAGAAATAATTATATCGTTTCAACGTTTCAGTTTCGTTTCAGTGCATGCGTTATGAACGGGCTATTGGCAACGGTGGCTGAATTCACTCACTCACTTACTGACTCCTTCCATCACAGCTGTAAACTTAGTGACGTAATGCTTTGTTAGGAATGCGTTTCGTAACAAGAACAAAGTGAATCCAGCGATGACGATAACTAATTTGTTGTAAGCGAATATAAACAACAACAAGCTTAAAGATGTTTCGCAGTTGGATTTTTTAATGCAACATTAGGATTTTTCAACCGAGACACGCGTTTTGATGCGTATCTACCTTAAAGTAATTAAATTTATCCTGTTCTAAGCCAGTGATCACGGTGGCCGAATGGTGTAAAGCGCGGACTGTTAGTCGAAAGCTCCCAGGGTCGAGTCTCGCTCCTGCCGTCTTTTTTTTTCTTTCTTCTTCAGACTGAACATTATGAAAGTGATGTACCGTATTTTTCTTTTTGCGTTTGTCAAAAATCCTTACGTTTAATTTAAAGAAAAATATTGAACCGTGTGAGTGTGAAAACATGAGCTTACCGCAATATTGCGTTACGCGTTAGCATTTCTTATTCACGGGTTGGCTGTTAAGAGCCTTTCAGATTTTTTTCTCTCTTTTTTGTTTCTTCTTCGGACTGGACATTCTGAAAGTGATGTAGTTTTTTTGCGTTCTTGAAAAATCCTTACATTTAATTTTAAAAAATTATCGAACCGTGTCAGTGTGAAAACATAAGCTTACCGCAATATTGCGTTACGCGTTAGTGTTTCTTATTCACGGGCTGACTCTTAAGAGCCTTTGATTCATAAAGAAAATGTGAATGCGGTGTGAACCTAAAAAAAGTCTAAGGTGTCCGAGATACCGCAGCTCACATTTATATTTATTTATTTTATTCGTCGTCAAATAAACGTTCCGCTTTTGAATGTAAAAGTCAAGAAGCAAACAACATGGTTTGACCTGCTGTCCCCTAAAAACGTTCCTCTGTTAATTATATTTAACTCCAATATTGAATCTGCTTTTTCCCTAAGGTTTGTTTCATTTTATAACAATTTTTCATCTTAAGGAGGGATTACGGTTAAATGTCATGCATGTTTGCACTATCTTGATCGGTTTTCTGAAATTGCGCAAGTTCTAGTTATAAACAATCCAAAAATGTCTCAGTTAGTTTGATATGATGTGTTGTTTTGTGATTTTTTATTTGGTGATTGTAGGAAGTGTTTGAGAAAAAAGGTGGGATTGGTGAAATTTACAAAAATGAGTAATATTGAAGTTTTTCTGAAGTTTTTAAATAAAAGTTTTGAAGTTGATAATTAGTAGTATAATGTGTAATATATTTCCTGTGTCTGTGTTTTCAGGTGCTGTGTGCTTGTGTGATGATGGCGGAATAATATTGCTACTCAAGCGTTATCCACTGCGTGTGAGCCTGCAGGACACGCTGTTTGCGGTTCAACAAAGTAACTAAATCCAATCAGTGAAAGTCGGAATATAGTTTTTCTTTGTTTTAAAAAGTGCAACATTTTCCATTGAAGTATTTATTGATGGATTAAGTAGGCCAGGTCACTCCAGGGATAATTTGTAAATGTTATTGTCTTCGAAGTAAAGTACTCCATATGTAGAGTATACATTGAACAACAGCTCAACTTAGTAAAGCTTTGTACGGTACTCAAAACAAAGTGGGCATGTTTTGAGATTTGATCAAGTAGAACGTGTTTAACCTTAATGTTCACAAACGTTAACATAAATAAATTAGAAACAAATGATAGAGAAACAAAAAAATTAGGTTAATAAGAGATAAGAGATAATAGAGAAACAGGATTATATATGTGCATTATCTCATCAGGAAGAATTTCTTTCTAATCGGGCTTAAGTACAAAGATTCGTATAAACATTACCGCCTCAATCAGGTTCCATTACATTACCTGTGTGTACATATAGTACAAGGCTTCGCAGTCTTGGATTAGAAAAGAGTTTTTAAAGTTGATTTATAGTAAAGCAAGAAATGACAGCGTTAAAATCAGTGATGTTTGAAGCTAGATTTTTGACGCATGTAAGCGTTAGCTGAACCAAAATTCAGATATTAGACAGATATTAGTCGTGGTTACACCAAGCACTTTCACTATGGTAAACCTAAGGTTTCATATATCGGGTAAAGTTACACGTGCCAAGAGTGTATATAACTGTGGAGTCAGAGACAACAGATATTAGTCGTGGTTACACCAAGCACTTTCACTAAGGTAAACCTAAGGTTTCATATATCGGGTAAAGTTACACGTGCCAAGAGTGTATATAACTGTAGAGTCAGACACAACAGATATTAGTCGTGGTTACACCAAGCACTTTTACTATGGTAAACCTAAGGTTTCACATATCGGGTAAAGTTACACGTGCCAAGAGTGTATATAACTGTAGAGTCAGGGACAACAGATATTAGTCGTGGTTACACCAAGCACTTTCACTGTGGTAAACCTAAGGTTTCATATGCCGGGTAAAGTTACACGTGCCAAGAGTGTATACAGCTGTTTCGAGAAAGGTTGTCGGAAAAAAGCGCAAAAGTGCACGCGACAATCCCGAAAGGTAATCTGGGATATGATCAATGAATTTTAATAAGTCAAATAACTATATCAGACCCGCGATGCCTCGTCCGTACAGGGATGATCTTAGATGGCGGGCCATATGGATAAATGAGTTTTTAGGATATAGCGTGGATGAAATAGCGGCTACTTTATTCATACCGCCAAGAACGGTGGAGCGCTATATTTCAAAATGCCTGAATACTGGCGAAGTAAAATCGTTAAACAGTTTTGCCATGCATCCACACGTGGAGTTCGTGATTATGGAAGCTGCTTCAAGCAGTCCAGTCTATTTCAGTCTCAAGAACGCGCAAAGCATGCGTTTTATGCTAATCAGTTTTGTAAACATTTGTCAAACAACTCTTGATTGAAAACTCAGTTTAGAAAATAAGAAGTAAACAATCTTAAAGAAAATATAGCTTGATGGTGGATATAAAATCTAACCAAAAAAGGTGAAAATTACTCGCGACAATTAAAATTTCCTAACCACCATCCGCGCCCAGCAGCGCAATTTAAACTCAGGAAAGTCATGCTTCCCTAGCCGTGCTACGCAAGGCCCGTAGCTGTCTTCTCTCTCTCCGTCCACGTTATCATCTCGAGCACTGGGATTACCAAATTGAGAATAGTAATAATCATAATCATTGTGGTTAAGCATTTGAAAAAAATCTCACCGAACTTCAGGTGCAACAAAACGTGCAAAACGTGGCTTATAGTGTTCCTTACCTTTTCTCTTTTTATCCAAAGAACTCCTTGGAACGTCTTTATGTGGGTCTTCCCACATTGTTATCTTCCCGTTTTTAACCAAAGAAAAAAACTCGGCGAGCTGGATTTCGGACGATACAGAGAATTTCTTTTTCTTCGACGTAGTAGCCGATTTGGAAAGTCGTGTCGGTTGCTGGAAAAATTTCCGCTTTACAATTTTGCAAAAAGTATTGCATCAATTGAATAACAGTTTCAAAGCAAGGCACGTTCCTGACACTGTAGCTGTCGAACCTACTTTTGTTGCTTTCTTTTAACACTCGCCATGGCGTCTTGTGCCATTATCTCAGCTTTCTCTGAAATGCTGAAGTCACGTAAAACTACCCACAATACCTTTCGGGATTGTCGCGTGCACTTTCAGGCTTTTTTCCGACAACCTTTCTCGAAACAGCTGTATAACTGTAGAGTTAGAGACAACAGATATTAGTCGTGGTTACACCAAGCACTTTCACTATGGTAAACCTAAGGTTTCATATACCGGGTAAAGTTACACGTACCAAGGGTGTATATAACTGTAGAGTCAGAGACAACAGATATTAGTCGTGGTTACACCAAGCACTTTCCTTATGGTAAACCTAAGGTTTCATATATCGGGTAAAGTTACACGTGCCAAGAGTGTATATAACTGTAGAGTCAGGGACAACAGATATTAGTCGTGGTTACACCAAGCACTTTCACTATGGTAAACCTAAGGTTTCATATGCCGGGTAAAGTTACACGTGCCAAAAGTGTATATAACTGTAGAGTCAGAGACAACAGATATTAGTCGTGGTTACACCAAGCCTTTTCACTATGGTAAACCTAAGGTTTCATATATCAGGTAAAGTTACACGTGCCAAGAGTGTATATAACTGTAGAGTCAGACACAACAGATATTAGTCGTGGTTACACTAAGCCTTTTCACTAAGGTAAACCTAAGGTTTCATATATCGGGTAAAGTTACACGTGCCAAGAGTGTATATAACTGTAGAGTGAGGGACAACAGATATTACCCATGGTTACACCAAGCACTTTCACTATGGTAAACCTAAGGTTTCATATACCGGGTAAAGTTACACGTGCCAAACGTTATGGAAGGGTATATTTTCCACGTCAATGTTTTTTTAACGTGTATAAAGTTCTAAAAACAGAATCATGCAAGTACTAATTAATGCTTAAAACAAGTTGAGTTTTCGTAAACATGACATCAAGCTTAATGTTGGCGACTCGCGGTCAAAACTCAACATTTCATTGGTTGGTTTTCTTGTGGATACCAATTAACCGTACTACCATTTGACTTGTTGATTTAAATTGGACTTTTCCCAGTTGATGTGCATAGCCTCCTTGAGTTTGAGTTGAAATTTCGTGGAGGCAGAATCGAGGATTTCAAAACATTCTGTAGAATAGGATTCGCGGCAAGGTTCCGAGCTTAGTAGATGTTAAAAGATGTGAAAGGACTTATCAGAAGAGAGGTATTCACGGACACGTGTAGAAAAATATCGACAAGTTTCGCCGATGTAGCAAGCATTACAATATGCACGGTGAATTTATATACTATATGTGAACGAAGCTCTCTAGGAACATGGTCCTTTACTTTAAAAAGAGTTCTTAATTTGAAAGTGGTAAACACTAGTTTGATGTCAAGATCATTACAATAACGATTAACAAGATAGCGGATTTTGTATTGAGCTTTAGTTGAGATACTGTCTTTAAATATATATACTATATATATACTATACTGTATATATATACTATACTAAATATATACTATACTGTAAAGATACTGTGCCTTAAATCTAGACCAGATTTTTACTCCCTAGAGTTTCTCCCGCCCGCCTCTCTGATTTTTCTCAAGTTAAATACTGTCTTTCTTGTGAATTAGTATTAAAAGAGGGACATGTTTGAAATGACGAATTTCAAATTTAAGGTGGCTCTGAACCCCACCTACAGAATTTTTTTAAACTTTGCCAAAAGTTGCATCTTTATCCTACTGAACAAAATTCGACAATAAAAAATGGGGTTTACCGAGTCATTTTTGAGTTATTAACACTTAAAGTTCAAATTAAGGTTGTGTTCAGCACGTTATACTGTTGCTCTAGTAACATATTGTGTCATAAAAATGATATCAACGTATTCACCAATCATTGGGCATTCGTTTGATATCATGATTGTAGCATCAACTGATAAAAAGTGGTTTTAATGACCCATCAAAATCTAAGTCTTGGAAAGTGCTGGAAACTGTTGGGAGCCACCTTAAGTAAAATTTCAATTTGTGTTCATTTTAAGAAAGAATCACATTTCTATATTTCAATAAGAAATAGTTTTAATCCAAGGCAACTTAGGAACATGTTATTAATACTATAATGGATTTCTTCTCAAAGAAAGATTTGTTAATTGAAGATGTAAGAAAGGGTCGTATTTTTTAAGTATTCCTTAAAGAAAATAGCTTTAATACTAAGTAAAGAATAGATTTTTATCTGTATATTTTTTTGTAGAAAGAAACTGTTTTAAAAAAATTCAGTTATGTTATTCGCAAACCATTTTTTTCCCGAGTGAGAGTTTTCATAATTTGGTATTGTACAGTAGCTTTCTAAAATATATTTTGGAGAAATAATGAAAAATGATTGACTTTGGTAGATTAGGTTATTTTATCAGTAGTACTTATAAATACAATTTTATTATATAGGTTTACTTAAGGTAAATGTTTTTAACTTCCTTATTGCTGAAGAGAGTACTGTTCAGATTTATTGTGCAGTATTAGAGCGTACATTATGGCATGACATTTTTGCTGGAGTTTAATTTTGAGAATTGGCGATTTTTTGTATTTTTCGAGATGTCAGTTTTGCGATTTAAAAACTGAAAGAAATTAATTTTTGCGATTCGCAGCAAGTCGAGTACAACTATGAACAACTGTGAAACGAACATTACATCAATGTTTTTCATGACTTTTTCAACATTGTCATTAACTTTTGTTCTGATGGAAAGTTTCATGATGGAAAATTCGCAAAAATCGCAACACTGAATTAAAACCCTCTGAATTGTCATGCCATCATCTGACAGATTATTTGTAGCGAAACTAGGAAATAAAGTTAAGTTCATATCGTAAAAAGGGTTGTTGTTGTTCATCGTGGTGAACACACTAGTAAAGAAGTATTTTTCGTTTGTCTCACGATGTAGTCACTTCCGATGTGGATCGCAACGTTTCGACTGCATACTGCTAGTCATAAGGTGACGGGTAACCAGTCGACCCCATCGCCTGAAGAAGACTAGCAGTATGCAGTCGAAACGTCGCGATCCACATCGGAAGTGACTACATCGTGAGACAAACGAAAAATACTTCTTTACTAAAGTTAAGTTCAGTTTAAAACTGTTTGCGTTGTTTTAACTGCGCATTCCCGTTTGTTAACAATCAATAGATTTCACAATGACCCGTTCACCATATAAAGTTCCGTACTGTGTACTCACCTGTCACTCGAATCACACGCTGCCACATCACGTGTTCCAAAGAGAAAAAGAGCCCATAGTGTCGCAAAGATGTCTCGCAAAGAGAAACGTAGATGCACAAAGCCGATCTGAACATTTAAACGCATGGACAAAACCATGCTTAAAAATCACAGCTTATCGTATCTATTGCGACCAAGTAGACTCTATTGGCCACACTTTCTCAAAATGTCGCTTTACCAAATCATTTCTCCAAAGTGGTTTGACAAACCTTAATAAAGACAACGCCACTTCTACAATAGATGATTAAGAAATTATCTTTGGCAAAACCCCACTGACAGAACCTCAGTTCCTCAAAATTACGAGAAAACTTAACTATTGTATCTTGTTTGCCAAATACTATTTGTACAATCAAAAACTCAACCATCAGGAATTAGATCTACGAGAGTTTTTAAGTAAATATAAGTATCAAACTGAAAAACTTGTTTAGATTACTTGTCATGTAATTTGTCAATAATGCTTCTTAGTCTTTGCTTAATCAAGAATTAAATAACGAAATCAGATTTAAAAAGCATAACAGTTCCAAAATACAGTTCCGATATGTTTACAAAAAAAGTGATTTTGGAAAAGGTGATGACAATGTGACGCAAGTATTCGAATGTTGTGTCATAATTTAAACGTGCTGTGCGCGCGCTCTTTTTTTCTGATCTTGTCGGTCGATAAAAAAAAATTTAGAACAAATAGAATTATTTTTTTAAGTTTATTCTTTCATGGCACTCTACTAAGTGAAAAATATCTTGTTTGAGCATCAACCTATAGCTATGACATGTGTACGCCGACTCAATTGCAAACCTTGGACGAAAACAAAACAAGGCAGACAACCAAATGCGATAAATTTGTGTCCCACCATTGCTCGCTTTTTGAAACTTTGCAACTTTCATTAACATACGTTGAAATTATTGAATTTGGTAAAGAAAAGTTTTTAACAAAGCAAAAATAAGGAAACACCCACCTTTTTTGCCACGCCCTGCGCACTACGTGATACTTCAACCGGTTCGTAATCATTTGTATCTAGGTCTGTATAAGCCACATTCCGTTAGGAAAAGCATTCCAATAACCAGAACAGGTTCGCGCACAATCATCTTCGCCTGCAATGTGATTAAACACGTAGCTAAAAACTCCGCTTGATGAACTCGTTAAACAGGAAGCATCCATTTTCTCACAGTGTCAGAACAAGCGCTCAACACTAAACCGAAATTATTTCCAGTGAACCTTTTGTTTACATGGCAACGCACATGGTAACGGTTGTTGCGTCACTCGAACGTTATGACAGAATGGCAGCGCAAAACCTGGGTGCTAAAAACTTTGCGCGCGAAAATAGAACGTTTTACGAAAGACTGACTTGTAGGGCTGAATCATGGAACGGGAGGAGTCTCTGAAGCCTTGAAACTGATAAATTAACAAGTGAAAAAAAGAAACAGTTCCCTTCAAATGTGTATATTATTTTATACCAAGTACCGCGGAATTCTGCTGCTTTCTCGCTGTTGTAAGGAGACCTAGTTATGTTTAAAATTGTCAACGGGAGATCTTTAGTCCTATAAATTCAATAAACTAACCTGTCTTAAGGCGGGACTTAACCTAAACGCCACTTTTCCGCCACTTAACATGGCTTTAATGGAAATATCTCGTTCACGTTTCAAGCAATCCAAAATCTCTATGCTTAAAACATAAACCTATGTTATGGGGTGTTTTGTAAATTTTTTGGTGATTTTGGGGTATGTTTGGGAGGAAATAGTTTTTCTCAAAGAATTGGTAAAATTTAGGGAAATAAGAAATGTTGAAGATTTAGTGAAGTTTTAAAAATAGAATTTGTAGTTAATAATTAATAGACAGATACCAAGTTAGTCCACTAGCAACCTGGGGTGCTCTTGCGTGGGTATCGACTGTCTGTTGGTGTTCCAAAAATCATTTTCTTACTCCTATCCCTTCTTAAAACCTTATCAAATTTCATTCAAATTTAGGTTAAGTCCCGCCTTAAGGGATAAATAATGTGGTAACTTTAAGGAACAATTATCCTCCTTTTTCTCAAGCTTTGAAACTGATAAAAAAATCAAGCAACTTTGGCTATTAACGGAGAAAAACAACCATCATAATCGGCTGAGTTTGACTGAATTTCCTTAAAACAGCTGAATTAGTAAAATCGCTAGTTACCTATTAACTTCTTTGATTTCCACAAATGTGTCAAATCCAACCTAAGAATATTTTACCGATTGCTGCGGACTTCCGCCGCTTTCTCGCTGAAGAAAGAAAGAAATCCTAGAAGAAATCGTAAGAAATCCTAGAAAATCATGTTTAAAATTTCGGTTGGTTGGGTTGGTTTGATTTGTTTCGTGTTCTATTGGGAAAAAAAACCGTTTTCGGTTGGTTTGGTTGATCAACCATTTCAACCAGATCTGAACCTGGTTGAAACCGGAAATAAACGAAAATGGTTGAAAAGTGTCCTATTGGAATGCCTCAACGAAATCAACCAAAACTGGTTTAGGTTGAAGCGGTTGATCCTAATAGAACACAACCACCATATTTTACTCCATATTTCGTCAGCCCAATTTCGAAATTAGACTTGCGCGTGCAGTTATTGTGATACTTTCATGAAAGATCCGTTTGTTACCGTTGCCGTTCTGAATTCGCGCTCTCTGATTGGCTTACTTGTAAAACAAGTTTGTTGCCTAAGCTTGACACCTAGTTCACCGACAGGTGACCTGATGATCCTGATAAACAAACTGATTACTTTATACATAATACGAATCGGAAATGTGATCTTTGTTGTTGAAGCGTTGAAGCGGCGTGAAAATATGTTGTTTACGTGTAGCATGTAAAGCTCACGAATTGATTCATGATTGGCGTGCGTCTGTCGAGTTATGAATGCACGCGAGGAGTTTGGAGAGCACGAGGGAAGCGTAAGAGTTGAAACTCTAGCTTCACGAGTGCTCT
The DNA here is from genome assembly GCA_022457155.1 of Cladopsammia gracilis. Lineage (NCBI taxonomy): Eukaryota > Metazoa > Cnidaria > Anthozoa > Scleractinia > Dendrophylliidae > Cladopsammia > Cladopsammia gracilis. The sequence continues at coordinate 23,356 of JAJGOT010000582.1, forward strand.
CCAAACTTCCCAAGTGCATCCATTACTCTTCAGATGCACCGCTAAAAGCATGAACCAATTCTTCAGTTTCTGTTTTCAGGGATCCAATTTTTGTCACCATAACTATGACAATAGGCCATGTGCACGATGACGTCATTTGACTACTACTACCAGAACTCATTTCGTTTTTCCTTTCTTATTTAAATTTTGTAATCCCAGTGCGGTTTAAATAACAATAGCCCTAATTTGCACTACAAAACAAAAAACTGAAGGATTCTGGTAGTAGTAGTCAAATGACGTCATCGTGCAAATGGCCTATTAGGATTTTTCGTTTTTTTTTTTTAGCCCTGAAACATCCATATGATCCGAGATCACAAATCCAATTTCGGTTTCTCCCAAAATAACGCAGCCTAATGCCTCGCCTAATATAATAAAATGGACACGAATTTATAGTTTGAACTTTCTTTGACCAAACTTACAATTCTAAAAAGTCCAGAATTTCACTGCCATTCCAGATTTTGTTTGCTAATGATTGCCGAGGATTCTGGGTCGAGCCCAGTGTTTTACGCGGTCATTACAAAGTCAGTCAGTGGGGAGTCATTGGGTGTTGTTCGTGTTGTGTTGTTCTTCCGTTCTTGCACATTCCTCTGCAAGTTTGTTCTCCTGATCAGTGAAACTTCGGATAAAGGTTAGTTCAAAAATACCAATTTGTTTTCTTTCTATCAGTAGGGATACATTTCTTTGGTGTTTGATGGCTTATTTATATGTTATTGCCAAGCAGCAGACAGATTGACATTTCCGCTTTCGATTGATCAAACTTTTGCATATTATTGTTTTATACAAAATACAAAATCCTGCCATGTTCTAAGTGTCCTTGCCATCTCCATCTATAGATAAACTCTTAAACTGCACAGGTTGTCCAAAGATTGCTGACCCATTTATCAAACCTCGATATAAAATACTCAGTATTTAAGCTTATAAAGTCGAGTAATCACAGATTTATTACGGTATTGCGGCCATTGAAGATGCAAATTTTGCTGTCAATCAAATGTTCCCCAGTGCAGTGTATGGCTATTATTTCTAGACGAAAATAGGTGCAACGAGAGGCTCTAAGCAGCCTTTACTCATGCGCATGCGTAAGAAAATTCTATGATATATTTTAAACACGATAAGAAGATGTCCGACATGGAGATAAGTTACTCCTTTCATTCAGTCATCGTTCCTGCAAACCACGTTGTTTACTATTGAATGTTTTGGAAATGAACGCTGTACCACAATGAAGCCAGTGATTCTTCTAAGTCTTTTTATATATATACCAAACGTGAACATAGTAATGTATGTAGGGTTGTAGGAGATGCTGTCGTGACACCTAAATAACGCTCTTTTACTGGAAGTGACAGTAGCCGGAAGTCACTAAAAAGGAAGTGTAAATGGCGAAGACATGAACCGGAAGTGCACAATTTAAAATATGTGTGCATAAATTTGCATGCAAAACCGTGACAAAAAATAAAAATAATAATAACAAGAGGCTCCAAGCAGCCTATACTCATGCACATGCGTAAGAAAGTTTTATGATAAAATTTTAAACATGATAAGAAGATGTCTGACATGGAGAAGAGTTACTCCTTTAATTCAGTCATCGTTCCTGCAAACCGCGTTGTTTACTATTGAATGTTTTGGAAATGAAGGTTGTACCACAATGAAGCCAGTGATTCTTTTACGTCTTATATATACCAAACGTGAACATTAGTAATGTAAGTAGGGTTGTAGAAGATGCTGTTGTGACACTCTAGTAACGCTGTTTTACCGGAAGTGAGAGTAGCCTGAAGTCACTAAGCAGGAAGTGTAAATGGCAAAGCTATGAACCGGAAGTGCACAATTTAAAATATGCGTGCATAAATTTGCATGCAAAATCGTGACACAAAAAATAAAAACAAGAAAAACGGAGCCGAAACCTTACCTCATGCTGCTTCACGCATGAGTAACAAGTCTATTATTCACTATTATTCAGCAGACAACAGAAGAACAATGGGTCTTTCACAAGGATAATTCGGCTGTCAGGTCTGTTGACGCCTGTTGGGTGACTGTATCACAAAAGTGATTCGCACTACATTTCACTACCAGTCCGCGCTTTCCTTGAAATTTTCTATTAAACTGAAATACATTTTATTGTTCTGCAATGGATTTCTAATGCCAAAAAGGGTCAATTAGGAAACAAAAACCTGACAGGTGATTTCAATGTTAATAATTATGAAACTTGTTTAGGCATCGAAAAATTAAAAACAGCATTTGGGTTACATGTAAGTGTTTCAAGACAGGATGGAAATTACGGCTAAACTTTAAAGACGTTTTTGGGTGAGGCAGGCCATTTTGAAAAAATCAAGGAAAACAAAAAAAGCCACTTCCGAAGCTGTCACTGCTGATTGATTTGACCTAGATATACACCAAATTGAAGAAACGTTGTCGGGTGAAAAGCATAAACCATGAACGATGCGACCCAAAGGCTTACTGGGAAGTTGGAAAATTTAACCTTTGTCTGTGGCAGGATATACATTATATTAACACAGAATACATAAATCATGCTCTTAAATGTCTCAAACAAAGAAAACATCTTGATTATCAAGAAATAGAATATAACTACAACCTCGGACAAAACTGTTGCGACACTTTTCATATATTTCTAAATTTTACGCCAAATTTCAGCGTCATCAAACGTAAAGAAACCCCCCCTCCCCACCCCCCAGGCAATGTTGTTTTGTTCTAAAAACTGTCTGATTCCAATGCAGTAATACCCAAAACAACATTGGAAGGAGGGGGAGGGGGAGGGCGCATATTTATATTGTGGTGTGGGAAATTTGTTTCAGAAGTATACAATTAATGTCAGGGTAATTTCAGTTTGTCTCAACTAGTTTTGTCCGGGGTTGTAGCTTGCCAATGCTGCCTACCCAGAATCCCATTCGGTCTCATCGTTCATGGTTTATGCTTTTTTAAATGACAACGTTTCTTCAATCAGGTGTAGACGTAATTCAGAGAAAAGTTGTGTAATATGGTTGGGTATTTTAATTTACGAGTCAGTTTTTATTTTTTCAACGTCTTACGCGAGAAAAAATATTAACACCAATGAGTAAAAATGACTAGCCGTATAACACATCTTTTCACTGAATAAATTGTTTATTATTATGACAGAAGTCTTCTCTCAAGTCTGTTTTTTTGCAAGTGTTTTCCCTAGCGTGTCCTGAGAAGAGTGTAATATCATGTCATATTCGCACTTTAAAATGCTATGTCCAATAATAATGACCTGTATTCAATATTCAATCAACGGGAACTTTGTCATTACACGGTACATGTACATTTTCGACAGCATGGATGGACAGTGCGACCCTAAAATGTTCTCAAATTTTTGGAACTTCCGTTTGCGGTTTCTCGCAAGCCACCAAATGCTTTTGGATTTGTTTTGATTTGCAATGCTCTGCTAGAGCGAACAAATTTCACATTTTGCTGCCTCTCCCTTGAATCTTTTCTTTGTTACATGGGTCACTCTTCTTTTGCTCCAGGGGCAGGAAGATGAGAGACGTTAGGCTTGGAAACAATAGGCACTTTTGCTATTCGACAAGATGCAAATAAGTGGTGGGGTAATTCTGCAGTTAGCTATTTTTGGCTGAGAGGTAACAAGATTTCGCTGAGTGAAAACGAGATTTTGCACACAACTGACAGCGAAATGTCACGACAACTATAACAATATTGTAAATATCCCAAAATATTGTGCAATATTTCATTTCAAACAATACTGTATCTCATTCAATTTGCACAATACTATGTACAGTATATCTTGCTGAAAATTAATTCAGAACGTGAACAATAATGAAATTGATGGTTGGAAAATCAATTGATCAAACGATGACAATCGATTATCTGTTAATCACAAATCATCGATTGCCATCAATTGGTATTAAGAAAGTGCTCGGTACAAAAGAAGAATTAACCGCAGGAATTTCATGCCACACAACCATTTCTTGCCCTCGTTTATAACCACAATCATGTCCAATTGCGTGCGGGGTCACTTAAATAATGGTAGCTTGTGAATTTCACAGTGGCATTCAGTTTGAGCTGATGTTGTTGATTTTCAATCATGATATAGACTGCTAGCTGACCCTTTTCAGTTAGTCAAGTGGGCAAGCTATAATCAAACAAGCACCTTGTAGTGAAACTGCATGGTGCGAGCAAATGAGCCAAGAAGAAGCTGGGGGAGAGGCCTCTTCCCCAGCCCCCCCTTGGGTCACATTACTTTCGCTTGATTGGTTGATCGCCGATTGCTGGCCTGCTTGACTATCCAGAGAGGGACTGCTAGCATTCTTATTGTGACATTACTTCCTGTTCTGGCCACTACTTCTCTTTTGTGGCGCACCTCACACAGGCATGAATGCTATCTAGATCTATCTACTTGTGGTGCACCTCACACAGGCATGAATGCTATCTACTTGTGGTGCACCTCACACAGGCATGAATGCTATCTACATGTGGCGCACCTCACACAGGCATCAATGCTATCTACATGTGGTGCACCTCACACGGGCATCAATGCTATCTACATTTGTACATGTGGTGCACCTCACACGGGCATCAATGCTATCTACATGTGGTGCACCTCACACGGGCATCAATGCTATCTATGAGCAACTTAACTTATTAGGATACTCGATTTCATCCCAACACAATTTTCATCAGAGACACTTTGAGGAAAGGAGAAGAAACAAGATGCTTGTAGCTTTGCATTGGATGTAACTATGACTTGTGACTGAAAATAGTATGAATGAAAAATTAAAACCAATCAATGGCAGTAGCACCATTTTAATATATTAAACCCATATTATATATTCAATCATCAGATTCTGGAGCATAATTATATTTAAACGACAAACTGAATTGCCCCATGAGTCAACCAACCTGTGCATGCTGAACTGTAACAATCAAGGACTTCAGGTACATTTATATATTAATGTTTTAAAAACACTGATTTCTTAAGTTATGTGCATGTACAGGTAGTCAACTTACATGTATGCTGTGTTCACATCAGAACTGCAACATGTTTAGAGAAAACATGTTTAGAGAAAACATGTTTAGAGAAAACATGTTTAGAGAAAACATGTTTAGAGAAAACATGTTTAGAGAAAACATGTTTAGAGAAAACATGTTTAGAGAAAACATGTTTAGAGAAAACATGTTTAGAGAAAGCATGTTTAGAGAAAACATGTTTAGAGGAACAAGTTTAGAGTAAACATGTTTAGAGAAAACATGTTTAGAGAAAACATGTTTAGAGAAAACATGTTTAGAGAAAACATGTTTAGAGAAAACATGTTTAGAGAAAACATGTTTAGAGAAAACATGTTTAGAGGAAACATGTTTAGAGAAAACATGTTTAGAGAAAACATGTTTAGAGAAAACATGTTTCCCGTAAACAATATGAATTCCATTGTTCGCATTAGTTGTTAATTTCAAAACACACTTCTTGCCTGCTTCTATAATTTATGCTGTTTTACAAAACAAGCATTTGATAATAAAGCTCGCATAAAATCTTTATAATAACATATGAACCGAAAATAAAATAAAGCTCGAATTTGCTGTTGTATGATTTGTGGTTTTATTTCACTTGTCATGAAGCCCTTATCAAGCAGCATTCAACAAGGAGACAACATCTGCGCTAACATGTTTGGTCTGGCTCAGACAGAAACTACCTTGTGAGGTAGTTTTGATCATGCTCAGAATATACATGTACATGTTTTGATCATGATTCACGCAATGTGCTGCCTGATGTGAACAAATTTCATATCGAAACTTGTTTCATTTGTGATATAACTAAACATGTTTTGCCCTATTGTGACTTGTATTAAGAAATAGGAGAGGGCGCACAATTTTACTTTAGTGAGATTCTTACAAGACATTATAACCCTTTCACTCCTAGAAACAATTATGGAAGACATGTAATTTAGTTCTATCTTTTGAGGCAGTCAAAAAAATCCTATTGTGCGACCATTCAAATGAAACGTCTTTGATGGTACTTTTGCATGGTACCATCTGTTTTTCAATATTTAACAAAATAAAATTTGGGATTTTTCTTGAATTTGGACTTTTGGCACTCTTGGGAATTAAAGCGTTAAGGACGTTCACACCAATTGTTTATATGCATCCTTACTACACACACAATTCATGTTGTAATGCCATGCATGAGCGTACAGGCAAGGGAAGAAATCTAAACACATAAAGAGCTGGCAGTTAACTTTGCATGGATTTTACTCGCTTGGATGGTCAGTGACCGCTTTTTGTAGGATAGATAATTTTCTTTTTTACATGTATATGAACAAAACATCAATGTAGGAAGTTTAAAAATTTCCCATTTTTCTCCCACACAACATCAAATCCTGCCTTAAGGGAGGTCACCAGTTGAATGAATTTGCTCAACAGACCCACTTGTATAAAATTTGGCATACATCGTTAATTAATTAAAATTTTGTAGGAAGTTGAATATTTTTAAAAATTTCCTTTACAATATTTGTAGACTAGCAGACATTAGGGCGATATCGTGTAAGGAAGACCATTTTTTTTTAAAATAAGAACCTTATCTCCAAAACAAAGTCAGTGACCCCCAATTTCTTTTTCAATTTCAGAAACGAGTAACTCATAACCTTGCTGTAGCAAACGTTTCATAAAACCCCAGGGAGAGGGGGTACTCCCTCAAAATACGTATATGGGTATTTGCCGCCAAACAGGGTTGTGATTTTGGAACTCCAGATCTAGAATGGGGTATCCATTTAAGAGACGCCTAGAATGGGGCATAATATTTCAAATGCATGAAAACTTCAAATTGTCAGCAGCCATTTGAAATTTGAACAAGGTATTAAAAATTGACCTACAGTATTTCTAGAACGGGTTATCATTTTAAGAGCAAATTCTTTCTAAAAACCCACCCAAAACACCTGCGTACCCACCCTGGGCATAAAACATCCTTAAAACAGCGCATGACAGCAAGTCATAGGAATGTACCATAATAAAGTTTACCAACTTAATAACCAATGCAATGACAAGTTATTTTATGTTCTTTTTGTCCAGCATCAGATTAACGACCAACTGAAAATAGTTTCCTCCTTAAAGACATAATCCAGTTTTTATTGGATTTGAAGAACAGGCAGCTAGGTCAATACTCTCGCTGACCTTAGCCCTGACTGAGCCAATTAACTGTGTTCACATCTGAACAGAAACATGTTTAGAGAAAACATGTTTAGAGAAAACATGTTTAGAGAAAACATGTTTAGAGAAAACATGTTTAGAGAAAACATGTTTAGAGAAAACATGTTTAGAGAAAACATGTTTAGAGAAAACATGTTTAGAGGAAACATGTTTAGAGAAAACATGTTTAGAGAAAACATGTTTAGAGAAAACATGTTTCCCGTAAACAATATGAATTCCATTGTTCGCATTAGTTGTTAATTTCAAAACACACTTCTTGCCTGCTTCTATAATTTATGCTGTTTTACGAAACAAGCATTTGATAATAAAGCTCGCATAAAATCTTTATAATAACATATGAACCGAAAATAAAATAAAGCTCGAATTTGCTGTTGTATGATTTGTGGTTTTATTTCACTTGTCATGAAGCCCTTATCAAGCAGCATTCAACAAGGAGACAACATCTGCGCTAACATGTTTGGTCTGGCTCAGACAGAAACTACCTTGTGAGGTAGTTTTGATCATGCTCAGAATATACATGTACATGTTTTGATCATGATTCACGCAATGTGCTGCCTGATGTGAACAAATTTCATATCGAAACTTGTTTCATTTGTGATATAACTAAACATGTTTTGCCCTATTGTGACTTGTATTAAGAAATAGGAGAGGGCGCACAATTTTACTTTAGTGAGATTCTTACAAGACATTATAACCCTTTCACTCCTAGAAACAATTATGGAAGACATGTAATTTAGTTCTATCTTTTGAGGCAGTCAAAAAAATCCTATTGTGCGACCATTCAAATGAAACGTCTTTGATGGTACTTTTGCATGGTACCATCTGTTTTTCAATATTTAACGAAATAAAATTTGGGATTTTTCTTGAATTTGGACTTTTGGCACTCTTGGGAATTAAAGCGTTAAGGACGTTCACACCAATTGTTTTTGTGCATCCTTACTACACACACAATTCATGTTGTAATGCCATGTAATGTTATGCATGAGCGCGCAGGCAAGGGAAGAAATCTAAACACATAAAGAGCTGGCAGTTAACTTTGCATGGATTTTACTCGCTTGGATGGTCGGTGACCGCTATTTTTTGGATAGATAATTTTCTTTTTTACATGTATATGAACAAAACATCAATGTAGGAAGTTTGAAAATTTCCCATTTTTCTCCCACACAACATCAAATCCTGCCTTAAGGGAGGTCACCAGTTGAATGAATTTGCTTAACAGACCTACTTGTATAAAGCTTGGCATACATCGTTAATTAATTAAAATTTTGTAGGAAGTTGAATTTTAAAAATTTCCTTTACAATATTTGTAGACTAGCAGACATTAGCCGGGCGATATCGTGTAAGGAAGAGTATTTTTCAAAATAAGAGTCGCCTTTGAAATACCTTATCTCCAAAACAAAGTCAGTGACCCCCAATTTCTTTTTCAATTTCAGAAATGAGTAACTCATAACCTTGCTGTATAGCAAACGTTTCATAAAACCCCAGGGAGAGGGGGTACTGTCTCAAAATACCTATATGGGTATGTGCCGCCAAACAGGGTTGTGATTTTGGGATTCCTGATGAAGAATGGGGTATCCGTTTAAGAGACACCTAGAATGGGGCATAATATGTCAATTTATGCATGAAAGCTTTAAATTATCAGCAGCCATTTGAAATTTGAACAAGGTATTAAAAATTGACCTATTTCTAGAACTGGTTATTATTTTAAGAGCAAATTCTTTCTAAAAACCCACCCTAAACACCGGAGTACCCACCCCGGGCATAAAACATCCTTAAAACAGCGCATGACAGCAAGTCATAGGAATGTACCATAATAAAGTTTATACCAAATTAATAACAAATTTTTCCTTCAAGCAATGACAAGTTATTTTATGTTCTTTTTGTTCAGCATCAGATTAATGACCAACTGAAAATAGTTTTCTCCTTAAAGACAATCAAGTTTTTATTGGATTTGAAGAACAGGCAGCTAGGTCTTTACTCTCGCTGAACTTAGCCCTGACTGAGCCAATTAACATGGAAGAATTTGCACAGTTATTGTAAAACAAATAAAATGGACATTAATTGCCGTGAAAGCTCTATTAAGTCCCCCCCCCCCAGGTGGGAGGGGGGCTTATTTAATTTCAGGTCTCATTATCAGGGGGCTTATTAGAGAGGGGGGGCTTATTTCAAATCTCAAAACACTGTTTTCTTCATTCAGCAGTTTGACTTCCCTTTTAGTACCTTTGAACACAACAGTGGTTTCTTTTTCCCTCCATCAGCAGTTGCGGCAAGGCAAACTGCTATTTTTGCCTTTTCGAGGCCAGTGGCATTGAGATTCACAGAACTTGCACCGCATTGTTCTATGGTAGTGTTGGATATTTGAGTTTATATATTTCGTGTTTAAAGACAAACTAACTGGGCCAGGGAATAGGAGGGACTAAGTACAAAACCTCGTGTCCCAAAGGTGTGAGGGGGGGCTTATTACAAAACTGACTTCCAAAATGGGGGCCTTATTACAGAGGGGGAGTGGAAGGGGGTAATAGAGCTTTTACGGTAGTTATGGCATCTTGTTCCCTGTGTCAGTACCAGAAGTAATGTAAAAGGAGGAACTTTATTAAATTCTAAGATCTACATTTTTACATTCAATCATCAGATTTTGATGTTTTTATAATGCAGCAGTTGAGCCAGGCTACTTGCTGAAGTTTAAAGAATCAACACCTCTCATATCTCAGGTACGTAATACTGAATTATTATCAAAGGCTCCTAAGAGCCAACCCATGAATAAGACATGCTGACGCTTAACACAATACAGTCGGACCTCTATTAAGTGGCCACCCTAGGGACTTTGAAAACTGGCCGCTTAATAGAGGTTGGCCGTTTAATAGAGGTACAATATAAATTGGATAGAAATGGCAGTCAACGTAATTTTATTGCCTCTATGTAGCAAAAGGCTTGTTGAAAAGTGAACATAAAATGTGAAGATAAATGCAAAAATCATTGAAACAAAAAATTAGGTGCCCTGTATTTGCGCATTTCAAGTCCGTGCAAAGTTCTCTAGCTCTAACACAGAGAGCATGCAGTTGATAAGTACAGTATTTTTTGGTGTTGAGTAGGTACAGAAAAATATGCAAATCTATGTAACAAAACATCAAGTTTCTTCGGCTTTTTTTGCACCAACAGTCTGTAAAAATTTTAGCTCAAAATATTTCATGGACGATTTATTTAAAATAATCCGTCACTGCTGTTTGCCGTTGTGGAGCTCAGAGTTGAAACGAGAAGATCATGTCATTTGCCTTTCCGATAGATAGGGCAAGGTCCTGGTAACCGTGAAACTGGGCAAGTGGAGATTAAATTGCAGTTTTTATTGCTATCAGTTATCACCTTCATATTATCTGTCACTACTTCGCTTGAAAAGATGATTTGCTGGCCGCTTAATAGAGGTAAAAATACAATAAATACTAAACTTGCAACAGCAAAAAGGTGGCCGCGGCCGCTTAATAGAGGTGGCCGTTGAATAGAGGTATCGAATACAGCACTTTACTGACAAATAATTCGGGACTTTGGAAAGTGACCGCTTAATGGAGGGTGGCCGCTAAATAGGTGGCCACTTAATAGAGGTCCGACTGTATTGCAGTAAGCTTATGTTAATGACACGGTTCAATAATAATAATAATAAAAAGGAGGTCCCGAGCGAGCCTTGAACCTCGGGCTTTTCGTCTGTCATTCCGCGCACTAAACCACTTGACCATCATGATCACTGACATAATCAAAGGCTCCTTAGAGCCAACCCGTGAATTTGAAATGCTAACGTGTAAGGCAATAATTGCGGTAAGCTTATGTTTTCACTCTGTCACGGTTCAACATATTTTTTTTAAAATTAAAAATAAGGATTTTTGACAAACGCAAAAAATAAAAGTACAGTACATCACTTTCATAATGTTCAGTCCGAAGAAGAATGAAAAAAAAAAAAAAAAAAAGAATGACCCGATCGAGATTCGAACCTGGCCATTCGGATGTAAGTTCGCGATTTACACCACTCAACCACCGTGACCACTGACCTGTAATGGGATAAATTTTATTACTTGAAAGCAGATAACCATCAAAACGCGTGTCTCAGTTGAAAATTCCTTTTAGATCGATTTTAACGTTGCATTGAAGACTCCAAATGCGAAACATCTTTAAGCTTATTGTTGTTTATATTCGTTTACACCAATTTAGTTATTGTTATCGCTGGATTCACGCTGTTCTTGTTGCAAAACGCATTCGTAACAAAGCATTACGTCACTAAGTTTACAGCTGATGGAAGGAGTGAGCGAGTGAGTGACTCATTTGCATATTTGTCGTCGTTACCGATAACCCGTTCATTACGCATGCGCGTATATTCACGGGTTAAAAATGGATAAATTTAATTACTTTGTGGTATATACGCGTCAAAACGTGTGACTCGGTTGAAAAATCTTTTTAATGTTGCATTAAAGGCCCAGTATCACCCAAAATGTATTGCGCACCCAATGCCTCGACGATTTAATTTAACGCAGTCGAAAATTCCTGAAAGAGCCAATCACGAGCGAGCTCGTCGTTTGAAAACAAAAACAAACGACCGCAAAGCCGAATGGGTGACACTGGGCCTTTAAAGACTCCAAATGCGAAACATCTTTAAGCTTATTGCTGTTTATATTCATTTACAACAAATAATTAGTTATTGTTATTGCTGGATTCATGCTGTTCTTGTTACAAAATGCATTATGTCACAAGTTTACAGCTGATGGAAAGAGAGAGTGAGTGAGTGAATTAGCCACCGTTACCGATAACCCGTTCATTATGCTTGTGTGTATTCCAGGTTAAAAATTTAAAAATAAACTTGTTTAATAACCATGGTTACCAGGCAAATAAGAATTAAATTACCCTGCACCACACCACCCACACCCCTTAGGGCTAAACATAGGAGGTTTATTCAAGCTTCAAGTAACCTTGTCAATTTAGTGTCATTGAGGTGTTGTGGTGTGCTTGATATATAGGGTGGGGTATAACTGGTGCAATGTTATGTTACCAAACTTGTGGCCGTATAACCAGGTGGTGTTGAAAGCAGGAGGGGGGGGGGGGGGGGAGGGAATTATTCAATTTCAAGTTCCACATTGTACATTCAATCACCAAATTCTGACATTAATGCTTGTAATTAATTCTTTTATAAGTCAGACAACCTGCTAAACTCATGAGAATTAAGGCCAATTCCGGCCATGTATGATTTCATGTAATGTTGAAAGTACTGTCTTGTACTGCCCCCAAGCATGTCACCTGGGGCTTAACACAGGATATTAGCGGAAACACTAATTCTTATAAAATTGATAAAATTCTTTGATTTTAGCAGACCACAATCAGTGAGAAACTTGTTAAGGACTGAAAAATGTAATGTTGGCTTTGTGGAGTAGGATTGGTGGTAAGTTGAAAGATCTAATGTTAATGGATCTTAAATATTATTTTCTAAACCAAGAGATCAACTGAAAGATTGATTTTTATTTACACAATTTTTTAAATTTTTGCAGGTGCAATCAGAGAGCAAAGTTAAGGACTGAAATGATGACTTTGTAGAGGAGGATCAGTGGTAAGTTAATGATTACATTTAATGGTTGAGAGGTTTTTTTTATTGAGTGTTTTTTTAGTGTCATAAGTGGTTCACGAGATTGCTTTGGTTTTGCATTGCTAACTGTCTAAACTGTACACTAAAAAATCTTGCGCCACTTTGTTAATCAATGAGACGTGATACCAAAACCATTTGTCAACTGCTCCAATTTATTTTCCCGTGCTATTTAGCACTGGCTACATGTATCTGATAATGAAACTAAAGAAAAAGATCATAAACTTAAGAACTGTACATAAGTGACCATCTCCTGTTAACAGCAATTAACCTTTCCTGGTCCCAACGTTGGTCCCTTTCAACAAAAGTAACTGTATTATATTACAAGTTACATTAACTGGACGTAAATGCATTGATATATATAATTATTTATAAAACTGTACACACTCCTGAAGTATGTTGATGGTTTTTGTTGACTACTGTACTCGACACAAGTAAACGACAACCTTTCCTGATCATAAGGATGATCTCTGTATTGAATTACTTGAAATGGTTTCTAAAACAGATGTCTTTCTGCATTACAATGATGGCATTACATTATATTTATTCCTTTTGCAGGAACATTTACTGGACCGTTCAATGGCGACTGCAGCACCATCACCCCTGGCCAGTTCTGTAGAGAAGACAAATGCAGCCAAGCTGAGTAGGCTACTCATCGATGGTGGAACAAGAGTTTTGAGGGATGTTTTCGATGGTCATCACCCTCCTGAAAACTTGACTGCTGATCTCAATGCCAACTATTCTGTTCTAAGCAATCTCTTGCGTCGAAGAATTCTAAATGGTCACCAGTGGGACAAACTGTTCCCACCTGGTGGAGCCTCACCAGACTCCAACACCTTCGACATAACTCTTCTATTCCTTCTTCTGACCAGCATTTGTGGACTATCCCCTCCCCCTTCAGGGTGGCACACTAAACCACCTCCAAGTGACACCTCTCATGAGGCTAACCTCGCCCGTGTTAAATTCTATCGCAATGTGTTGTATGGTCATGTGACAACCATTGGTGTTGACGCACCAATGTTCTCTGCTCTGTGGATGGAAATTAGTGCTGTTCTTGTGGGTCTTGGCCTGGTTCAGGCAGAAGTAGATAGGTTGAAGGCAGAGAAAGGTGGGGAGCAAGATTATCTTGATGCGCTACTTGAGTGGTCTGACAGTGAAGAGGATATCAAGTCACAACTGAAGAACATTCATCAATATCAGACCAAAACTCAGTTAACAGTTGAAGAGGTACATCGTACCCAGACCGAAATCAAACAGACAGTGGAAGAAGTGCATCAGACCCAGAGCAAAACTCGGTTAACAGTTGAAGAGGTACGTCAGTCCCAGACCGAAATGAAACAGGCAGTGAAAGGAGTGCATCAGACCCAGAGCAAAACTCAGTTAACAGTTGAAGAGGTACGTCAGACCCAGACCGAAATGAAACAGGCAGTGGAAGAAGTGCATCATACCCAGACCAAAACACAGTTAACAGTTGAAGAGGTACGTCAGTCCCAGACCGAAATGAAACAGGCAGTGAAAGGAGTGCATCAGACCCAGAGCAAAACTCAGTTAACAGTTGAAGAGGTACGTCAGACCCAGACCGAAATGAAACAGGCAGTGGAAGAAGTGCATCATACCCAGACCAAAACACAGTTAACAGTTGAAGAGGTACGTCAGACCCAGACCGAAATGAAACAGGCAGTGGAAGAAGTGCGTCATACCCAGACCAAAACACAGTTAACAGTAAAAGAATTAGGTCAGACCCAGACAGACATTGCAGCAGGTCTTCAAGAAATGAAAGAAACAGTCAATAGTTTAAAAGAAGGAAGAGAAAAGGACAGGACAGATGAAGTCCTTCAGAAACTTGTCAAGGCTGAATTCAGAGGAGACATTGAGTATCATGTAGACCGATTTCAAGAAGGCACCCGTGAGTGGGTCTTTGACAGAGTTCAGAACTGGCTGGATGACAGAAGCTCTCAAAACCGTGTAATGGTGATCAGTGGAAATGCAGGGATGGGAAAATCAGTCATAGCTGCTGTGATTTGCAAGAGAATGCAAGAGGCAGGCAGATTGTCAGGAAGCCACTTTTGTCAGCATAACAATGCACGTTATCGTAATCCACAGTTGATGCTTCAGTCCTTGGCCTGTCACTTGTCACATGCCTTACCAGAGTACAAGCAAGCTCTTGTGGAACAGCTGTCAAGAAATCTGGGCACAGACCTCAACAACATGAATGTGGAGGAACTGTTTGCACTGCTTTTCAAAGAACCTCTAAGCGCTGTTGGTGATCCAGGGAGGAACATGCTCATTGTGATAGACGGCCTGGATGAAAGTGAATACCAAGGACGAAATGAACTGCTTGATATGATTGCAAACCAGTTTTGCAAGCTTCCAACTTGGGTTCGTTTTGTTGTCACAACGCGTCCAGCGACGAACATTGCAGATAAATTAACGCACTTGAATCCATTTGAATTACAGTCTAATGATGAAAAGAATCTAAAAGACGTCAGAACGTTTTTCGAAAAGAAACTGCAACATGTCGTCATGCTAGAAAACGTGGAAGCCCTTGTAGAAAAACTAGTTTTGAAATCTGAAGGAAACATGTTGTATGCTCATTTTCTCATTTTGTTCATTAATGAGAATTCATCAGTTCTAAACCAAGGAGATCTTGATGGCAGCTTGCCACTAAAGATTTCTTCAGTCTACCATTCCTATTTCAAACGTCTAGAAAGGGAACTTACGAAGGAACTTCATATCAATGAAAAAGAGTTCCTGAATTTGCTTTCCGCCATTACCGCTTCAAGAGAACCCTTGCCAGTTGGTTTCGTTTCTAAAGTATTAGTACCTAGTACTAATTCACGACTTGCAAGGCGTAAAGTACTGAAAGCTTTAGGCAGTGTGTCCGCACTCCTTCCAATCTGTGATGGTTGTCTGCATGTAATTCACAAATCAGTTAAAGACTGGTTGACAGACGCGTCCTGTTATGGAGAACATGAATTTAGCGTGGACGAGAACGAAGGAGACCGCATACTTTCAGATCTCTGTACTGACGAACTTCACGATCTTAAACGGAAAGGTGTGCATAACGTTCAATTTAGCGGCACTGAGAAGTATGCACTGATTCATGGTGCTCGTCACATGTTGCACTCAGGCCTGAAAAGGGAGCCACATGAGCTAGAGGAACTGACAAAGGCATACGTGATGGATTTAGAAATAGTGTATGCTAAGACCTGTGTAAACAGCACAACAGCAGCTGAAGATATTGTTTGGCTTCAAAAGCAGGGGATATGTACAGTGTTATCTGAAAGTAGCCAAAGTATCCTCAAGACCTTGTTGTTTCTGTTAAGAAAGTACCTCTACAGATTTACAAATAATCCTCACCTGATTTTGCAAAGCATGCTCAACGAAGGAGGAACAGTGCTGTCTTCTGAGGCATCGGACCTTTTGCAGAACAAGTATCCCGAAATACCATATATGGAATATGTACGCAAAAAGGCGCAGCAGGGAGGTGTTGTAGCGCGATTCAAATGTTCATGTGATGTGGCCTGTTTGGACGTGACACCAAACTTGGATTACATGGTGTGTGAATGTTTAGACGGAATGCTTCAGCTGTGGTCACTTGATACTGGCAGGCTGGTGTGGACACGTCCAGTTAAAGAAACGAAGAAATACACAATTAATTCTTTACCCTATAGAATACTGCCTTCTTTATCTGTGCTTTCATTCTACCGATCGGTCGTCTTCCATCCTACTGAACAGGTTGTGTTACCAGGAATCCTTAGCCATGTCTATACTATTGACGGCGACTTGAAACCACTTTTTCCCGAAAGTAACTGCAGGTTCTCAGTTTGTTCAATTTCTGGAGACAAGACCAAGATACTGACTGACTGTCCTAACAATGCCAAATGCCTTGTCATGTGGAGTCTGGAAAATGGCTCAGAGATTGCTACCATCACCAGAAATGAAGATGTTTTATCTTTTGCATGGTCTCGAGATGAAAGGCTACTTGCTGTTTCCCATTTTAATGGCTCCATTTGTCTACTTGATGTGATGAATGGTTTTAGAACACTAGCACAAACGGCTACCCCACAAGTATGTGGAATGTTAAAATTTTCACCTGATTATCGGTGTCTTTTTTGTATGCATGAGTCTATGGATAAGTGTAAATCTCCCTTCCTAAACCGGCAGCTGTTTTGTTTGGATGTTAATATGGTGGACCACCACACCTTTTCTTTAGATGTTTCTTCTGATCACAAGTTTTATGATCACAAGAAATTTCAATGTTTTAATGATTGTGTTTTTTTATTAGGAGATCTCATTCCCTCAGGTGCTGGCGTGTTTACTTTTGTTCTCAATAAACAAAGTTTGTTACGTTGCATTTATTCGGAAATAGTAATGATGAATACTAATGAAGTAACAAACGGCAGTCAAGGCACAGCTGATGAGGTGGCACTAAGTTTGGATGGTCAGACCGTGTATGTTGTAAGTGACCTGTCAGTTACTGCTTGGAACGTGTCAAGTGGGGAGCTTGTAGCAGAGAAAGAACTCAAACGTACAGTTATATCTTTTTTAAATTTAACTGTGGTATGTCCTGTGAGGAGAGGTATCCTGATTAAAGAAGGCAATAGCCTTCTTGAGTTGTGGAAGTTTGACCTGTCTAAGTGTGTCCAAATGTGGACCGACTTTCTGGGATTCACTGAGATGATCCCGATCTCAGAAGAACGAGTGGCATGCCTACAAGGAGTAAATGTCAAGGTCCTGGATACAGCCAGCCGTGAAATTGTGTCAACAATCCCCGTTTTACATGGACATGTTATTACATGCAACAGTAAATGTCAGCTCTTAACCTTCGATGGTTCTTCACTTCTGTTGTCGGATGACACAACTGTACTCTGGAAAAATGATTCGCTTAAAATTCATCGTCCAGTCCTGTTTTTCATAAATACGATTTTTTCTCCTGTGGAACAGTTCCTTGTCATTACGGACATTTTCAACGTTTACGTCCTAGATGCAGTTTCAGGGATCACACTGCGTACGTTACATGCTCGTAAATGTTTACGTTGTGCGTTTATTAGTGACGAGGAATGTGTTGTTAGTTCTGATCATTCTGTTCAACTGGTTAACGTCAAGTCTGGTGACCTACTTGATGTAATCGATCCTGAAGGTGAAGTGATCTGTTTAGCAGCCTGTCCTCGTAAGCATCTACTCGCCATTGGCCTTAGGAAATCCACACCCAATTTCAAAGTTCTCCAGGTGTGTTTGCCTCGAGATAAAGACAGCAGGAAGATCAAAAGGTGAGCTGTTAGCAAATTTCACCATTTTCAGTGGCTGCTGTTTCGCAAAACTTTATTTTTGTAAAGAGAAGACTTCTTTTAAATGTCTAATTTTCTTTACGTATTTATCATCTGAACATTGTTGAGCAAGAAATAAGATTGGTGCTAAATCGTGTTTCCGACACATAGATAAGGTGTTAGTACTTAATGCAATGACAAAGTAACGGCTTTCTATGAATTTTTCACGCCCTTGACGAATCACTTTTATTTGTGTTAACAATCATTGAAAAACAAGGTGCTTTGCGCATGCGTGTCATTGGTTGCGTTTAAGCCTGAAATTCTGATTGTGTCGAGTGGGGTGGGGTGGGGAAGCTTAGGCCAAGCAGGGAAGCTTCTCAAATAAAAAATAACTCTTGGAGTTAAGCCTATGGTAGTAAAATACGAAAACGATATTGGAATCTCCATTATTAGTTAGAGGTGTTACTCCCACACAGTCTCTGTGGAACTCAGGTAAATCAAGACTCAGGTAAATCAGGTGAAACAAAAACAAAACTTCTGCTTGATGTCTTTTTAGGATGAACAATGCAGTGGAGATTGAAGAGCAGAGCAGAACCACAAGAAAGTAAACAAAAGGTCAGCAAGCTGGCAGAGGTTTACTTTCTTTAAGTTTGTAAATAGTTTGTGAGTCCAGCCACCTCTCATCGCTCTCAGCCGCACACGAAATCATACTTTGCTTCCCACCAGTTGGCCAAGTAGAGTTGGCGACCCTTTCAGTCTTGAATGACTTCAACTTAGAAAAACAAGGGGTAGACCCGGGTAGACCCCAAAATTGCAGTAGAAGAAAGGTTGAATAACTGTGGATCCAAACATTTAGCAGCCTGCAGTAGATACGTGCTCCCCAAGGGGAGCCTATTTTTTATATAGCCGTGGAGACCTAATACCTCATTAGCCTTGTGGTTTCTTTTAGACCCATTTGACACAACCCAGAAATTTACTTTTTCAACTTCTTCTTTTCTCGTTTACTGATTGTGGAAACTCGCTTTACCGCTGACCCGTCAATACCGCCACCTCATTATTACAAACACTTTGTTTGACGCGAACAAATGCTCAGTCTTTTTCTTTAATACAAACAACGACCGTCGTGATTATTTGATATTAACTTTAGTTAGGAAAAAACAACGGAGTCATCATTATTTTGCTGTTTCTTTTTCATTCACCAAGAAATAATTATATCGTTTCAACCCGTAAATAAGCGCATGCGTAATGAACGGGTTATTGGCAACGGTGACTGAATTCACTCACTCACTCACTCCTTCCATCAGCTGTAAACTTAGTGACGTAATGCTTTGTAACGGATGCGTTTCGTAACAAGAACAAACTGAATCCAGCGATAACGATAACTAATTTGTTGTAAGCGAATATAAACAACAATAAGCTTAAAGATGTTTCGCAGTTGGATTTTTTAATGCAACATTAAAATCGATCTAAAAGGATTTTTCAACCGAGACACGCGTTTTGATGCGTATCTACCTTGAAGTAATTAAATTTATCCTGTTCTAAGCCAGTGATCGGTGTAAAGCGCGGACTGTTAGTCGAAAGCTCCCAAGTTCGAGTCTCGCTCCTGCCGTCTTTTTTTTTTTTCTTTCTTTCTTTTTCAGACTGAACATTATGAAAGTGATGTACCGTATTTTTCTTTTTGCGTTTGTCAAAAATCCTTACGTTTAATTTTAAAAAAGATATTGAACCGTGTCAGTGTGAAAACATAAGCTTACCGGAATATTGCCTTACGCGTTAGCATTTCTTATTCACGGGTTGGCTCTTAGGAGCCTTTGATTTTTTTCTCTGTTTTTTGTTTCTTCTTCGGACTGGACATTATGAAAGTGATGTAGTTTTTTTGCGTTCGTAAAAAATCCTTACATTTAATTTTAAAAAATTATCAAACCGTGTCAGTGTGAAAACATAAGCTCACCGCAATATTGCGTTACGCGTTAGCATTTCTTATTCACGGGCCTTGGGAGCCTTTGATTCATAAATAAAATATGAATGCAGTGTGAACCTAAAAAAACTCTAAGGTGTCCGAGATACCGCAGCTCACATTTATATTTATTTATTTTATTCGTTGTCAAATAAACGTTCTATTTTCCGCTTTTGAATATAAAAATCAAGAAGCAAAAAACATGGTTTGACCTGCTGTCCCCTAAAAACGTTCCTCTGTTAATTATATTTAACTCCAATATTGAATCTACTTTTTCCCTCAGGTTTGTTTCATTTTATAACAATTTTTCATCGTAAGGAGAGATAACGGTCACGTGCCGTGTTTACACTATCTTGATCGGTTTTGTGGAATTATTGCGCTAACTTCTAGTTTTAAGGAGGCTCGTATACCCATTTCTCAAGTCCACACCCTTTCAATTTTAATGGGCCATATCTTTTGTTTTGGCGCATAAAAAGTCAAGCCACTTTGCATACAAACACGCAATACATTGAACTTTATGGGAGTGTAGTGTTTACATCGGTGCTTCCATAGCAACAGAATGGTGATCCTCCGTAATTAGCAAGTTGCGGAGTTTCTCTAGATCAAAAGAAATTT
The DNA here is from genome assembly GCA_022457155.1 of Cladopsammia gracilis. Lineage (NCBI taxonomy): Eukaryota > Metazoa > Cnidaria > Anthozoa > Scleractinia > Dendrophylliidae > Cladopsammia > Cladopsammia gracilis. The sequence continues at coordinate 44,033 of JAJGOT010000582.1, forward strand.
TTGTAAAACCCGCTAATGTACTAATTGATTAGACCATGGGCTTCAACTGGACAAAGTTTGAAAGAAATATATGAGAGCGTTTTTGAAATTTTTGGGGATGAAGTTTTGGGGATTATAAATACAGTGAAAAACATACTATCGACATAATTGACTAATATCTAAATTCTTCGGAAAGCAATCGAGCATTCTATTCGATGCAAATAAATTTTTTTTTTTTTTTTTTTTTTTTAATTTACACCAACAACAAAAATTACAATAAAATAAAAAGGAAAGGAAAAAAGGAAAAATTAACAAGTGTGACAATAAATTAACTAATTACAATATGATAACTATTTTCACATACTAATACTTATGTGGCCGTAGCTGAAAGGTATGACAATTAGTGCCACCAAGGCGTATGTATATATGTAAATCGAAAACGAGGAGAAAAGAGACTTGTTCAATTATCAGGAAGGTTCCATTTTCGCATTAAGGAGTTTTCAGCTTTAGATTCTAGTTCATAATTAAATTTAAGGTGACACAAGAAGGCGTCCAATTCAGGTCTAGTTTCTTTGTATTTACATAACCAAATATAATGTCTTGCTAAAAGAAGCAAGAAATTAATTTGGTGGTGACACTTTGAGGAATCCGGTCTCAGACCAAGCGCTACCGCGCTTTTTAAGGAAAAATTTCTCTCAGTTATTTTATGGTACAGCATCCATCTCTCAAGGTTTGCCCAAAAGGAGGATGTCTTTTTACATGTCCAGAAAAGATGGTACAGACTATCTGATTCTTCACGGCAAAAGGAACACATTGAGTTATCTTTTATACCTATTTTAGTTAAGAAATCATTTGTTGGTAGTCGCCTGTGTAATAGTTTAAATTGAAACTCTCTTAGTCTTACACTTTTAGAGTATTTGAAGGCTAGTTGGTAGGCCTGTTTCCAATTAACATTCTCATCATTTTCATCCGTACAGTCATTCAGCCATTTTTGCTGGCTATGTGTCGGTGCGCCGCTTTTTTTGACTTACGAGTTTGTTATATGCTAGTTTAGTTACTTTCCGAGTTTTGGATATTTTTGTTGAGAAACTTTCGTGGTTAGAGCTAATTTGTAACAAGCTGTCCTTGCACTTTCGCCAGGCAGATTTCAGTGCCGATATTACTCCATAATATATGAGAGGGTTAACTTTTATGTTGTATTTGTTCTGAAATTCATTTAATGTGAGGTAAGTTTTATCTGCCCTTCTCAAGTGGTTTATTTTGGATATTCCTTTAGAAAACCATTCTTTGTAGAAGATAGGAGAATTGTCAATCCTGATAAGCGAGTTGTACCATAAAGTTTGCGTTGAAAACTGTGCATCGGAAGCTATAAGTCCATCGAAGTTAACTTCTGACCAAATTTCTAAAATCTCTCTAATGAAAGTATCTGTTACTTTGATATACTTTGTGGTGTCTTTTCTGTCGAGATTACCAGTGAGTATTATGTTGCCTCCATATCTTTTAAGTTGTAAGTCAAAGAAAATTTTCCATTTCCCATGGTTTTCTGAATCCAGGTATTTGCTTATCCACGCGACCTTTAGCGACTTATTGAAAGCTTCCATATCGACCATTTTTAGCCCCCCATTTGTATAGTCGTTTATTATTATGTTACGTTTGATCTTATCCCCCTTTGAGTTCCATAAAAACGAATAAAAGAGTTTGTTAACCTCTTTGATAACCTTCTCGTTCGTATGCATTGAGGAAAAAATGTAAACCAATTGAGAAGCCACTAGGCTCTTTAGTACTGTGATTTTCCCTAGAAGAGTTAGCCTACGGTATTTCCAGGAGCTCAAAATATTACGGACTTTTTCCAATTTTTCATCATAGTTTAAGGTTACTGTCTTTTCGGGATGCACAGAAAACCACACCCCCAGGGCTTTTACTTTATCGTTCGGCCATTTAAAATTTCTTTCTGGAAAGAGTGTAACCTCCTTCCCAATGTTCGCTCCAATCCAAAGGGCAACTGTTTTTTTACCATTGAGTCTGAGACCGGAAAAAACCCCAAACATGTCCAGTGTCACAAGAGAAGCAGCTAAAGATTCCCTTGATCCGTCTAAAATTAGAGTTGTATCGTCTGCGTATTGGCTTAACTTGATTTCCATTTCATTAACAACGATTCCTTTGATATTTATGTTTTTCCGAATTGTTTTGGCTAAAACTTCAACTGAAAGGACAAAAAGGTAAGGCGAGAGAGGGCAGCCTTGCCTTACCCCTCTTTGGATGTTAAAGAAGCTACTAGTCCAACCGTTGTTTAAAACACAGCTTTCCGTATTGTTGTAAAATACATTTATCCACTTTGAAAAAGAAGGGCCAAAGCCAAAAAACTGAAGCGTTTTCTTGATGAAAGACCGTTCTAAAGTGTCGAAGGCCTTTTCGAAGTCTAAAAACAAAAGTAAACCTGGAATGTTCTTTTCCTTTGCAAAACTAATAACACTGTCAATTAGTCTGATGTTTTCACCGATGAATCTTCCTTTTATAAAGCCAGTCTGGTCGTTGTTTACAAGCCTAGGAAGTACAGTTTTCAATCGATTAGCCACAGATTTTGTTGCTATTTTATAATCACAGTTTAGAAGCGTTAAGGGTCTCCAGTTCTTAATAAAATGAGGTTCCGCGTCCTTTTTGGGAATGAGCTTAATGATGCCTCTTCTCTGAGTAATTGAAAGTTGTCCTGTTTCATGTGAAAAATTAAGAGCTTTGATAAGAGGTATTTTTATATCTATCCAAAAGACCTTATAGAATTCAGCTGGTAGACCATCAGTTCCTGGGGTTTTCTCTGACTCCATAGCTTTTAAGGCTTCTAGGCACTCCTTTTCTGTTAACAACCCCTCACAAAGGTTCTGCTCCTCCATACTTAAAACTGTATCGTTATCTTGCCCAAAGAAAGGTGTATCGTGATTATTAGGCGTGTTAATTTTGGATGAGTAAAGGTTTCTATAGAAAGATTCACACTCACTTAAAATTGTCTCATCTGAGGTGACAAAATCCGTATCATTGATCTTCAGCTGGCTTATCGTCCCCTGGTTATGGTGCCTTTTTTCCATATTTAGAAAGTATTTAGTATTTTTTTCCCCTTCGTTATACCATCTAACTTTAGCCCTTAAAATTGCACCCTTAGTTCTCGATTCTATAATTCTCTCAAATTCCCTCTTATACGTATTTAATTGTTTTGTTAGATCTTCAGATTTTTGCGTATCACTGGCTTTTAAAAAGTCGATTTCCCTCTGTAGGGTAGAAATTATTTGCTCTAATTCTGTTTCTCGTTCTTTTGTCCGTTTCTTTTTAGATGATGCATAGTGGAGCGATTTCTCCCGTACTTTAAGTTTTATCATTTCCCACAGTAAAGAGGGGCTAACAGATTCGTCTGCTTTATATTCGTTCTGTGTTTCTTTAATTGTGTTTTTGATAAGGCTTATGTAAGCCTCTTCTGTTAAAAAAGATGTGTTTAGTTTCCAGAAACCTCGTCCCCTAGAGTTTGAATGTAGGGATAAAGTCAGTGTTATCATGGAATGGTCGGTTTTATAACCAGGAACGATATCTGCCTGATTAGTGTTACCTATTATACTCTGACTTACCAAAAAGAAATCAAGTCTACAATGGACCTCAGGAAGTCGCTGCCTCCAGGTGTATCGCCTTTCATCGGGATTAAAGATTCTCCAAACATCCAGTAAATCTAATTGATCAGAAAAGCTTTGGACCGTTTTCAAACTATTTAAATGTGACCTGGCGAGGCCGCCCTTCTTATCCTTTTCGACATCCAAAACAAGGTTGAAGTCGCCTCCAATAATTACATGTTCGCATTGAAAACCTATTAATTGATCGAATAATTCTTGAAAGAAAATTGGGTTATCTTCGTTCGGGGCATATATGTTAGCTAGGGTTAGAGTTTTTTCATTGATTTTTAAGTCACATATAATAAAACGACCCAAGGGATCCGTAAAAGCTCTCATAATTTGAAAATTGAAGTTATTATTAAAAAGAATGCAAACGCCTGCTTTGTTACTCTCATAGGAAGTGAAACATGCTTGATAGCCCCATTCCGTGCGCCATAAATCGTTGGTGTTTTCAGTGCAATGCGTCTCTTGTAGCATGTAAATTTGAAAATTTTTCTTGCGTAGCCAATTAAACACTTCTCTTCTTTTGGTATTGTCCCTCAGTCCCCTGACATTTAACGAAGCAATTCTTAATTCCATAATGATTGTAGCTTATTGAATAATTTCTTTATCAGTGAGCCATAAGTTAGCACCTTGGTGTGTTTGTCATACCCTTTCTGTTTGGCCTTACAAAAATTCTGCATATGATTAAGTGAAAAAAGTTTTACAAACAAAACATCACACATAGGAATAGTATCTATAGAAAAAGTAAACAACCCAAGAAATCTGTAATCGTATACGATCAAGACGAAAAACATCAATAGCAGAAAGGACAACAACAAAAAAAAAGTTAACAAATAATAATAATAATAATTATAATAATAATAATAGTAATAATAAAAATAATAATAATAAAACCTAATAGCGTTGGGAAGGAAGGTAGCTTTTGGAAAAGTCTACAGGGGTAGTTATTCCACTTCGCTCTTCCCGACTCGCCTATAACATTCAAAAAGTCAATTGTCAGAAAAGCCTTCAATTACTCATCTGTTGCATGTAGTTCAAGAGTTTTCCCTGGTGGCCACATCTTGCCTCGGATATACAGCTTGTCGGGCTCCGCTCTACTGAAAGAGGCTGGAATCTTATGTTGTTTTGCTTTCTTCAGAGTAGCCATTTGATCTTTTCTTCGCTTTATGATCTCTGCTGGTAGATCCTGGAACATCTGGTAATCACTATCACGAAGGCGATGCCCTAGAGCCAGAATGCTTTCACAATCTCTATATCGCAAAAATCTTGCTAATATCGGGCGTGGACTAGAGTCGCTCCTTCTTTTGCCTAGTCGATGCACTCGCTGTATTTCTACCGATCTTGCATCTCGTAGACCAAGTTCGTTCTCTAGAAAGTTTCTTAATACTTCTTCGGTGTCTTCGCGTTCTCCAGACGGTGAAGTGACCTCCCTGATGTTCGTGAACTTTATATTTTCCCTCCTAGAGTATGCTTCCAGATAAAGATCTTTCGTGTGTAGCGCCTCCATTTGTACTTGAATCTCCTTTTCTTTTCTTTGTAAGTCTGCCAACAGATTGCTGTGTTTATCGATAGCTTGTTGCGCTGCTGTACATTTCCCTTCTGTAGAGCTACATCTCCGTTTTATCTCATTTATGTCTTGCGAGGCGGTGTCCTGAAAGTCCTCGAGTTTTCTCGTCCTTTCCTCTAGAGCATTAAGAGTGGATTCAATATTCTTCACTGAAGTTTCAATTTCATCGAGCTTGTTCAGCTTGTTTAGGATCATTTGAAATTTGCCATTTATATCTGCAGTCATTTCAAGAGCAGTCATGACTTCATCGTTGAACTCTTCGCTACTAGAAATGTTGCTGTTATCGATGCCCTCGGCAGAGGTTTTTGGCTTTTTATAATCCGGTGAGCTCCCGTTTCCGTCGCTAGAGTTGCCAGAGGATCTGTTTCTACGCCTACCAATGAAATTAGTTATAGTAGCGGCCATCTATTGAGTAGAATTCTTGCTGAGAAGCGAGCGGGAAGGAGAAAGCTTCTTTACGCCGCCATTTCTCGACCCAGTCCCTATAAATTTTTTGCTAAAGTTTTGCACGTGCATATGAAACTTGAAAACAATACTCGTGAACAATAAGGACGCTCACTTGTAAACACAAAATCTGCGGGAAAAAATTGGTACATTGGAGGCCCTATTTTATTGCCTTGCATGTCTTCAATGTCCTTGAAACATGCAGGCCATATAAGTTGATGATTAATCTCGAGATTGTCAAATTTTTAAAAAACATTATCTCACGGTTTCCAAATTATCATCACATTTGTAGGCGTAGACCAAATTGCATACAAAAATGGCAACATGAGCAGCTGAACGCACGCTATTCAAATCCTTCTTTCTCGCAATCGGCCAAAGCAAGCCCCTCACTTTTTCACACACCATTTCAAATGGAATCAAACTACTATGAGATGAAACTATTCCCATCGCGCATCGTTTTCTTTAGATATTAGCCAATTATTTCGATAGTATGTTTTTCACTGTATTCATAATCCCCAAAACTTCATCCCCAAAAATTTCAAAAATGCTCTCATACATTTCTTTTAAACTTTGTCCAGTTGAAGCCCATGGTCAAATCAGTTAGCCCACTAGCGGGTTTTACATAAATTTCTCTCGATCTATAGAAACTCTGCAACTTGTTAATTTCAGAGGATCACCATTCCGTTGCCATGGAAGCACCGATGTAAACAAATCCTATACTCCCATAAAGTTCAGTGTATTGTGTGTTTGCATGCAAAGTGGCTTGTCTTTTTATGTGCTACAACAAAAGATATGGCCCATTAAAATTGAAAGGGTGTGGACTTGAGAAATGGGTACGAGCCTCCTTAAACAATCCAAAAATGTCTCAGTTAGTTTGATATGTGTTGTTTTGTGATTTTTTTTATTTGGTGATTTTTGGAAGTGTTTGAGAAAAAAGGTGGGATTGGTGAAATTTACAAAAATAAAAAAATATTGAAGATTTTCTGAAGTTTTTAAATAAGAGTTTTTAAGTTGATAATTAGTAGTATAATGTGTAATATATTTCCTGTGTCTGTGTTTTCAGCTATGTGCTTGTGTGATGATGGCGGAATAATATTGCTACTCAAGCATTATCCACCTCGTGTGAGCCTGCAGGACACGCTGTTTGCGGTTCAACAAAGTAACTAAATCCAATTAGTAATATTCGGAATATAGTTTTTCTTTGTTTTAAAAAGTGCAACATTTTCCATTGAAGTATTTATTAATGGATTAAGTAGGCCAGGTCACTCCAGGGATAATTTGTAAATGTTATTGTCTTTGGAGTAAAGTACTCCATATGTGGAGTATACATTGAAGTTCACTCAGCTTGGTAAAGCTTTGCATGGTACTCAAAACAAAGTGGGCATGTTTTGAGATTTGATCAAGTAGAACGTGTTTAACCTTAATGTTCACAAACGTTAACATAAATAAATTAGAAACAAATAATAGAGAAACAGAATAATTAGATTAATAAGAGATAATAGAGAAACAGAATAATTAGATTAATAAGAGATAATAGAGAAACAGAATAATTAGATTAATAAGAGATAATAGAGAAACAGAATAATTAGATTAATAAGAGATAATAGAGAAACAGAATAATTAGATTAATAAGAGATAATAGAGAAACAGAATAATTAGATTAATAAGAGATAATAGAGAAACAGAATAATTAGATTAATAAGAGATAATAGAGAAACAGAATAATTAGATTAATAAGAGATAATAGAGAAACAGAATAATTAGATTAATAAGAGATAATAGAGAAACAGAATAATTAGATTAATAAGAGATAATAGAGAAACAGAATAATTAGATTAATAAGAGATAATAGAGAAACAGAATAATTAGATTAATAAGAGACAGAAGCTCATAAGCTTCTGTAAGAGATAATAGAGAAACACGATTATATATGTGCATTATCTCATCAGGAAGAATTTCTTTCTAATCGACCTTAAGAGAGAATTTCTCTGGAGACCGCGTGAGATCAGAAAAATGTGGCACATGCTTCGAAAATTCCCTACCGTCATATTCAGTTCAGAGATACCCTATGGAAAGTCAGTAAATGTGGTGGGATTTTTTTGTGCAAATCTATTTTTGATTTCAAGAAAATTCTCAAAACCTGTAACGGACCCCATTGCCATGAAATGGTTGAAATGAAAGCGATGAATATGAGTACAAGAACTGATCTCGTTAAAAGCGCACAGGGAAGCAAGGCTTTCCCAAATTTGAGCATTTGTGTAGGAGGCATTAACAAATGATTTGAGCTAATAACAGGCTTTGTACTTAAATTTTTGAATTAACGGTGAGTGTTTGAAAATTGCTCATATTTCATTATTTAAAAATTGCATTTTGGAGCAGTTTTTCAAGAAATATTTTCCCTATGCGGTATAACTCAGAATCGCTTTAAATTGCGGTTTTGGAAACGTGGATATAGTGCTCTTTTCAAGGAAACTAAAAAACGTTTGGGCCTCTTAACTACTTCAAAGAAAAAGCCCGTGTCATTTCGAGGAAATCACAACATCGACTTGTCAACAACCGCAAATAATCGAATTACGCTTGCTGTTATTGAAGCCAAAATTCCGACGAAAACTTATCGCTTTACACCATACTAGATCAGAGACATAGTATAACGAGCTTACCTTGCATAGCCAGTGGTTGAAGGTTGGTTTTATCCCTATTTTCGTCTCAAATGGCCATCTTCGCTCGAGCAGGTTTATCAAATCACGCAATCAGTAAATGTTGCCGAAGGCACTTTCTCGGAAACATCGCTTTTCTCGACAGTTCTAACCATATTTCAGCTTCCATTCAGCTATTATATACATTGGACTTGATTGCAAAATAAAGCGTGACGATTTGAACGTTTGAAGTGTCTATAGTGGCAAGTGTGTTTAACAAAGTTGGCAGTTCAAAACGAACAAGGAACTGATCATGAGCCGTTCATGTCACGCAACGAGCTGTGTACACAGCATGGTCACAGGACTCCCAGCAAAACTGCTGGCATTGTTCGTATTTTTCTTTTCTTCCACCATTGCATCTTCAGTTTTATGCTGCAGCTGTTTATTAAAGAATACGAATTTATTACCCCTTATTAACGAAATGTGAAACAAATCGTCTATTGGCAACACTAAAATGACACACGACGCTTTGAAAAACTGTCTTGTTATAAAATCATACAAGTGAATACAAACCCCCGCTGTGCAGGTTTATTTTTGGTATTCACCAGATATAAATGAAATAATATGTACATATTGGCTAAGTGGGAGGGCCGGGTAGGAAACTATTTGGCTCGAGGTCATGGCGTACGGACTGAGCGCAGCGAGGCCCGTGCGCCATGACCGAGAGCCAAATATTTTCCCATCCGGCCCGACCTAACTTAGTCAATAAGTATTTTATCATATGACCAATTTGGAGACAAAATTACTTAAAATTTTAACACGCGAGGCCGTCCACTTTTGTAATAGTGCCCTACGGCTTTTTCCAGCCCCGCTCGCGCAAATGCGTACGGCCCTCATACGGGACTTTCATCAATGGTTTTGCAAAGAAAAAGCTCTCAGGGCCGGCCGACGGGTCATATAATAAATGAAGTTTAGTCCACTCTAGTCCGGATGGGTGCCCAGAATTGGGGAACAGCGCTAAAGTATAGGAGGCGAAATAACGGTGAGGGGACAGCGTCCCCTCTCATCGCGTCTGCTTTGCTCGCTATTTTTACACGCCATTCCCCTATTATGTGGGTCTTTCCCATTGTCTGAATTCCTGGAACAGGCTATATTGTAAGACTGAACGCGATCTATTCGGAGACACGAAATGGCAGTAGTAACAGTACGTCTGAACCTGTAAGCGAGGACGCGCCTATTGCGACAATCAATGCAATACACGCTCTTCGAAATCGTAGGCACTTGACATGCACCGCGTCCCGCGCACTTCATGTACACTTCACGTGCATTCCACTTGCACTTCACACGTTTCAACACCCGATTTTTATGCGCAACCATTTTTTGAAGAGCGGATCATTGAATCTGTATTCTGACACTCCTACCTTCTAGCAGTACGTGAACGGCAAGTATGTCCTTACTCATAACCCAGTGTAAGCGCGCATTGGACTTGAATGTTGAAACCTGCTCACTAGAACAAGCGGAGTGACGCGAGTGCGTGTTCAAGCGCGTTAACAGTGGAACTTCAGTACTATCAGACAGTACTGTATAATGCAGGCACTAGACAGTTAACAATCATGAGCGTACTTCAACTAAATTGTCATTCGTCTTAGTTGAACGTCAGAGACAATTGCTCGGGTGACTTTCACGTACTGCTAGAAGGTTCAATGATCCGCTATTTTTCATTTTTGTTGACGTCTTATTTGCCAACATTCATGGCCTTGGTGTCTTCGTGATTTGTCGCAACAGATCTGTCTATTTAAAAATTCAATAGCAACTTCACTTGAAAAAGCGTTTCAATCAACGGCGACCTTACCGTGTAAATGGATTGAACGTAAGCATAGTTTTAATCAAAATTAATAACATTAACAACGAGAATCGGCAGTAAATTTTTGGAGTCAAAAGTTTTGTGGAAACATAACACAAATATTTAGAACGAATGAGGGAACGGATATAAGTAATACTGAGCCAAGGTAGAACGAAAGAATTCCTAGCATTAATAAAGATCCATTTATTTGTGAGCAATTATTGCTTCCATCAACAATCATTGAAATAAAAATTTTGATCTTGTCCCATGGTCAAGCATTTACACTCTTTCAGATGCCCCACCGTGGGGATTTGTACATATAAGCTGACCCCACTGTGGGGCATTTGCTACTTTTTAAAAATAAAAAGACAAATGCCCGACAAATTCCTGGGGGGGGGGGGGAGGGTGAGCAGGCTTGGAATTGACGGAGCCATTAGCAGTTTTGGTATCTGCGCAAGTGAATATATTTCTGAAATTTAATAAACCATTGGTTTGTTAAACAGCTGATAAAAATGTTGTTATCGTTTACTTAGAGTGGACTTGACTTCATTTATTTCATTTATATCTGGTAAATACCAAAAATAAATCTGCACAGCGAGGGTTTGTATTCACTTGTATGTATTTAGGGACCGGACATTATTTTTTTGACGAGGCGGGTTGGAAAATTTTCGCATGCAAACATTTTTTTTATATGAGGCACCTGCTGCAAACAATTTATTTTGTGTCTCCATCCAACTGCCATACTTCCAGCAAACAATTTTTTTCTTTATTTTTTGCTTGCGTACAATTTATTTCAGTGTTTATAGCCTCTGCAAACAATTTATTTCAAAATTTTCCAAACCCTCCCGCCCCCCCGTCAAAAAAATAATGGTCCGTCCCTTATACCAAGACAGTTTTCAAAGCGTTGTGGGTCAGTTTAGTGTTGCCAATAGACGATTTGTTTCACAGTTCGTTCATAAGGGGTAATAAATTCGTATTCTTTAATAAACAGCTGCAGCATAAAACTGAAGATGCAATGGTGGAAGAAAAGAAAAATACGAACAATGCCAGTAGTTTTGCTGTGTACACAGTCTCGTTGCGTGACATGAACGGCTCATGATCAGTTCCTTGTTCGTTTTGAACTGCCAACTTTGTTAAACTCACTTGCCACTATAGACACTTCAAACGTTCAAATCGTCACGCTTTATTTTGCAATTAAGTCCAATGTATATAATAGCTGAATGGAAGCTGAAATATGGTTGGAACTGCCGAGAAAAGCGATGTTTCCGAGAAAGTGCCTTCGGCAACATTTACTGATTGCGTGATTTGATTAACCTGCTCGAGCGAAGATGGCCATTTGAAACGAAAATAGGGATAAAACCAACCTTCAACCACTGGCTATGCAAGGTAAGCTCGATATACTATGTCTCTGATCTAGTATGGTGTAAAGCGATAAGTTTTCGTCGGAATTTTGGCTTCAATAACAGCAAGCGTAATTCGATTATTTGCGGTTGTTGACAAGTCGATGTTGTGATTTCCTCGAAATGACACGGGCTTTTTCTTTGAAGTAGTTAAGAGGCCCAAACGTTTTTTAGTTTCCTTGAAAAGAGCACTATATCGACGTTTCCAAAACCGCAATTTAAAGCGATTCTGAGTTATACCGCATAGGGAAAATATTTCTTGAAAAACTGCTCCAAAATGCAATTTTTTAATAATGAAATATGAGCGATTTTCAAACACTCACCGTTAATTCAGAAATGTAACTACAAAACCTGTTATTAGCTCAAATCATTTGTTAATGCCTCCTACACAATTGTTCAAATTGGGGAAAGCCTTGCTTCCCTGTGCGCTTTTAACGAGAACCTGTATTGTGTTCATATTCGGCGCTCTTATTTCGGCTATTTCATGGCGATGGGGGGACCGTTAGAGTTTTTGAGATTTTCTAGAAATGAAAAATAGATTTCAGCAAAAAAATACCACCACGTTTATTGACTCACCATGGGCTATCTTTGAGCTAAACATGAGGGTAGGGAAATTTTCCATCATGTGCCACCTCTCACGCGGTCAGGGAAAAAAGGCCCTCTTAAGTACAAAGATTTGTAAAAACATTACCGCCTCAATCAGGTTCCACTACATTACCTGTGTCTACATATAGTACAAGGCTTCACAGTCTTGGATTAAAAAAGAATTTTCAAAGTTGATTTACAGTGAAGCAAGAAATGGCAGCGTTAAAATCAGTAATGTTTGTAGCTAGAGTTTTGACGCATGCAGGCGTTAACTGAACCAAAATTCAGATATTAGACAGATATTAGTCGTGGTTACACCAAGCACTTTCACTAAGGTAAACCTAAGGTTTCATATACCGGGTAAAGTTACACGTGCCAAGAGTGTATATAACTGTAGAGTCAGAGACAACAGATATTAGTCGTGGTTACACTAAGCCTTTTCACTATGGTAAACCTAAGGTTTCATATACCGGGTAAAGTTACACGTGCCAAGAGTGTATATAACTGTAGAGTCAGACACAACAGATATTAGTCGTGGTTACACCAAGCACTTTCACTATGGTAAACCTAAGGTTTCATATATCGGGTAAAGTTACACGTGCCAAGAGTGTATATAACTGTAGAGTCAGAGACAACAGATATTAGTCGTGGTTACACTAAGCACTTTTACTATGGTAAACCTAACGTTTCATATATTGGGTAAAGTTACACGTGCCAAAAGTTATGGCAGGGTATATTTTTCACATCAATGTTTTTTCAACGTGTATAAAGTTTTAAAAACAGAATAATGCAAGTACTAATTAATGCATAAAACATATTGAGTTTTCGTTAACATGACATCGAGCTTGATGTTGGCAACTCGCGGCCAAAACTTAACATTTCATTGGTGGTTTACTTGTGGAAACCAAATCAACTGTACTATCCATATAGGGTTTTACCTAAGTAACCAGTAAATTCAACAGGTCTGTATATGGATTATTCATAGGGTTTTACCTAAGTAACTTCAGTAAATTCAACAGGTGCTAGCTCATAAAATAAAATTATAATTAGTGGTTCAATATACATGTCTTTGAAAATACGGATTGTATTCTCGGACATGTTCAGTCCTAAGTAAAATTTTCATTGTTCTTTTTTTTTTTTCATTTTTAGAAGGAATCGCATTTCTATATTTCATCAAGAAATGGTTTTAATCTAAGGCAAGCTAGGAACATGTTATTTTAAAAAGGATTTATTCTCTTAAAGATTTGTATCATTTTTCTTTTAAGAAAATGTCAGTATTTTTAAAGTATCCTTCGAGAAAAAACTTTAATACTAAGTAAAGAATAGATTTGTAATTGTATATTTTTTTTGTAGAAAGAAACTGTTTTTAAAGAAAACATTTTATGCTATTCGCAAACCAGTTTTTCCCGAGTGAAATTTGAATATTTTTTTAAGACATTCCTAATTTAGTTGTGCACAGTAGCTTTTTAAAATAAATTTTGGAAAAATAATGAAAATTTTTAGATTAGGTTATTTTATCAGTAGTACATATAAATACAATTTTATTATAGAGGTTTACTTAAGGTAAATGTTTTTAACTTCATTGCTGAAGAGAGTACTTTTCAGATTTATTGTGCAGTATTAGACCGTACATTATGGCATGGCATTTTTGCTGGAGTTTAATTTTCAGAATTGGTTATTTTTTGTATTTTTCGGGATATCATTTTTGCGATTCCAGGACTGAATTTTTTTGAAAGAAATTAATTTTTCAGATTCGCAGCAAGTCGAGTAGTACAACTAAGAACAACTGTTAGAAACGAACATTACATTAACGCGTATAGTATTAAAGCAATATTTTTCTATTTCTAAAATGATGCGACAGTAATTTAATAATTTTCATGAATTTTTTTAACATTGTCATTAACTTTTCTTCTGATGGAAAGTTTATGAAAAACTTGCAAAAATCGCAACATTGAATTAAAACCCTCTGAATTGTCATGCCATCATCTGACAGATTATTGTAGCGAAACTAGGAAATAAAGTTAAGTTCAGTTTAAAACTGTGTATTGCGTTGTTTTAACTGCGCGTTCGCGTCTATTTTTCAAAGCAACTTTAAACGATGAACGTTACAGCCTACAATCTAGAGGGAGGGGTGGGGTCTCACATCAAAATTATCTTAACAATCCTACGGGTGAAATCTAGCCTCCCGTGTATACTTAATACGCAGACGTGCTTTGGACTTGTCACGCAATCCTTCTGAACCTGTGTAACGCGCTAACCACGGCACCACCGCACCTCCTTATTCCACAGTAATTCTCCCAAATTTATAGATGGTAGAAATTGACAAAGTTTTCAACCATTGACAATGTATAACGTTCATACCCTCCCCTCCCCTCTGTTAGGCGTTTTGCTCCACTTGACCCCCCACCCCTTTACACTCCCTCCCCTCCTTTGAACGCTCTCCCCATGGGTAAGGCAGGTGACTATTATGAGTCGCAGGGACAATTTTTTTTTTTTTTTTTTTTTAATAATGCACATCTTTATTGAAAGTGATAAGATCTAGTTACAATAATAGTATAATGGTATATTACAATGGTATATTATGTTAACACTAATAAAAAAATGCGATTGCATTATTTACTACACACACACAAGTACATACTCACACACACACAAAACAAGAGATATAAACAAAAGATACACATACACCAGTAAGGGCAGTACTTTTTGTTACATATATTCTTAAAATAGGACATGTTAAATATGGGCTAAGTGCATACTTTAAAATTAAAGAGATTGAACTAAGAAAGGCCTTCAATGCGAAATTTAAAGGCAATTCGTTGCGTAAATTCATCAAAATTTATTCGTTTATTGTTTAGTTTTTGGAAATATAGATAATATTTTGCAAATAACAAACAGTAATTTAATTTTTTTAGTGTCTCATCGGAACGCGCTAATTGATCATTATCAAATTCAAATTTTCCAAATAAAAATGAGTCGCAGGGACAATGTATAACGTTCGTACCCTCTCTTAGGCGTTTTGCTGCACCCGACCCCCCACCCCTTCCTTTACATCCCCCCCCCCCCCCCCCCTCCTCCTTGGAACGCTCTCCCCATGGGTAAGGCACGTGATCATTACGAGTCGCAGGGACAATGTTCACAGCCGATCGAGTGATCGAGCGAAATTTTGATTAAAAGTGAAATCTGCAAAGGACCGCAAACGATAATGCTGCTAACGGAATACGTAGGATGTGCGAGAGACCCAACCGGCCAAAACATGAACAAACATACAATAAACTGCAGGGCTGATCTGTCTACGTAAGACTCTGCGAGACACCATCACAACAGAAACCGATAAAGTAGGATCGCAACCGTGGAGAGCTGTGTCGTTGTTATTGCAACTCATCAGCACGGTGTAGCGAACTAAATGTCGCCAGCAACAAAGCCAGCGCAAATAAATTTCACAATGACCCGTTCACCATATAAAATTCCGTACTATGTACTCACTTGTCACTTGAAACACACGCTGCCACATCACGTGTTCCAAGGAACAAAGAGCCCATAGTGTCGCAAAGATGTCTCGCAAAGAGAAATGTAGATGAACAAAGCCGATGTGAACATTTAAACGCATGGACAAAACCATGCTTAAAAATCACAGCATTGTAAAGACCTACGGTCCCAAAATATAAAAGTAAAAGTGAAATCTGCAAAGGACCGCAAACGACAATGCTGCTAATGGAATACGTAGGATCTGTGAGAACGGGAGAACGGGTCATTGTGAAATCTATTTGCGCTGGCTTTCCTGCTCGCGATATTTAGTCCGCTACACGCTGTTGATGAGTTGTAATAGCAACGAAACAGCTGTCCACGGTTGCGATCCTACTTTATCGGTTTCTGTCGTCATGAAATCAAAGTAGTTAGTTAGTGGCAACGGGACCTTTCCTTAAACCTAGACCCCTCATTGAGGATCTACTTCATGAACATTTGCAACGAAAACAAAATCAAAGAATTTTAATTCAAGCTCTTGCATAGAATATCAGTGTCTGACAAAGAACTTTATTACTTTGGGATTGTGGACAGTCCCAACTGCAACTATTGGTCCTATGGCGACCAAGTAGACTCTATTGGCCACACTTTCTTAAAATGT
The DNA here is from genome assembly GCA_022457155.1 of Cladopsammia gracilis. Lineage (NCBI taxonomy): Eukaryota > Metazoa > Cnidaria > Anthozoa > Scleractinia > Dendrophylliidae > Cladopsammia > Cladopsammia gracilis. The sequence goes on from JAJGOT010000582.1 coordinate 60,266, forward strand.
CGTTTTACCAAATCATTTCTCCAAAGTGGTTTGGCCAACTTTTATAAAGACAACGCCGCTTCTTTTACAATAGATGATTCAAAAATTATCTTTGGCAAAACCCCACTCACAGAACCACAGTTCCTCAAAATTGCGAGAAAACTATTGTATCTTGTTTGTCAAATACTATTTGTACAATCAAAACCTCAACCATCAGGAATTAGATCTACGAGAATTTTTAAGTAAACTTAAGTATAAGTATCAAACTAAAAATCTTGTTTAGATTACTTGTTGTCATGTAATTTGTCAATAATGCTTCTTAGTATTTGCTAAATAAAGAATTAAATAACGAAATCAGATTTAAAAAGCATTACAGTTCCGATATGTTTACAAAAAAATTGATTTTGGAAAAGATGATGACAGTGTGACGCAAATATTCGAACGTGGCGTCACAATTGAAACGTGCCGTGCGCGCGCGCTTTCTTTCTGGTCTTGTCGGTCGATTTAAAAAAAATTGAACAAATAGAATTTCTTTTAAGTTTATCTTGTTTGAGCATCAACCTATAGCTATGTCATGTGTACGCTATCTCAACTGCAAACCTTTGATGAAAACAAAACAAGGTAGATAACTAAATGCGGCAAATTTGTGTACCACCATTACTCGCTTTTGTAACTTTGCAACTATCACTAACGTACGTCGAAATATTGAATTTGGTAAAGACAAGTTTTAAACAAAGCAATAATAAGGAAACGCCCACCTTTTTTGCCACGCCCTGCGCACCACGTGATACTTCAAGCGGTTCGTGATCATTTGTATGTAGGTCTGTAAGCCACATTCCGTTGGGAAAAGCATTCCAATAACCAGAACAGGTCCGCGCACAATCATCTTCGCCTACAATGTGATTAAACACGTGGTTAAAAACTCCGTTTGATGAACTCGTTAAACAGGAAGCATCCATTTTGTCACAGTGTCAGAACAAGCGCTCAACACTAAACCGAAATTTTTGCCAGTGAACCTTTTGTTTACATGGCAGCGCACATGGTAACGGTTGTTCCGTCACTCGAACGTCATGAAAGAATGGCTGCGCAAAACCTGGGTGCTAAAAACTTTGCGCGCGAAAATAGAACGTTTTACGAAAGACTGACTTGTGGGGCTGAATCATAGAACGGGAGGAGTCGCTGAAGCCTTGAAACAGATAAATAAACAACGTGAAAACAAGAAACAGTTCTCTTCAAATGTGTATTTTATTTTATACCAAGTACCGCGGAATTCTGCTGCTTTCTCGCTGTTGTAAGGAAACCTAGTTATATTTAAAATTGTCAACGGGAGATCTTTAGTCCTATAAATTCAATAAACTAACCTGTATTAAGGGATAAATAATGTAGTAACTTTAAGGAACAATTGTCCTCTTTTTTCTCAAGCTTTGAAACTGACAAAAAATCAAGCAACGTTGGCTATTAACGGAGAAAAACAACCATCATAATCGGCTGAGTTTTACTGAATTTCCTTGAAACAGCTGAGTTAGTAAAAATCACTAGTTACCTACTAACTTCTTTGATTTCCACAAATGTGTTTATCAACAGCGTGAAAAAGGAGCAGTTCTTTCCAAATGTTTCAAATCCAACCTAAGAATCCTTTACCGATTGCCGCGGACTTCCGCCGCTTTCTCGCTGAAGAAAGAAAGAAATCCTAGAAGAAATCGTAAGAAATCCTAGAAAATTATGTTTAAAATTGACCACAGGAGATGTTTTGGACTAGAAATAAATAAACTATAACCTGTATTGAGCATATGAACTTTAATTTAAGTAGAAATCATCCTCGTTTTTCCACCGAAGTAAAGTGAATCGTTCTAAACAGTTTCCGTTACTTGTTCTATTGGGGACAACCGTTTTCGGTTGGTTGGGTTAGTTTAATCTTTTTCGTGTTCTATTGGGAAAAAACCGTTTTCGGTTGGTTTGGTTGATCAACCATTTCAACCAGCTCTGAACCTGGTTGAAATGGTTGAAACCGAAAAAAAAAAACGAAAATGGTTGAAAAGTGTTCTTTTGGAACGCCTCAACGAAATCAACCAAAACTGGTTTAGGTTGCAACGGTTGATCCCAATAGAAAATGACCTTTATTTCACTCCATATTTCGTCAGCCTAATTTCGAAATTAGACTTGCGCGCGCAGTTATTGTGATTCATTCATGAAAGATCCATTTGCTCCCGTTGCCGTTCTGAATTCGCGCTCTCTGATTGGCTTACTTGTAAAACAAGTTTGTTGCCTAAGCTTGACACTTAGTTCACCGACAGGTGACCTGATGATCTTGATAAACAAACTGATTACTTTGTACATAATACGAATCGAAAATGTGATCTTTGTTGTTGAAACGTTGAAGCGGCGTGAAAATATGTTGTTTACGTGTAGCATGTAAAGCTTACGAATTGATTCATGATTAGCGTGCGTCTGTCGAGTTATAAATGCACGCAGGAGTTTGGAGAGCACGAGGGAAGCGTAAGAGTTGCAACTCTAGCTTCACGAGTGCTCTCCAAACTTCCCAAGTGCATCCATTACTCTTCAGATGCACCGCTAAAAGCATGAACCAATTCTTCAGTTTCTGTTTTCAGGGATCCAATTTTTGTCACCATAACTATGACAATTATGATTCACGTGTAATAATAAGTAATAATGTTGATAAAATAATCAAACTAAGGCTGCGTTTTTTGGGAAAAATCCGAATCCGGATTCTTGAATCCAAAAACGGATTTTGCGTTTTTTTACTAAAATCCAAAAACGGATCATGAATCCGTTGAATCCATACTTCGGCGAGATTTTTCAGATCAAATCTTAATTCGGATTTTTTGATTCCTGATCTGAGCGTTTTTTTTGAAATGGATTCGAAAAAAGTACATCTGACAAGCGGTCTTGAAATCGTGGAAATTTATTCGTTCCGTTCGCTGTTTTTTTTCTTTCACTTTCATATCATGGGCAATTCAGGTAAGATTTTATTGCTTATATTTTAAAAACTATTTGTCGAGCACATTGATAAACACAAACGAGTCAAAATAAGTTCATTTGCATACCAACGGTTTTTCTACGTTAAATAATCCGTTTTAGGATTTTTCGTTTTTTTGGTCCTGAAACATCCATATGATTCGAGATCACAAATCGAATTTCGGATTCTCCAAAAAAAACGCAGCCTAATGTCTCGGCTAATGTAACAAAATGGACACGAATACTTACAATTCTAAAAAGTCCAGAATTTCACTGCCATTCCAGATTTGTTTGCTAATGATTGCCGAGGATTCTGGGTCGAGCCCAGTGTTTTACGCGGTCATTACAAAGTCAGAGTGCCTGTTGTTCCCTGTTGTGTTGTTCTTCCGTTCTTGTACATTCCTCTGCAAGTTTGTTCTCCTGATCAGTGAAACTTCGGATCAAGGTTAGTTCACAAATACCAATTTTTTTTCTTTCTATCAGTAGGGATACATTTCTTTGGTGTTTGATGGCTTATTTATATGTTATTGCCAAGTAGCAGACAGATTGACATTAATTTTCCGCTTTCGATTGATCAAACTTTTGCATAATAACTTAAGCTTATATATAGATAGGCAGAGCCTAACAGCGTAGCACTATGAACAAGCCTAACTAAGGTGAAACTTAACTAAGGTGAAACGTCGGAGGCACAAGAATTAAGATTGGCGACCGGGCTATTTTTCAATTTTAGCAATTCTCAAAATACAGTATTACCCGACCGTCTGCACAGTACATTTAGACCGTAGAAAAGTTCACAAAAACAACTTTTCCCCGTCTAAAAAAACAGGTACGACTACTTTCCGAATAAAATACAGTTTTTGTTTGTCAAAAATTGCCCGAGAAACTGATTTGGAAATCGAAATTGCAAGAATAACAAACATATTTGCATAAGGCGATGCGAGTAAAGATAGAACTGTACTATAAAATCAAAGTCTTGTTTTGTTTATAAAATCGCTTTTCCATCTATCTAATGAATGAACAAACACATAAAAATGGACAACACAATCTTCGAAAAAAATAATTCAAATTTCCATTTATAATAGTTTACGTTTAAAAGCAAAATGCGTACCTAAAGCTTTCCTCAATGAAATTCAAGAAATCGATACAACTGAATGAAGTAAGCACGTTTTACAAATCTATTCTCCAAAACTAACAATACATAATCGAAAAATTTAAGAGTGACTTTCCCTAATTACCAACTATAGCGTGCAAGATAGAAAAATCGAAATCGCCCAAACTTTGCCACAATAAAGACCTTAGAAAACTATTTTAGAAAATATACCCGGTAGGTTTCAGCTGTTTTGGATTTATATATTCCAAGCAGGACAATATTTTAATATTTACCCTTGCCAGAGGCCTCAGACAGGTGAAAAATGCCCTTTTTAGTTGGCCTTGTGTGCAAAATTTAAAAGAGGCTGGATCACTATTTCACTACATAGAATTCAGCGATCCTTTCTTTACCTTTTGCCATTATTAGAATGTAATAATATTTCAACTACAATTTTTGAGCATTTTTTAAGTTACCGTTAGAAATGGTGTTTTTAAAAGTGTCAAAATTGGCTAACTTTAGAAACAAAAATCGCTATCTGGTACATGGATTTCGAACTCAAGTTAACATTCTAATAAAACAGCAACTCTAGTTCTATTGAAATATGAAATAAAATTTTGGGGCAATTAAAACTGCAAAGTTTGACAGCCGAAAACATTCATGCTACTTGATCGAAATTGGAGAATGACAGTCGTATCGCCCGCCGATAAAATTGAATTGCCCTAGTGTTTTTGTATATTTTCTTCAAGGAGACCTTTCTCGTACCACTTTATGGCCATATTTAGCTTTTCCTGGTAAAATGCATCCTCTGTGGCTTCGAAAAAGTTCTATTCCTTTAGTCGTTTCTCATGCAAATTAAGACAAATCGCTATACTTTGTTTACAACCAAGAATTATCGCCGATAAACCCTTGTGAATCTCTTCATCTTCACTACTTTCTAAGGGCATCTTCTTCTATGGTAACATAAGACATAAAAATAAAACAAAATGAAAGTAAAGCGGGACTCACCTTTGATTTCTTTGGGTCGAGAACGATACAAGAACGTCGAGAAAACAAAGTCCGTTCATCGCCGTGCCGAGCGTGACAGGCACCGTGACAAGTTTTACTTTGTCCCAGGTCACCAGCTCTGTCACGTCACTCTCGGCACGGCGATGAACGGACTTTGTTTTCTCGACGTTCTTGTATCATTCTCAACCCAAAGAAATCAAAGGTGAGTCCCGCTTTACTTTCGTTTTGTTTTATTTTTATGTCTTATGTTATCATATAAGAAGATGCCCTAAGAAAGTAGTGAAGATGAAGAGATTCACAAGGGTTTATCGGCGATAATTCTTGGTTGTAAACAAAGTATAGCGATTTGTCTTAATTTGCATGAGAAACAACTAAAGGAACAGAACTTTTTCGAAGCCACAGAGGATGCATTTTACCAGGAAAAGCTAAATATGGCCATAAAGTGGTACGAGAAAGGTCTCCTTGAAGAAAATATACAAAAACACTAGGGCAATTCAATTTTATCGGCGGGCGATACGACTGTCATTCTCCAATTTCGATCAAGTAGCATGAATGTTTTCGGCTGTCAAACTTTGCAGTTTTAATTGCCCCAAAATTTTATTTCATATTTCAATAGAACTAGAGTTGCTGTTTTATTAGAATGTTAACTTGAGTTCGAAATCCATGTACCAGATAGCGATTTTTGTTTCTAAAGTTAGCCAATTTTGACACTTTTAAAAACACCATTTCTATCGGTAACTTACAAAATGCTCAAAAATTGTAGTTGAAATATTATTACATTCTAATAACGGCAAAAGGTAAAGAAAGGATCGCTGAATTCTATGTAGTGAAATAGTGATCCAGCCTCTTTTAAATTTTGCACACAAGGCCAACTAAAAAGGGCATTTTTCGCCTGTCTGAGGCCTCTGGCAAGGGTAAATATTAAAATATTGTCCTGCTTGGAATATATAAATCCAAAACAGCTGAAACCTATATTTTCTAAAATAGTTTTCTAAGGTCTTTATTGTGGCAAAGTTTGGGCGATTTCGATTTTTCTATCTTGTACGCTATAGTTGGTATTTAGGGAAAGTCACTCTTAATCTGTTTTAGTCCTTTAAGTCCCTCACTTGCTTGGAAATTCAAATCTCCGCTCCTGGTTCTGAAATCCGTAAAAAACAAACATCTCCGGCATTGATACTAGCTTTAATTTAAAATGAAATCAGGTTTAAAAATGAGCACTTAGCTGTATATTCCTCCAAATCGGCTTGATTTGCAGAGTTTCGAAGCCTCAAATGCGGTCTTGACCACTGTTTGAAAAATGTGAAACTTTAAACCATTTCCTCCACTCAGTAAACACAGCAAAACATCATTGAAGTGTTTTCCCAGCTGACGTGACATTCGGCCGTGTAACCACGCGAAAAAAAAGCCTTGCTTTTGTTTCAACATGACGTCGTACGTGCATGTTTTGCAACGTCATACGCGCCTGCAAGCTAGTCCTGCGTGACAGAGCTACAGTAGTCCTGTGCGCAGCGGCGGAGGGCGGCGGGCACACGTGCGCCCGCGAAACATTCCGATAGCCATGGTTCTATGACTATGGGGCTGTGCAGCCGGGCCTTCGGCCCGGCGAGTGCTCTGCTATTATTGTTTCACACAAAATACAAAATTCTGCCATGTTCTAAGTGTCCTTGCCATCTCCAGCTATAAATAAACTCTAAACTGCACAGGTTGTCCAAAGATTGCTGACCCATTTATCAATCCTCGATATAAAATACACAGTATTTAAGCTTATAAAGTCGAGTAATCACAGATTTATTACGGTATTGCGCCCATTGAAGATGCAAATTTTGCTGTCAATCAAATGTGCCCCAGTGCAGTGTATAGCTATTATTTCTAGACGAAAATAGGTGCAACAAGTCTATTATTCAGCAGACAACAAAAGAACAATGGGTCTTTCACAAGGATAATTTGGCTATCATGTCTATTAACACCTGTTGGGTGACTGCATCACAAAAGTGGTTCGCACTACATTTCACTACAAGTCCGTGCTTTCCTTGAAATTTTCTATTAAACTGAAATACATTTTATTGTTCTGCAATGGATTTCTAATGCCAAAAAGGGTCAATTAGTAACATAAAAATCTGACAGGTGATTTCAATGCATCTGTCTGCAAAAGATGGCAATGTTAATAATTATGAAACTTGTTTATAGGCATCGGAAAATTAAAAACAGCATTTGGGTAAAGTGTTTCAAGACAGGATGTAATGTCTTCAATGAAACTTGGCCAATAATAATAATATTATCGAGGTCTTTATACCACTAACCCTAACCATAGTTAGTCTTAGGTTAACCCTAACCATAGTTAGTCTTAGTTTTTAGCCGCATTTAGTTTTATGTATTTTTGACCTTCATTTAGAGAACCCTCCTGAAAACCACCTTTAGGTGATTGGAGGCCTCCTCTTAAAATATTATTTTATTATTATATTATTATTATAACCAGTAGCTATTAACAAGAATTTAACCGAGCCATCGCAACTATTTTTGTCTCCAGTTTGCATATGAAGCGAGACTAAGGACCTGGTCACACTAGGACAATTTTTATCAAATTTGTGTTTGTTTAAGATAAAAATCTGTTATCAAATTAAGTTTCCTAATGCGACCGGTGTTTCACAAAATAATTTGAAAAAAATTGGAAATTTCGGTTAATCTTCAAAGGCGCCGTAGTGTAGGGGTGGGGCAGGAAAACAAAAGAAACCACTTCCGAAGCTGTCACTGCAAATTGATTTGACTCAGATATTGAGGTAATTCAGAGAAAAGTTGTGTAATACGGTTGGGTATTTTACGAGTCAGTTTTTTTTTTTCGAGGTCTTACACGAGAAAAAAATATTAACACCGATGAGTAAAAATGACTAGCCCTATTACACATCCTTTCACTGAATAAATTGTTTATTATTATGACAGAAGTCTTCTCCCAAGTCTATGTTTTTGCACGTGTTTTCCCTAGCACGTCCTTAGAAGGGTGTAATATCATGTCATATTCGCACTTTAAAATACTATGTCCAATAATAATGACCTGTATTCAACATTCAATCAATGGTAACTTTGTCATCATGTTTTCGACAGCATGGACAGACAGTGCGACCCTAAAATGTTCTTAAATTTTTGGAACTTCCATTTGCGGTTTCAAATATTTGGAAATTTTTGCTGGGCTAATTTTTGTTTTTGACTATAGTGTGACCATGCCCTTAAGTTAACTTGTAATGCAAATATCTGCCTCTCAGATACAACGTGACAGCTGTGTTACTTTTTTTACAGTGAAATAACATATTTAGTTTTTGGCCTACATTGTACATGTACCTCTTTCCAGTTCGTATTTGGTAGTTCTACATGTAAGGGAATAAAATCAAATGTTATTTTTATGAGTTTTAAAATGACATACAGCTGGACAAGTAGTTGCACAGATGTAATAAAGATGATTTATTCAACCCGATGTTGAATTTGTTTTGATTTGCAATGCTCTGCTAAAGTGAACAAATTTCACATTTTGCTGCCTCTCCCTGGAATCTTTTATTTGTTACATCCCACATTTTGGGACGCACGTGACCAGACCAGGGTCTCTCTTCTTTTGCTCCGGGGGGCTGTGAGGAAGATGAGAGACTTTAGGCTTTGAAACAATAGGCACTTTTGTTATTCAACAAGATGCAAATAAGTGGGGGGGGGGGGGGGAGGGGGTAATTCTACAGTTAGCTATTTTTGGCCGAGAGGTAACAAGATTTTGCTGAGTGAAAACGAGATTTTGCACACAACTGACAGAGAAATCTCACGACAACTGGAACAGTACTGTAGATATCCCTATTGTGCAATATTAATTTTCATTTCAAACAATAAATTATCTCATTCAATTCGCCAAGATATCGTGATTTTTTTTACATTACTTTTGCACAGATTACTATATAATGTGTATCTTGTTGAAAATTAATTCAGAACATGAACAATCAATGAAATCAATGATCTGAAAATCAGTTGATCAAATGATGACAATCGATTATCTGTTAATCACAAATCATCGATTGCCATCAATTCAGTATTAAGAAAGTGCTCGGTACAAAAGAAGAACCGCAGGAATTTCATGCCACACAGCCATTTCTTGCCTTCGTTTATAACCACAATCATGTCCAATTGCATGCGGGGTCACTAATAATGGTAGCTTGTGAATTTCACAGTGGCATTCAGTTTGAGCTGATGTTGTTGATTTTCAATCATGATATTAGACTGCTAGCTGACCCTTTCCAGTTAGTCAAGTGGGCGAGCTATAATCAGGAAAACAAGCACGGTGAAACTGGAGCGAGCAAATGAGCCAAGAAGGAGCTGGGGGAGAGGCCTCTTCCCCAGCCCCACCCTTTTACTCTTTCACCCTTTCACTCCCAGAAGCAATTAGGGAGACATGCAATTTACTTCTATCTTTTGAGTCTGTCGACAAAATCCTATTGCATGACCATTCAAATGAAACCTTTTTTACGGCACTTTTGCATAGTACCGTCTGTTTTTCATATTTTACAAAATGAAATTTGGGATTTTTCTTGAATTTGGACTTTTGGTACTCTTGGGAATTAAAGGGTTAAGGGCGTTTGCATTGATTGTTTACATGTATATGCATCCCTACTGCACACTCAATTCATGTTGTAATGCCATGTAATGTTACGCATGAGCACATAGGCAAGGGAAGAAATCTAAACACAGAGCTGGCAGTTAACTTTGCGTGGATTTTACTCACTTGGATGGTTGGTGACCCCTATTTTTTTGGATAGATTATTTTCTTTTCCACTTCTGGACAACTTGTGATAAAAGAATATTATGAACAAAACATCAAAATAGGAAGTTTAAAAGTTGCCCATTTTTCTACCCACATGACATCAAATCCTGCCTTAGGGGAGGTCACCAGTTGAATGAATTTGCTTGATAGACCCACTCCTATAAAATTTGGCATACATTATTAATTAATTAAAAGTTTGTAAAAAGTTGGATTTTACTGTATGGCAGTACATGTACCACATGGAGACTAATGCAAATGACCAGAACTTTTTAATTAAATGTATTAAATTTCAAGTTCTACATTGTACATTCAATCATCAGATTATGACTTCTAATCAATTCTTTGAGAAGTCAGATTATATAACCTGCTGAACTGATGAGAATAAAGTCCATGATTTCATGTAATGCTGAGTGGATTTGTACTGACCCTGAAGCATGTCACCTGCCGCTAATAAGACAGGACATTGGCGGAAAACTACTACTCATAAAATTGATAATATTCTATGATTTTGGCAGACCACAATCACAGGAAAACTTCTTAAGGATGAAAAATCGACTGTTGACTTGTTTTCCAAATTAAAAGATTGATTGAAAGATTGATTTTCATTATTTACATTATTCTTGTTAATTAAGGACCGAAAAGTGTGATGTTGGCTTTGTGGAGTAGGATTGGGGAAAAGTTGAAAGATCTTAATTCAATAGATCATAGTTGATGGAGCTTAAATATTTTTTTCTTAACCAAGAGATCAAATAAAAGGTTGAATTTTATTTTCATAATTTTTTAAATTTTTGCAGGTGCAATCACAGAGCAAAGTTAAGAACTGAAATGATGACATTGTGGAGGATGATCAGTGGTAAGTTAATGATTACATTTAATGGTAGAGCGTTTTTTATCAAGTGTCATAAGTAATTCACGATTGCTTTGGTTTTGCATTGCTAACTGTACATTAAAAAATCTTGCGCCACTTTGTCAATCAATGAGAAGCGATACCAAAACCATTTGTGAATTGCTCCAACTTATTTTCCCCTTCTAGTTGGCACTGGCTACATCACCATGTATTTGTTTTAAGTCCATTTGTGAACTGCTCCAACCTTTTTTTCCCGTGCTAGTTGGCACTGGCTACATGTATTTATTTTAAGTTCTGATTGGTTTATTGGATTGTCTTTGTTCGTTGCAATTCATCAGAGTAATTACTTTGGTTTTAGTTATAACAGTTAAATGCTCTATCACATGGAGCACTTATTGGTTTGTCAGTCTGGATGCTGGATGAGAAAACATTTTATTTTGTTAGTAACCTTATTATCCATTTGAATCATCACCCTTTAGAAATTTCTACTCAGCCAACGCCTTCAACGAGTGTATTGCGAATGGTCAAACACTCTTTGCTGGTCTTTAAGGTGGTTGCTTAAGAGAGAGTTAATCAATACATGTACAGTAAGCACATTGTGTTGCAAACTGACCACTTCCATAATTAACAGACAATCTCCCATCAGCAACCTTCTTTGCTGGTCTCTAGGGTGATTACTATGTCTTATGAGAGAGTCTACTGTATCAATACATGTACAGTAAGTACATAGTGTTGCAAACTGATAACTTCCATAATTAAGAAACAATCTCCCATCAGTAACCTTCTTTGCTGGTCTCTAGGGTGATTACTATGTCTTATGAGAGAGTCTACTGTATCAATACATGTACAGTAAGTACATTGTGTTGCAAACTGACCACTACCATAATTTATAAGAGACAATCTCCCATCAGCAACCTTCTTTGCTGGTCTCTAGGGTGATTACTATGTCTTATGAGAGAGTCTACTGTATCAATACATGTACAGTAAGTACATTGTGTTGCAAACTGACCACTACCATAATTTATAAGAGACAATCTCCCATCAGCAACCTTCTTTGCTGGTCTCTAGGGTGATTACTATGTCTTATGAGAGAGTCTACTGTATCAATACATGTACAGTAAGTACATTGTGTTGCAAACTGACCTCTTCCATAATTAAGTGACAATCTCCCATCAGCAACCTTCTTTACTGGTCTCTAGGGTGATTACTATGTCTTATGAGAGAGTCTACTGTATCAATACATGTACAGTAAGTACATTGTGTTGCAAACTGACCACTACCATAATTTATAAGAGACAATCTCCCATCAGCAACCTTCTTTGCTGGTCTCTAGGGTGATTACTATGTCTTATGAGAAAGTGTACTGTATCAACATTGTGTACAGTAAGTACATTGTGTTGCAAACTGAGAATGAAACTAAAAACAAAGATCATTAACTAAAGTTGAATACAATCAGAAGCTCATAACAGAGAAGCGATTAACTCGTGTCCGATGCTGAGGATTTTTAAAAATGCGGGGAGCCAATCAGAATTTACTTCCTAATATGGAGTTGTAAAAGAAGCCTACTTCCACGCTCCACAACACTTGCGCATGTTGAATTGCAGGAAAACCTTGTATCTTGTTTCATACAATCTGCTACAAAGGTCAATAATTGCACTTTGCAGTTCTGAGACTCGATCAAAATGTCAACTTTATACTATTCAAACAGCCATTGACTCCCTTTGGAGAAAAGAAGGCCGATTATACCGAACTGGAGGAAGCGGAGAAAAGGAGAAATTGTATGCACCGTGGAAAAACTTCACTGGCAGAGCGAAAAAATATCCATTTAGATTGCTTACCGTCTCAGGTTTAACTTAATTTACTCCACAGTGACAACATACCAGCAATCAAAATCAGTTAATGAATGAAATACAGTGAAGTAATAAAAACACAGAAGTAGATATAAAAGGAGACTTGTGGGACAGAAGCCAACTCCACTCGCCACCCCCCTTGAGAAAATTCATCAAAGCCTCGAAAAACATTTCAATTAACGCTCAATGTGCAGCGTTAACTTGAGCGTAAACTTCGAATTATTTTGATTTTTCAATTTCGTAATGCTCAAATTTAGCAGTACTAACAACGACACAAGATTTATATCGTTTTCAAATTGATGACCTTGGCTTTTTAAAATAATTTTGGTATTTTTGACCATCCCAACACAACATTTGTGTTGTTTCTGACGCTCACATTAAGCGTTAATTTGTTTCTAAGGACTTTACTTTGTTTTCTTCGGAAGAGCGCGACTGGAGTTGGCTTCTAACCCACCACAAGTCTCCTTTTATATCTACTTACATGTACATTTATTGTTATCAACACTAATCCAGCCGAAAATCCTTGTGTCCATGGAAGTGCTCTAGAACTGTATCGATTCCATTTGTAATTTCGAGGCGTTTTACAATCTCATCAAGCAAAAATGGGCTACGCGTAGCCCGATGAGATCATAAATAAAATTACACAAAGGTACTTTCCCTATCTATGCTAATAACATCTAAATGTTCTTCCTAAAAAATGTCATCTTCTTCACAAATGATTTTCATGTTTATTGAGAAAGTACGAATTGGAACTGCACAATAACACAGTCTAGGATATTTTTCAAAAAGCAAATGTAATGAAATTAAATAATTAGAATAACGAGTGGAAAAACCACACGAATCCTGTACATATTTAAACATCTGCTTTGTAAGCATTTTTTTTGCATCTTATAATAAATGTCCTTGCCTTGCTACGAATGATAGCGTCTTATTATTTGCTGAAATTGCTTGGGACAGTTTTTTTAAGAGTTCTATCAGCTCGTCTTCACTGCTTGCATTTTCTTCTATCAACCTGTCGAAGGAAATGTTCAACCACTGCATATCCAGGTGCTTGGTTAAAAGCTCCTTAATCTTTTCTTTCTTGTCTTGAACGGGTTCCTCTCCCATATATTTTGCATGTATTTCTTCATAGCATTTGTTAAGATTTGGTCTTATTCTTGGGTATTTCACAGCAAGGCTATCCAAACTTTGAAAAACGTCTTGTAGTATTTGATGGTTTTCCATATTCTTTCTCTCGTTTATGTTTCTGTTAATGTTTCTGTTTCTCTCGTGAAGTTTATGAGGTGTACGTGAAAGTTTACATTTATTATTGAATGTCCTCATCTTATTTCATCATCCTATTTCATCATCATCTATATATAACCTATGTTCAAGAGCCGTTCAACACCTTCACATGTGATTTACGACCAAAATACTGAATTACGCGTAGTTCGGGGAAACCCCCTACGAACCAAAATACAGAATTACGTGTAATTCTAATTTAATTTATTTATGAACCAAAATACCGAATTTACGCGTTATTCGCAGTGAAAATATCTATCACGTTTGATAGATATTTTAGGCAAGCTTTGTCACATCACTCAACGGTATCCAACTATTGAATTTATCAGAATAACCTTTCCATTTAACCAATGCTTTCTTTTGCTTGTCATTGCGGCGAATAACCTTTTCAACGCGGAAAATATCTTGAGATGTGCATTGGAGTTTAGGCTCATAAAATGATCCGGTTATTTTTTCCCCAACATATCAACTAACCTGTATGTCACGGGGTTTGTGTTCATCCACAATGAAAATTTCTTCTGTCCAATTAGGAGTGAAACCTTCGTCGAATATATTTTTTCGTTTATGTTTAGATATTCTAACTCTGTCGCTGATTTAAAATTTTGCTGGGATGTGTTTAGAATAAATCATATCTCCATATAAATTAGCAAAAACCTTGGTTTCGTTTTTAATTAAACTCGCCTGCGCGGGGGACATTTGAATGCTAGAATGATAAGTGTGATTATATTCATCGACTAACCTGTCAAGTTTGTCAAAGTAAACCGTGCTATTATTAACAGAAAACATCTGCCAAAGTTTTTGCTTCATTGTTCTGTTCCATCGTTCGACAACAGATCCAGTCGAATACAAAGTAATGTCATATTTATCCAGGAGATTTTTTAAATTGGAATTAAAAAATTCCTGGCCTCTATTGGCCCAGATCATTTTCGGTTGCCGCTTCGTGTCAAATATTGATTTAAAAGCCTTAGCAACTGATTGTCCTTTCTTGTCTTTCAATGGGCGAATCCAGCCATATTTTGAGAAAACAACGATGACCATCAAGAGATATTTAATCCCCTTATTCCATTTCCAAAATTTCCCCATTTCGACTAAATCTGCAGACCATATCTTGTCTATTCCATATGCAATGACTCTCCCCTTTTTAAATTTGCATCTGATTAGCTGGTGTAACTCTTCAGCAAAGGCTTTGAGTCCAGCCATTACTCATAACCTTCTGCCATTTTTTGAGGCGTTTGTGCCTGAAACCCCTAATCCAAGTTTCTGTTTTGTATTTATTACATTTCTAGCGAACGAATGGCCCCATTGTCTCTGTTTCCATGGAATCGCATCCAAGGCCGCAACCATTTTTCTGTCTGCTTTGTTTTTACATTTATGTGGGTCTGGTTTATTTGCACAGACTGAATAATCAACGTCATGCTGCATAACAACTGCATGTTTTACCTGTCGGTTGTTGATAAATTTTCAGAATCTCCCCAGTGTTTGGATCATAACTCAATTGTGTATTTAGTGGGTTATACGGCCCTGTATAATGATGTCCTGGAAGAGTGAAACCTTTCTGGGGTCTTGGGAGTTTTCCAATCAATGGGCCATTTGCACGATGGCGTCATTTGACTACAACTACCAGAATTCATTTTGTCTTTCCTTTCTTATTTAAATTTTGTAATCCCAGTGCGGTTTAAATAACAATAGCCCTAATTTGCACTACAAAACAAAAAACTGAAGGATTCTGGTAGTTGTAGTCATATGACGTCATCGTGCAAATGGCCTATTTATGAACATCTATTCCACTTCCATCGAGATCTTTTCGATCTGTTTTATATTTATTGTTTGGTCTAATCTTAGTACTTAATTGATTCATCATATCGGAAGTTGTCGTTGCAACAAATAGTTTTGCTTTGTCAAGAGCGAAATCCAATGCTTTTTTCTGAGTGTTTTTATTTCTCAACAATTCACTTGCTCCATAACGTCCCATTTCACAGCCTTTTTCCCTAACCAAGGGACAGCATGCGTTCTAAGCCTAATTGCGCTATCGTTGATCCAATGCCCTCACCTTGTGAGGGCTGAATTAGTTTCCCTGTTTATGAACCACATGGTTTTTCCATTTTTTGCTTTCATATAACCAGTTGGCTCAACGCAGCCAGTAATTCGTTTTTCTTTGACACAATGTGTTTCCATTTTTAGTTGAAATATTCTTTCTATTCTCATTATATAGCGTATCTGTTAAATTCAAAGGCTTCAAAATATCATAATAATCTTTTTTGAGGGACCATTGATGAAGGGAAAAAAGACTATAATAACCGCAAAAGGACACTTGCTATGTTTTGATACTGACTTGTGTTGTAAATTATTTGTTTCCCGCCGCTTGTAAATTCTTCGGGATATCCCATCCCAAAACTATCGAAATACCATATAATTTTATTATCATGCGATGGAACGCAACGAATCAAGATTCAAGATGCATGGACTGTGTTTTCTACGCATATATTGATCTCTTGAAAAGATGCCTTTGAAATTTGGAATTTTTAAATATTTTATCCAGTTCAACAGATCAACATTACTCAGTGGTTTGTTCTCGAATTTAGGTTTTACAATATTGCCCCGAGAAGTGGAACGTTGTTGAATGGGCTGTTCTCCCCTAAAAGAAGTCCCTTTTCATTTTTTTTTACCGCGGCCAACAGTATTTCGCCCCCAGTTACCAATAAATGGGCGTGGTTGATACATTCCCAATCTTTGGCCGGCTTTTTCCTTTTGGGCGGCCTACTCTTGGCGCTCCATTTCCAGTCATTTTTTTAAACGCTTCAATAGCCAGTGGAATACCAATACTTGCCAGCACAGAACCCAGTAATCCACCAGATTGTTTTGGTGTTGGCATTATTACTATTTGTCCTCCTGTTTGAAGGGCATTCAGATTTCTTGTTTCTGTTTATTTGTCAGCAAATGTTTATTGTCAATCAGTTTTTGAATTTTATCTTGCGGGATGAGGAAACTGCCTGTTTGACCTTTTCCACTGGCGCCAGCGCCGCTCACTTTTTTAATAACTTGACTTGCTCCTTTACTTGCTAAACCAGCAAGAGCTGATAATCCAAGTGTTTTAGCCAGGGTGGGTGCTAATGAATGCGCTAATGGAATAATAGCCGAAAATAAACTGCCGCCATCTTTAATTACTTTTATAATTTGTGTTTTCGATATTTTTATTTCTACCCCATTTCCCAGCGATCTAGCTCTGGTAATTCTTTTAATTTGATTGGCTGTAAGCAGTAATTTATCTATTCCTTGGTTTAAATCCTATCTTGAAAATCGTGGCTTTCGAACCTCAGTTGGAAATTCTATTTCATCAAAGAAAATCATGAACATTGGCGTTCCACAAGGTAGTGTTCTTGGACCGCTATTGTTTCTCGTTTATGTAAATGATCTTGCTGATGTTCTGAAAAACTGCCAAGCTTCTTTGTTTGCGGATGACACTGCTATCTATTGCTCATCTCAAACTGCTATTGATCTGGAAGTCAAATTAAATAAAGACTTAAATCACGTAAAGGACTGGTTAAACAAGCATAGACTTACTCTCAATATCAAAAAGTCAAAGCTAATGCTGATTGGTGGTCAAAAGAGACTGAAGCTATTGGGACAAGTAAATCTGAACATTAATGATGAGAACATTGAACAAACTGGACATTACAAGTATTTAGGAGTTGTGATTAATGAAAATCTCACCTGGTCTGACCATGTTGATTTAATATGCAGCAAAGTTTCAAAACGCTTAGGAATGATAAAACGTATTAACCACTTACTACCTAAGAAATCTAGGGAAATTATTTTTAATACAATTGTTTTACCAGTTTTTGATTATGCCGATGTAGTGTGGGGTGATAGGTTTAATTCCACCCTGCGAAACTAATAACTGATAACCCCCTTTTTCTTCTAGTCATGATGCACTGAAGTTGCTGGGTTGGAAAGATTTAGAATATAGGAGAAAATTTCATAGGTTATCTTTTATCTTTAATTATGTTATAAAAAATAATGATTTTATTTATGATAATATTAAGCTTGAAGATATTCATGCCCATAATACTAGAAATAAATCTATGTTTTCTCTCCCTACAGCTAAAACTAATTGGGGGAAATCTAAGTCGGCTTATATGTTTTTTAATGAATGGCACTCCTTGAATGGATCACTGAAGACATCGGTAAATTTTAGGATTTTTAAAAAACAATATTTTAATAATATATAATTTTCTTTTTTGTCTATTATTATATTTAGTTTTCATTAGTTTATTTCAATCTTCTTAATTCTATTTCTGTAAATGTAATTAGTTCTTGTATTTCGAATTATTGTTGTAATTAACTTTTATATGGAGGTCCCTCATGAAAACCACCCATGGGTGATGTGGTTTCCTCCTTAAATAAATTACTTACTTACTATTCATCATTTCCACTTGTTTGATTTTTACTTAATCTAATTGTTAAAGGGCTATTTGTTTTATATGCTTTTGCGAGTTTTCCTTTTTGCCCTTCAGATAAATTTACTTTGAATGGATATGTTGTCATTTTATATGATTTTTTTAAATTATGCAATGACCAATTCCTTTCCAATTTTATCAATTTTGACCGTTTCTTCATATAACACTATCGCATGTACATTATAGTTTGCAGCTGCATTTTGGTTCAATCTATATCTGAATATCAATTGTTTGGGATCTCTTGTTACTTTTTCAGTTTCTATAGATCTTCTCATACTGAGCTTTATTGATCAATGCTTCTTTCAAAAGAATGTCTAAAATTGCAACTCCAGTATTTCTCATGTCGATGTTTGTATTTCCAGCTAAGATGGAGCCAATAATGACTTCAAGTTTCTGCAGAAGTTCTTTTGTATTGTTGAAAAATGTTACATTTCCACCTCTTTTTTCCTGATTCCACCTCTTTGTCTAATTCCAGAGCCTTTCAATGTTTCTACTTTCTTATTGTAATGATCTATGTAGTCATTCAAAATTTTAAATCTCTCATCTATGGTTTTATGCTGTAACTGCTTTATCTCTGCACTTATTTTACCTTGATTGAACTTTTTTGTGACATCTGCTTTGTAACCTTTCAGTTGATTTTTTCTATGGTTTGCCTATGTTCTGTTTTTGTCAATAATTTTTTTTCTGCACAAATGATGAACTTGGGTCATTTAATTTTTTGCCCACTTCATCATAAGTTGGTAAACCTAGGATATTTAGTGTGATATTATCTTTACCCATTGGTTTCACCTCTTCTTCGTCTTCTTCATCTTTTTCATCTTCTTCATCTTCTTCATCTTCTTCTGCCACAGCATATTCAAGAAATACAGCGTGATATTCAGGAAATAACTTTTCATATTCAGGTGGTTTTTCACCTTCTGCATATGTTGGGAGAGTTTCTGGAATTTGTTTAGCTGCTTGGGGTGCAACAGCTGTCTCATCAGCATCAAATAAACCTTCGACATCCATCTCTTCAAATGGGTCGACTTCTGGAAGATAATCAATGCCTGGCCTTTTTTCTCCTATGACTTTCTTTTTTCTAAGTTTTTGAGGTCTCAAATTCGAAACAATAACATCATCTAATTTCGATGTTATGGGTTTAAACACTTTACCATATTCGGTTTGACTTGTTTGTTCGCCGATCTTTGTCTTGGTGATGAGATCATGAACGAAATTGATTTTATTTCCCAACTCAGCTTTTCTTTTTGCAACTTCTTGCCATTTTAGTAAACTCATTTTATTACCATCAGATACAAAATTGAAGTGTAGAACATGATGTAGAACATTATGTTCCCTTTTAAAAATGAAGATTCCAAATTATGATGTTAATGATCCCATCACAAATTATAAGCAGCTGCATCCTTTCATGCCAAATAAAAATTTCAGAATGCTTATCTGTGGCCCTTCGGGGTCAGGAAAAACAAATGTTCTTTTGGATATGATTTTACGCTTATTGTATTATGATAAAATTTATCTTTATGCGAAAAATCTTGAACAATCAAAATATCAGCTCTCGCTGAAAAAATTTCAACCAATCAGCAAAGAAGCCGGTTATGAAGCCGTGGAAGCATCCCCAGATGAAATCATTCCAGTTTCTGAATTATCCGATGATAATCAAAAACTGATCGTTTTAAATGATTTTGTCTGCGAAAAGAACCAAAAGCCATTGATTGATTGTTTTATCGGGCAGACATAAAAATTGTAGCGTTATTTATCTTTCGCAAAGTTATTTCAAAACACCAGAAGATATCTGTTTGAATTGCTACCATTTTTGCATCTTCGAATTTCCAAGCAACACTGAAATTTCTATGCTCTGCAGAGAGAATAATATCACCAAAGAAAATTATGTGAAGGCAACCAAGGACCCCTTATTCTTTTCTGTATATTGATAAGCCGAGGAAATTCATTTCCAAAAACTTTGATGAAAGTATATAAAAATGATGAGTTATTCAAATAGGTTATTGCCTGATAAAACAAGCCAATCAACTAATCAAAGAGGAAAAGATGGGTTGCCAGGCGTTGGTTTTAAATTAACGCCTTCAGGGGATTATGATATGCAAAACATAAAATTGACCAATGTTGCAGAAGCAGTTGGCAATGATGATGCAATCACAAAACATCAGGTCGACACGCTTGAAACAAGCCTCGAAAGCAAATTAACGCCATTGAGGGAAGATTCACTGATGGTTGATGGTTCCTCGCATACGACTGGAGATCTTGACCTCCGAGGGCATAACATCATCAACCCAGGAGGCATAGAAATGAATCGCAAACTGATCACAAATCTGGACACTGATGAAAACAATGATTTGTCAGCTGTCAATATGATAACTCTGAAAAAATTCCATCCTAATGCACCTGAACCAATGCATGAAGTCACCAAAGATATTGATTTGACAGAACTTTTCAATGTGAAAAACTCAAAACAACAAAGTTTTGAACATTTAGCAGTAAATTGTGACAACCTCGTCTCTTACGATGATGTCAAAAGCATCTTTCTTTCCCGCAAAGAAATGTATCCAATGGAAGAGGGGCTAGATATGAACAGCAATTTCATTTGGAATGTGAAAGACCCTGAAGCAATTGACCAAGCAGCCAATAAAAAAAATATGTTGATGAGGAAGCAGCCCAAAATCTTCCCATTGCAGGTGGAATAATGACTGGTGCTCTTGATATGGGATCGAAGACAATCATTGGTCTTCGAGTGCCAAAAACAGCCAGTGAAGCAACATCAAAACAATACATCGACAGACAACTAAATACCAAGATAACAGGTGTGGTAGAGGAACTAATAAAAACAGAAAAAAATCTTAAAAAATATGTCAATGAATCGCATATCACTTCAACTTCCCACCTGAAAGATGAATTCAGATATTTGATGGAAGATGTGGATGAATCAAGCTCTGAGCATGATATCGAGGTGACTGGAATCAATGATTTTCCAAGTTCGCCACATTTATTCAATAAGAAGGCATATGATTTGAAAATATTTAAAGATATTAATAATATATATTCTGGGAAGCTTGGTTTCAACATGTATAAACTTCCAGAATGAGAATATACTATTTGCATTGAATTCTATCCTGCTGCAATGAATAATGTGAGCGTTAATCTCGTGAGCACAAGCCTGAATATCAATCAACAATCAACCAAGACGTTTTCGAATTATTCTAGATCCATCATCCACATGTATAAATGGAGGATTTCTCCACCTGAGTATATATATCTGAACCTGAAATGTCAAGGAACCGCTGAAGCATTGAATGAAGGAGATGCAAATCTGATTATTTATGGCATGGCAGGTTCTCAACCTGATGTTGAAAGCAGCGTCTTCGATTCTCCTTTCGTTTTTGAAAACCAGAGAATGGCCTTGCAAACTGATTTGGATATGAATGGGCACAAATTGCATGGAGGAAGAGTTGTTGAAACTGGTGTCTATCGCTATTCACACAATAAACTTAATTTTATGTTTTTTGGATCCACTACGAAATTTCTTTTCTTCCCAATGAAAACAAGATTGATTGAAGCTGGTACCTTTTTTGAAGATTTGAGTCAAACACCGAGATTGGATCTTTCTTTGTCAATGACAGTGAAAGGGCAGAAGCAAGTGACAACCTGGAATGGAAGAGTTGGGCGAAGTTATAAATACGACCGTGGAGATGGAGTTGAAATTCCAGAAATGACTTCTTTCAGTCTTTTTCCTCAACAGGGGCTGAAAATTGATCCAGATGCAAGAGTTTTGCTTTCTCTTGTGTTTGAAATTTTTTGAAAACTAAAAAAATTAAGGACAGAAGCTGGATGCGAAGGAGCCGGCGAGAAAGCCGGGTCTTTGATTTCAACCACATAGAAGAGGCACTTGCACAGAATAAAGTTGATGAATTAAAAGAGTTTTACAGGTTTTACCACAAACGTTTCTGGTGTTATAAGAGAGCGTTCAAGCATTACAAAAAAATGAATCTTCTGTTGAGTCTTGGCTCAACATTTCTTGTTGCCACTGGCACTATTGCTGGAGGTGTGACTTTGAATCCAATTGCTTTGGGTGTTCTGAGTGGCGCTGGATTGTGTTTGAAGACTTTCCAGGAAGTCAAGAATTATAAAAAGAAAATCCGCCTTCACAACATATGAAAAAGTTTTGTCCGATCTGAGAGCTTGCTTGTGTGGGGATGAATTTGACTCGCAGAAATTCATCGATGAAATGAAAATAAGGGATGCGATTATCATTGATCTGTGCCTGAATGTTGAAAAATATGAAAAAAATTATGAAAAGACTTTAAAATGACTGATACAAGCAGCCCATCTTCACCGAGTCCAGCTTCACCAAGCCAGAGTCTGGCCTCGCCGAGTCCGGCTTCGCCGAGTTGGTATGATTCTCAAGATGAAAATCTGCAAGATGAATTGAATTCAGATTGGGAACCGGAAGATAATACAGTTAATGACCCAGATTGGACGCCAGAAAACCCAATTAATGTTTGGGAAGATGACTCTGAGACTGAAACAGAATGCTCAGCATCTGATGAAGATGTTGATTAAATTTCAAAAGGTTGTCCTTTTGAAATTTCTTTTTACTCTGCAGGTACATAATCATCAACATCATCGTATTTATCAAAATAACTTTGTGGGTGAATAATGTCTTTAACAAGGACTTCTTCACCCACAAGGGAAATGGTTTTGATATTGTCTAAGTTTCATAATAAGAATGCCTTTGAATGGAACCCCAATGATTGAATGTGGGTCAAGCTTCTTCTTTGATTTCTCTCGAACTTTTTGATTGAAGATGCAATTTATTTTCCCATTTTTTAGATAGAGTTTGGGACACACTTTCACAAAGTCACTTTGATCCGGCTTGAGATGAACCAATGAATTGGGCTGAAATTTGAGCTTGGGGTTCATCTTCGCGAGTGCTGGTTTAGCTTTCTCCAGCAATGTTCTGATTCTTTGTTCAGTTTTCTCAAACATGGTTCTTTGGTCTTCATCTTCTATGGTGAAACCAATAGAAAAGTTGCTTTCCTTTCCTTCATTTTTGTGTTCCCATATCTTCATACGGCCTTCTACCATCAGATAACATCAGCTGATTTACCATCATATTCTATAGGCAAAGCAATGAAGGAAAACTTTCCTGATTTCTTTGTTTCTGGTTCTGCTAGTGTGATCTTTTGGACATCATAATTTTTCTTTGGTTATCATTTTAAAGGATAGGACAAAAAACAAACTTTTTTGTAATCAGATAACAAGGTCTAAATGATATTTCACCCCTTCAAAACCATGTGTTATATCCCTTATTTTGGTTGACATTAATAAATATAAAATTAAATTTTAAACAAAATAATTTTAAAAAACAAATCATTTTAAATTTTAGTTTTATATTTGTTAATGTCAACTCACTTGGGGATAAAACGATGTATTATATCCCTTATTTTGGTTGACATTAATAAATATAAAATTAAATTTTAAACAAACTAATTTTAAAAACAAATCATTTTAAATTTTAGTTTTATATTTATTAATGTTAACTCATTTCCTTATTTGGTTGACATTATTAAAAAAATTAATCAATTTTTTCCATTATTAAAAATGTGGGTTATAACAAATGAAGCTGAGGAATTTGTATGGTATTTTCCTTCAATGACTAGTACAGCTAAATACCTTGGTTTTTCAAAGAATATCTTTCAAAAGCTTTCAAAAATGGTAAAAATACATTCTGGTATAAAAGCAAACAAGTGATTGTTAAACAGAAATTTCGCCCTAAATATAAAGTCACTGATCTTGATAAAGATGAAACTGAGGAATTTGAGACTTATACAGATGCTGCAAGATCAATAAATGTATCTCTACCAACTGTATCAAATGCACGACGATATGGAAAAGTTATAAATAAAAATGGAAAAAGATATTTTGCAAGTTTGGTTTTATGATTTAGTTTTATTAATTTGAAATTAATAAAACTTATCATATTACAACATAATCTTTCAAGTCCAATGCTTCATGGCATCTTTTAATCCCTTTATGGCCCCATGCATATGTACTCACTCTATCTTTCCTTATAAATCTTTTATCATCACCTGCAGAAAGAGCAACCTTGTTTACTGTTTCTGACAACATCTCATGTTTATGGCTGCGTATAAGGTTCATTTTTCTCATTTGATTGCAGCCATTGTAAAGACATTCTTTGAAATCTTCGTGGGAAATGTTTTTCCTTATCACTTGTTTCTTAACTCCCTTACATTTCCTATCTCCACCAGCGTCAAGCATCTTATAACTATATAATTTAGTCTTCAATCCAATAAATTCTTCAATGATCTTACCACCTGCTTCATCTTTCATAAGGCCATTAACCTTTTGGTTCTTTCCACAAGGTATTCCTGAAGGATGTTCGTTGGGGTAATTTGATGTATCAAACATCTTTTCAACATCTGGAGCTATTTCCTTATAAACATCTTGCGTTTCTATTTCATAACACAATGAATCTGTATCTGTAAACAATAAGTTTACTTTATCTTCATACTTGGGTTTAATGTACCCATAATGGAAGTTAAACATAAGTGTGTTTGAGAGTTCAGGTATAGACATACCGCAAGGAATTGGTTTGTTGAAGAACATCTTCTTCCATTTCATATGCACAGCAATCAAATTCTCATTGAAGATGGTGTGATGTTGGTACGTTGGTTTTGCTGCAAGCTTTTCTGCTTTCTTTCTTTCATTCACAAGTCTTATATCTCTTGATAAGTTCTTCTAGTGGGCCACCGTGGAAGTCTGTTTGAACATCTTCTCCTCTTCTTCTTCTTTTCCACGAAGAAGAAGAAGAAGAGGAGAAGATGTGCAAGTCTTATATCAACTCGTTTCCTTATGTTTTCCCTTGTTTTACCAAAGATTATATTGTTCATTAATTTGAAGAAGTCTTTCTCAAAGTCATTCTTTCCAGCTTGACGAAGTTTTATGTTGAAATCAATGGTTTCAACCAAGGTTCTTCATTGAATGATATTCCCCTGTGAATGTTTTTGAGTTTCAATCCATACTTGCAAGCTTGTTTGAGTGCTCTATGATGAATGATATAATGTTTCTTATCTCTCAGATTGGGAATTAATTTTTCAACGTTATTCACAAATAATCTTTCAGGGGCAAAAGGATAATCATTATGTAAATCATGTAACTCTTGAGGATATTCCAAGTCAACCTCAAGGACACAAGGAGTATTCTCCCAATTATTAAAGTTTTTCATCCAACGAAAGTTGTCCACAGGCAAAGGCTGCGTCATTGCCCAAGAATATAATGAGTTGGCATCGAGATACAGAATGTATTTTGTTGGCAGATTTGGATCGAATTTTGCACCCATGAATGGATTGTTAGCTTGGCCATGACGATTTGATATAATTGAAATTCCTCCTCTGATTCCATGCTCGAAAAACAGAAGCATATCTGGGTCACTAAGCAATTCTAACTTTGCTTCTGATTTCTTTAATCCAGCATCAAAGGAAAGACCTGGTGCTGTTAATACCATGCTGTTCATAGTTCCTAGTTCATAGTTCATAGTCCATAGTTCTCCATGCATACACTCTTCGAAAACATCTGCAAGAAGCAATACATCTGTTTTCAAATATAAATCATGGGGTTCACCCAGGTTGTTTATATTCATTTTATTCCAAACCTTTTGAGCATGCTCATATCTTTGTCAGATATCCCTGATTCATTAACCAAAGAATAGAATGCTTCTTGTGGAGGCAGTTGTGTTTCATTGAATTTATTAATTGCATCCATATAATCATATGGATAGACTCCTTTTCTGGAAAGATAATCAGTTTTGTCGCCAAATTCTTTCCTTGTTTCTTTCAGTTTGAGTAGTTGGTACGTTGGTGATCCGGGACCATCCCCAAACGCCCGAAAAAACGCTTATTTTGAGAACTCCCGAACACCTAAGTTTCCCGTGCCCCAGGACTCATTGCATTCGCCCTGGGGCACGGAAACTTAGGTGTTCGGGAGTTCTCAAAATAAGCGTTTTATCGGGCGTTTGGGGATGGTCCCGGATGCACCAACGTACCAACTACTCCCTGGCCGCGTTATTGCCAATTGGAGAAACCCCCTTCCGTAGGTATATACACACATTGTGACAATGGGGAAAGGAAGAAAGTGTTTTATAACACAATCAGCTAAACGAATAAAATTCAACCACTTAAGGCATGGAAGCCTTTGTTGTCATGGATGTACACATCTAAAATCTGAAGGCTGCAAACACTTTCAACAAACTCTAGATCAAATATCTCCTGCCCCTCTACCCCCACCATCTATTGTACCGCAATATATAATCGAAGCCGCGCAAAGACTGACCCCACAACAACTTGTGGCACAGTGCTTGTGAATGTTGATCCGGCATGAGATCACCAATTGGAGAAATCATATCCCCGCATATACCCACCCACATGGCGAACGTGAAAGCTTTCAAGGCCTTCCTTAAATCACGCGAGACTGGTCTGGTTCAAAGGAGCGAAGAATGGGTCAAAGCCAGACAAAATACAATCGGAGCCTCGGAGATCTCTGCCTTGACCGGGTCTTCGCCATTCGAGAGTCAGTCAAGTCTAATTCGCAAGAAGGTAAACCCCATCGACATGAGCAAAAATGTGGCCTGCTCTTGGGGCGCATTGTTTGAGTTTCTAGTCCGTGAATACTTTGAGAAGAAACATTCTGTCAAAGTTTTCGGATATAAGAGCTCTATAAATCTTCCAAAGGGGCACCCTCTTTTTGGAAAGGTTTCTTTCAGCCCAGACGGATATTTCTCACACAAAGACGAGACAATTGTCTTGTTAGAGTTTAAGTGCCCTTACACCAGAAAGATCGCATACAAAAAAATTCCTAAACAGTATCGTGATCAAATACAAACAGGCCTTGCTCTCAGCGGGAATAGAGTTAACAAAGGCTTGTTTGTAGATGCCTATTTCAGAATGTGTTCTTTGAAGCAGCTTGGCCTTAGCCTTGAACATAATTCCTTTCTAAACAAAGGGGTTGTACACAAAACGAAAAAACCATCAGCACGTGCATGTGGTATTTATCTTCTATCTTCCAAACAAAAAATATTTCCGGGCCAGACAAAATTACTTGACCTCGGCGCAACAAAATCAACAGCTATGTTTGAAAGAATTATGAAAGGAATTTCATCTGGAGATTTCGTGTGTAGCGGTGATTGGTTTTATATTAGCTATGATGAGTATCAGAAACGAAGCGATTTAGATTTTTTGAAGGAAATAAACAGAATGACATTCAGGGAAGCTTGGCCTCCAAACTATTATAAGACAGTTGCCTTCTTTTCATGGAAGCTCCTTGATATATCAACAATTTGGGAAACAAAACAATTAAATTTCTTAGAAACTATTCACGAACCGATCAACCGGTTTCATGAAAATTTATCAAAACAAAAACACCTTGACAAAACCATACCTGGTGAAACTTTTGAAGACAACATCGGCGATGACAGTGCCATGTTAGAAGCCTTTCTTATTGAGAAAGCGGCAACTTTTACTCAAGATCTTTGAAAGCATTGTTCCATAAACGGCCGTTTTTAATTATCATATTGTTTGACATCTGCTGCCTTAGGTAATTTACAATCGCTCGTTGCGGGTCTTCAAGTGGCGTTGTAATGTCCAGGATTTTGTAGATCACAAACGTATAAGAGATCCTCGGAAGCCGAGCTTCTATAAGTTTGAAGATACGTTTCGTGTTATCAATTTGGTCGATAGTCAATCCAATCCTTTTGTTAATTCGTGTTAAAGCGTACCCAAACGCATAACACCGTGCCGACTGCCTTTGTCTTGGTTTGTGCAAAATGTTTTGATCCGTATATGCCGGAGCATAATCCTCTAGCACTTCCACACGACCGCATTTTTTGCAATAAAGTTCACAAGAATCGCTTGATTGCAAAAATGGGCCGCCGCAAGAATAACAAGATAGAAATCTTCGGGCCCAACGTTCACGCTGCAAGTCGTTATAATGTTCTTGTAGATATTGTTTCCCCATCTCTGCCAACCCCATATCTTCGTAGATATGGCAAAGTTTTTCCGGCAGGCGCAAGCGGTGTATTTCTTTCCTATAATCACCACCATATAGCGAGCGAAGGATGGCAAAATTGTGTTGTTTGTCAAGTTCATTGAGCCGTGCGGTGAAGTCAGTCATGCTTAAACATTATAATTGTTTTTTCAATTTGGCGATCGTGACTTCCGGTATTTATTATGTAAAGCCTATATTTAGAAAAATACAACTTTTCGGTTATATTTGCGCATGCGTAGTTCTTTATGAGTTACCACATGTGAAAGCACGGCAATTCGCTCCAATATAAAAGACCTGTTCGCACCATATATTATAGTAAGTCTGTAATTCGGTATAGCTCAGGGAGGTGTGGCTGGCCCCCACTGAATCCTGCTTACGGCTAATGCGATGTCAGACCAGGGGTAGTGGGGTTGCTGCGTCAGTTAGTGACCCCCTGGTGAACCAGCCCCGGCCCAACTGATACAGGGGGGTGCTTGAACAGAGATCTCCTAGGAGAACTCGACCTCGCTCCCAGAGGCTAAATGGGAAAACGACAACTCCCTTGTCCGGAGTTAAGTCCTAGCCTAGGCTAGGCAAAACGAAACAGCCACCAGAGCACCCCCTGACTAGGGTTTTGTCCCTTTTCGTTATGTGTCACGCAATGTCACGCGTGACAGTCACGCACAATGTCACGTCATGTGTCACGCTTTGTCACGCAATTACGTTCTTTTGTTAGATAAAGCGAGAAACCCGAATTTAGTCTTTCAAATCTGACTTGGACACAGCGGTAAGACGATTGAGTTTTTTTTTAATCTTTTCTTGTTCTTCCTTGCGGATTTCTTTTCTGATCTTGTCAAGATCTGGCGTTTGAGTTTGAGTTTGTTTGTTTTGTGAGGGGTTTGCTTCACCAGAGCGTATTTCGTTCTTAAGTTCATAATAGCTCTCAACTTCACGGAGGATTATTTTGAATTCTGAATCGCTGATACGCTTATCAGTTAGAGCTTTTGAAACCAGCTCAAAGACAGAGTTTCGTTTTGCAAGGGCGAGTGTGTATATTTTCTCGTGTTTAGTAATTTTTCTCTGAAGCCGCCTACTAAACAAAGTGATGCCGGCTGCTGAAAAACCTGTAATAGCTGCCACGCCGGCAATAACCGGGCTGGCGATGAGCCCAGCTCCTGTCAGGGCTGTTACGATTGTGGCTGAAGACAAGCCTGTAGAAATGAAACCAAAACTTACTGCGGTTCCGTGAACAATGGTGTGTGCTCGCTTGTATTTCTTCGCAACTTGTCTGTAATGATTAGCCTCCGACTCAAGCTCCTTTTGCAAGTCAGAGATTTTTTTGAGTCTGAAGCCTTCACCGTTAGATAAGTCTGGGTAAAGCGATGGAGTTTCGCTGTATTCAGGAGCTGATGGCAACACGTTAGCCGAGCTCATCATCAGGGGTATATATAATATATTTTTTAATTGATCTCAAGTTCAAATTCAAGGGGCATGTTATTGAAGTCAAAAAGGGCATTGTGTTCATCCCTTACAGACAGTGTTATGCTGTTTACATAATCACCAGACGAGACGTCACGCAAGATGTTCTGCTGTGTTGATTCATAGAAAACTTTCTCATATGGCTCACCTCGAAGATCAAATTTAGCCAAGACAGTCGAAGGCTTACCGTTGAACAGGTTTTGTTCTTTATCAACCAGATCGCAGTGGATAAAGTAAGTGCTTGGTGATGTTAATCCTTTGACGTATGTTACTTGAAACAATACAGCTCTTATGCCAAGTAAATTTGCCAGATTGTCACTAAACTTTACTTTACTTCCATTGTGAATGACCATTGAGCCGACTGGTTTATTTATAGTAGTTGATAATTGTAATTTTATTCTATGTTTGGTGGCTAAGTCGTTAAATTGTTTCGCTAGACTATCAATGGTGTAATGCCCTTGAAGTAATGTCACGTTTGGAGTTGATCCATTGGAGCCATTTATTGTTGTTGAAATAGTTGCACTTTCTTTCAAATTATGCCACGAGTTGTAAAATGAACAAGAGACAAGTCTTATGTAGCTCGGTTTCTGAAGCAGGTGGTCGAAGTAGATGGTGTGAGGGTTCGAAGGTGCGACGATTGTTAACACAACCATGATTGTGTATATAGTTTTATATTATTTCTATTTCAAAAAATAAAGGTAAGCCATTAAAATCAAAAAGCTCTCCGTGTTCGCCCTTGACTGAAATTGTTAAACTGTTTACAAATTCACCAGACGATGTTTTAAGATATGCAGCATTTTCTCTGTCCTCAGCGTACTCATACTTATTGTAGGCGCCCCAGGTGGAGACCTCAATTTTCGCCATCCCCAAAATATCTGAAGGCTTACCATTGAGTAAGGTTTGTTCTTTATCGATAAGATCACAGTGAACGTAAAACATCGCTGGTGATGTAAGTTTTTTAATGTATGTATCTCTCTGTAATTTAGTACTTATACCTAACAATTTAGCCAAATTAGGACTAAGTTCTACATCATTAGGAAAATGTTTTTTCAGATGCATTCTCGCAAAGGGTTCATCGTTTATGAGATGTATCTTTACTGGTTGCCCCTCAAATACCTCCTCTATCCAAGCATCCAGAGTGATTGGAGTGTAATGTCCTTCGGGTATTTTCAAGACAGTTCCTTTTTTATTTTCGCCAGTTGTATACCATGTTATTGTTGCGTCTTCTTTCAAATTATGCCACGAATTATAAAGCCAGAAAGCGATAAGCCGGATGAAACTCGGCTTCGGAAGAGGGTGATCGAAGTAGATTGTGTGGGGGTTCGAATGTGTGAAGATTCTTAGCATAACCATGATTGTATATATATATATTTTAAATTTAAATATATATATTCAATCATGTTTGGCAGACAAGGTTCAAATCTCGGTCTGAACATTGGCGGTCACGATTACGGACCCCCACCCCCGTTTTTTCCTCGTCCCCAAAATCCCCTTTATCCAGAACAAAGGTATATTAGAAAAAAACAGCCAACACCACCCACAGTAAATCCGCAACTTGCTTGGCTTAGTTCTCCGGAGGCTGAAAAACTTTCTACAGCTGCCAAGGCTAAGGCTATCTCAGACTTCAAAAGGCGTTTCCCGCACACTGATATGTCAAGATTTACAACAGAAGTTTCTTTCGACGAAAAGCACAAAGCCTCAGCAGTAGTTCTTTTCTCAGAGGGGCATGGCTCATGGGCTATGCCTTCAGACATACCGCACAAGAATTGGACACAAGCCCTGAAAGACGCCCTTGGCTTAGAGTATATTGGTGGTTTCCCTTATCAGTTGACGTTAAACCGAAACACACAAAAGCCAATCCCGGCTGTTGATTTCTCCACATCAATCGACAAAGACATGATGATTGGCTCTGTCTTGAACGATGAAGCGCAAAAGATCTATGTCACGCCGACTGATTATTTCACAACGAAATACAGAAACATTTTCAGAGACACACAAATTTCGTTCACAACCGCGAAATATGGGAGAAAGTGGCTCGGTGGTCCGCATATGAGTTTCTGGCCACAACAACTGAACTTCGCTCTGTGGTGTGCAACAACCGGCTGCGGGATCTCGCGTGACCTTCTGTTTGATAAGAACTCTACTCTCTCCCTAACCCCGCAGCTCCGATCATTTTACAGGTTTCATGTCTATTTCACAACAAGACGAATACTCTACAAGCTGGGTGGGGAACAGAGCGTGAGTGCTTTGCCAGACGACCCCACATTCAACCAGAAAGACAACAAGTTCAACATCGACGCATACAAGATGATTTGCCAAGAGTTCGGTGTAGACCCCAATTCTGACTTCCGTTTCACATACGGCAAAAACCACGGGCTTGGCAATGTGTACATTTGGGTTACTGGTGAGGGCCCCTACTCTACTGATTACAACTATCCTGATTCCGATCTAGCTCTGTTTGATGACGAGCGCGTCACAGACAGAAAAGACCCAAACTATCGCGCAAACGGCATATACTTCGTTCGTAACGACCAGGGCGCTGTTAGTCAGTTCGAGCACTTTGTGCCGAATTATGCACAAGGGCTAACACAGCCAGGGCTCGCGCGTATGAATCAGTCAATCGAGGCCTTTGTGTACTGCATCGTGGGTGCACAAGCAAACACTCGTAGCAGCATCATTGGAAGAGGAGGCCGGGCGTTCGAAACGCAGAGAGTATTCCTCACCCATCTAGAGGAGGCAATAATACTGAACGACATCGCAACAAGCGTACAGCGATAGCAACTTGCCATCCAAGCAACGAAAGTGCGCTTAGACTTTGCGACAGCGCCCGGAAGTTGGCTCATGCCATCACGCATGATTATCAACACAGAGAGCGTGGTTGGGTACAACAACAATCTCAAGGAGGCAACGCAAGGTATGAAGCTGGGTGTGAACAACGATGTTAACCTGGGTACAAAAAAAGCCTCCCTTCGCCACATGGATGGGGGACCAACAAAAATAAACCCACCAAACAGTCATCCATCAAACCCAATACATAAACAGGCCACACAGGCACAGGGCCTCACAAAGGCCACACCACAACCCACTCCACAACCCACTCCACAGCCCACTCCACAACCCACACCACAGCCCGACTCACAGCCCGACTCACATCACGTAAACAAGGCACTCATTGGTGTGGGTGCGATTGCTTTAGCAGGCGTTATCGTTTGGTTTAGATAAGCGCAAAGCTTATGACTTCGCCCGCTTGGTGACCCTTTCAACAAGGAAGGCCACCACGGCAAGGATGAGCAGCCAGGCGTGTTCACCCAGAAAGGAGATGACCGACCCAGCAGGTTTGAAGATAAAACTCACAATTGACCCAATCAAGCCAGGCAGGGCGTTGGCTGCCTTTTTGCCAAGCTCTTTAAGGCCATTTCCAATAGCCTTGGTGGCCTTTGCCAGGCCATTCAAGGTGGCGAGTACCACAGCGCTGATGGTGATGCCAGCTGCCAGAACAATCGCTTGCAGGGTCCATCCGTATTTCTTGAAGATTTCCCTGACCCGCTCTCTCAAAGACATGCCCCTTTCACGCACCTCAATTTCTGTGTTGACCCTTGCTAGCTCTTCTTCACGTTCAGCAACCAGGGCTTCCGCGGCTTCTCTTTCAGAGGGAGAAGTGTTCTCATCCTCTATGACGCGCTTGTCTTCAGCGTTCTGCCGTTCAAGCTCTTCTTTGTTCTGTTTCAGTTCGTCCAGTGGTTTCACAGCGTCCTGTTTTCCTCTAAGCTCCTCTCGGCGTCTTTCAAAGCCCCTACTGTCAAGTTTTAGTTTGTCGATTTGTTTTTTTTAGTTTGTCTGCTTGTTGGGCAGTTTTTTGCGCATTGTCCAGTTGTTTTCGTTTAGCTTGATGCTCAGCTTCAACAGCTCTCTTTTCGTTTTTTAGTCTTTGTATTGCCTCCTTATCCAGCGGCCCATGTGCATCTTCCAGTTCCTGAATCTGGTCAGCAATATCTTTGCTTCTATTTCTGAGGGCATCCGTGTCGCGGCGAAGTTTTTGTGCATCCGCAGCCGCTTGTTCTGCTTGTTGTAATTTATTTCGATCTGCTTCCAGTTCTTTTTGAGTTGCTTCAAATGCAGCATTTGTCTCATTGAACTCTTCAGTCAAAGACTTTCCGAGAGCAGCTTTGATCTCTTTGGGAAGAGAAGCGTTGAGAGTCTTTTCGGAAGCCCCACGGCTTTTTGTGTAAAGAGGATACCATTTGTCTCTAGTATGATATTTCACCTCGATGATGGCCCCACCTGATTTTGGTTTCGTCTCTTACCGAAAATTAAGTTGATTTCTGTCTACGCTGGTAAACTCTGCCTTAACCTCGTCAAAGGCCATATCATCCCTTGTTAACGTCTGCCGTCCTTGAGTATCCCCTGTAATGAAAGAGGTTTCTTCAGTGTGGGAGCCTTGTTGTTCTGGGGGCAACCTTGTTCTTGTTCTTGTGGCCATAGCCATTTGTTCGCCATATGGTGTGGAAGCAGCGACTTCCACGTGTACGCCAGATGGTGTGGAAGCAGCCCCTGGTTCAAAAGGTTGCGTGGTGTCTTGGTCATGGGTCCATCGACTGTATTCTTGTTTTTCTTCTTCTGTCATTGGTTTATTCAACCACTCTTCAATCTCAGCATCCTCGTCATTCCCCGTGTCTGGGATGAGAGGGTCTGTGTCAGTTGTCTCGTCAGGTATATCATATCCGCCTTCTGCCATGATGATATATAAAATAAGTTTAAAAAACACAAATATATACCATGGCTGTGCAACCGAATCTACTTCCATCTCACAGCGAAAAGACAGTGGGTGCCATGAAGGCAGAGCGAACCGTTAAGCGCATCACATTCAACCCTTCTGAGGCCAATCCCGGCGAGACACTGTACGTCTCGGTGCCCAAGCTGGGCGAGCATGATGTCCTTGTGTCCGGCTCGCTTGCACTTGTGTTTAACATCAACCTAGCCGGGGGTCACGCTAACAACTTTCTCGTGCAAAATGTTTCTAGGGCCCTGGTGGACAGGCTCGTTGTAAAGTTTGGCGCCACCACTGTCGAGGACACAGTTGGGTACGACATCTATAAGATCTTCGAAGACCTATTCAAATCAACCGATGAGCGGGACAACATGCTTATGGAGGGCATCCAGAGTGTAGATTTATGCAAGATCCGCTCTGCTGCCGGCGACAAGAAGTCTTCCGGCGTGGATGCAGAGAACAAACTGGAGACAATATACAAGAATAAGTATCGCATCAAACTGGATCACCAAATCTTAACTGATCACGGAATCATGTACCCTCAGGCTCTATACAGTGATCTGGTCTTCGAACTAACCCTAGCCCCCGCAAGCCAAGTTGTCCGAGGGTCAGACACAAGCAAGCTCGTGTACAAGTTGGAAAACATCCAGCTGGAGTACGAGACGATCAGAATTGAGAAGCTGGCTGACGAAGCAACAAGCACTTATACTAGCGGCAAGGGGTTCGCCTATGACTTCGTAATGCGAGATCGGGTGCATCCATTCTCAAAAAGCGGTGACACTCGGATAAATCTTCGGGTAAACCCACAGCGCAGGTCTCTCAAGGGCATCCTCTTGCTGTTCATCAACCCCTATGTTGCGGGTGCAAGGGATTCTGAGAACTATTTCAATCCTGACATCACCAAAGTGAAGGTAACCGTAAATGGGGTTCCAAACAGGGTCTACAACGAGGGTATCGCCGGCACTGACATGTGGAGTGAAATCTCCCGACACTTTCACACGCGCGGCAGGCCCAACATGAACCTGACCAAATATCTCACAGGCAACAAGTTTGGTCTCTGGATTGACCTGCGGTCCATGGCTGACCCAGCTCTGCACGGCAACGGCCAACGGCTCGTCAACACACAGGATGGCGTGCAACTCGAGATTGAACGAAACGGCACAGGCTCGGGAAATGCAAACTGCCACATTTTCACCATCTCAGACTCACAGTTGAACATCATTAGCAGGCAGCTGGAATCTGTACAGTACTAAAAATACACACACATATATATACCATGGCCACAAGCAAGATCAACTTCTATGATAAGCTGGCTCCCCTGCCATCCACCGGACCATTATCATATAATGAAATACAAAGACTTCTGGCAAAGGCGCCCTCCCCACCCACACATGAACCAATTGTTTGCAAACCAACTAATATAGGCGTTGGCTATGGACCCAAGAAAGTTGCCATTCAATGCACTAATCGTGGGCCCCACTAACTCTGGCAAGACACAGTATCTTCTAAACCAACTGCGCGGCCCCTTTAGGGGTTGTTTTGATTACATTGTTTTATTCTGCCCCACATTTGTCAAGAACAAGACATACAATGGCTTCGTGGACCGTGATCCGCACATCTTTGTGATTATCTGCCAACAGCATGAAATCGAAGACTGGTTGAAGCTGGCGAGCTTCTTTTTCACATGCACCAACACTTTATTCATTCTCGATGACTGCGCAGCCTCCAAAGATGTCAAAGGCCGCACAAGCCAGCTGGTCAATCTGGGGTTCAGCGCAAGGCATGACGGCATATCCGTGTGGGTCTTGACGCAGCAGATCACCAGCATTGCCAAACCATATCGTGATAACATTGCAGCGATCGTGCTCTTTTACACACCTTCCAGCAAGACAAGTAAGGCCATATTCGAAGACTATGCCGGCGAGCTCTCCCATGAGGAGTACAAAGAGTTTATCGCAAGGCTCAAATCCCACAAGTTCTCCCACCTGGTTTTCTCTCTTAGGTACCCGTATGGAATTGAGTACAAGATTTAAACACAAATATATACCATGGATGTGCCAACCAGCCTACACAAGCTCACTGTGCTTTCACAGCTTTTGGATGAATTACACAAACACACACTTGATGCGCAAAACAAAATTATCAAAACCGCTAGTGAGGAAAATCTGCGCCTTATGCTTCTCAACAGATATCCCTTGCGGTTGAATTCTATGCCAGACACCATGGCGGGGCTTATACGTGAGATTGAAACTCTTTTACCAGCAATCAAGAGAATTATCGAAAATTAAAAAAATACACACACATTATATATATACCCCTGATGATGGCACAAGCAGCTGAAGACCAGGTCGACTTGAGCGAAGTAATGCAGATGCTGGAGGCTGCCCCTGATACCGCACCTCCCACAGGTCTCGTGTGTGATGATGGCATTCCTGCCAAACGTGAGAAGCTGGCAATCCTTGTTTCAACCGGCAAGGCCAAAGAATCTATCGGCGTGCAGCTTACACACGATCATGTGAAGCGCCTTTCAGACAAGGACGTTGACAAATACATCAAAAGGTACGAGGCCTATGTCGGCAACAAGACAACAGAATCCCTAGTTGATTCAGCCATAATGCTCTTGTCCAAAGGAGTTGGCATGGTGGTCGACCTTGATGATGTCAAGGAATTACAGAAAGAACTCAAAAATGATTACATCATCTACCAGGAGCTGTCAAATCTTGCTGGAGGTCTTGCCCTGAGATGCGGACGATGGCTGGCACTTGCCAATGCTGCTCTCATCACAACAAAACACGTCAAGTTTGAACGAGAGCCTGATCACAAGCCTGACTTAATAGAATTGGAACCACAACCCACACATCCAAGCAGAGACAGTGAAGGTTATCCACTCGAGGGCTTTGATGAAGTTGGGCTGGGACCTTGAAGGAACCTGGGCGGAACCTGGGCGGAACCTGGGCGGAACCTGGGCGGAACCTAGATGGAACCTGGGCGGAACCTGTCAGCACACCTGGCCAAATTTTCAAAATCATATATATACCCACTATGGACACACCACTCGAGACGATCCCTGAAGAAACTCAAACTCCAACGCCAACTCCAACACCTGCACGCGTTACCTCTGAGGTCCCGAAAACAAAGCCTGCAACAGAAAAGAACCCAGGCCGTGTTGCTTCTGGCAAAAGGCTAGCAGAGCGCAACCGCCTGGCCCGTGAAGCAAAGAAAAAGGCCGAAGCACAAAAGGCCGCACCCAGTTCTGCAAACCAACCCTCAACAAGTGACACAACAACTGACACTAACAGCAACTCAATCTTTTATATTCTGGGGGTTGGAGGGTTGATTGTCTCTGTTATGGGTGTGTATTACCAACGCGAAGCCATAATGCAAAAGCTTGGCCACAAACCAAACACACTGACCCCACCACCAGCAAACACACCGACCCCACCACCAGAACAACCCCCAAGACAAGGAATCAAAAAAATGGAATAAAAAATAAACACATATGTATACTGCACACAAACCATGGCTGACAATAAGCTTGTGAAGTCTATCCTCGACGCCGCAACAATAACTGGCCTTGTCGCTGGTATTGGTTGGATTGGGAAAAAGACCATCAAAGAAAACTTCACTGCCGACCCCAGTGCAAGCTTGATGAACTATGTCAAGTTCACAGCCGTCATGGCTGGCAGCATCGCGCTGAAGAAATATCTCGAGGACCAGAAAATCCTCCCAGACAACATGTAAAAACCATATGTATACACACAACCACAATGGCCAGCATTGCAATAATGGCCCTTGGCGCTGTTTTGAATGCTGCGGCTTTCACTGGCGGCAATTATCTCGCGAAGTATCTATCTGGTGATAATGGGAAGGCAGCAATGGATGAGAAAATCCGGCATGACAAAGCTCTGGAACAATACCAAGCGGCTTACGCTAAATACCAGAAGGACCGCACTAAGCTCCTCGACTGGATTGCAGCCAATGATCGAATAAAACACCAAGCAAGCCAAAACTTTCAAACCACCGATCAAGCCCTGCTCTTGTACAACCAGATGCATAAATCGCAACCTGATAAACAAATCAAAGATTACAAAGAGCCTAAGTTCTCAGACTTCTATAAACCTAGTCAACAACAGCAGACTGGTGAACTTGCGTTTATTGGAGGCACCCTTCTTGCAGGTGGGTATGCGGCCTATCGCCTTCTGTAAAAAATCGGCAACACAATACATAAGTATATACCATCCCTATGGAAGCCAAACTCTCAAAGATCTATTACAGTCCTAAAGGCTACTGGAAAGGGCTTGCTGCTGTCAAAAAGCTAGCTGCAGCAGCCAAGGTCTCTGAAGAGGCGGCAAAGAAATGGCTCGTCAAACAAGCCCTTTGGCAAGTTTACCTCCCTGCACCACGCCATATACCTCGGCCTAAGTTTGATGTCCAGACTCCTAATGCAGTGCATCAAGCTGATCTACTGTTTTTGCCACACGACAAACTGCCACATGGGAGGAAAATTTACAAATATGCTTTGACAGTTGTTGATGTGGCTAGCCGTTACAAAGCAGCAGAGCCCTTGACTTCGAAAGAGTCTGATGAAGTTTCGAAGGCGCTTATACGTATTTACAGGCGCGGGCCTTTGAAATGGCCACAACTGTTGCAAGTCGATCCGGGAACAGAGTTTATGGGAGCTGTGACTAAAGAGACTGAGGCTCATAAAACAACCATTCGTCGTGGGCGTGTTGATATCCACAGAGACCAAGGGATTGTTGAAAGATTCAACAGAACCCTGGCTGAACGATTGTTTGGTTACCAGTACGCAGTTGAAATGAATCTGCCCTCTGGCCGTTCGACTGCTTGGGTTAAAAGATTGCCAGATGTTATCTCTGCCTTGAACAATGAAGTGACTCAACTCACTGGCAAGAAGCCTGCGCAAGCGATTAAAGAGAAAGCTACCTCAGCCAAGCCAGCGACACCATATTTGAGACCAGTTGGCAAGAAGGAAAAGAAGCTCCCTCCTAGGGTTAATTTACGATATCTGTATTACCCCGGTGAGCTTGAGGGTGGTAGTCGACGAGCGACTGATGCAATCTGGTCTTTGAAAGTCTACCAAATACAAAGGATTGTCACCAAGCCAGATGCGCCGGCCATCTATTATCTATACGACGGACCAAAGCGCGGATTTGTCCGTGAGGAGTTGATGGTTGTGCCACCGGGCACTCAGTTGCCTCCGGTGTCTTTCTCCTAGGGTTAATTTACGATATCTGTATTACCCCGGTGAGCTTGAGGGTGGTAGTCGACGAGCGACTGATCCAATCTGGTCTTTGAAAGTCTACCAAATACAAAGGATTGTCACCAAGCCAGGTGCGCCGGCCGTCTATTATCTATACGACGGACCAAAGCGCGGATTTGTCCGTGAGGAGTTGATGGTTGTGCCACCGGGCACTCAGTTGCCTCCGGTGTCTTTGTGACCATATGCAAGCGTATGGACACCATCGTCTTTTATCCAGCGCTTTGAATCAAAGGGAGAGAGCGTTGTCTTGATGATGTGCTCACCGAAGATTTGGTGGCCTTTGCTTCGGAGCCTGTTCATCCCATGCTTGAAGGTTAGCCGGCCGAAGAGAGCTTCCTTGTAATTTTGGTGGGTAATCTCTTTCTTTGTGACAACCTTTGTGGTGCCCTTTGCTTTCTTGATGTTTTTGTCGTCCTCTAGTAAGATAGAGTACATCTTCGAGCGAAGACACACAACCTCTGAGATGGGCACACCCTCGCACTCGTCCTTCATCTTCCCAATGGCCTTCTTGTTAAGCTGGCTGTGGAGTGTATGGTCCTTGGGATAGTCACTCGTGTCGTAGAGTTCATCCCGAAGGTTCTCCATGTCTTTGTAAACATCATCCGTCTTGATCTCGAGGAGCAGAGAGTCTGTGTCTGTGTAAAGTAGGTCTACGCGTGGACCATATTTCAGCTTGAGATGTTTGTAATAGAAGTCATACATCAGTGTTTTGGAAAGATCAAGGATGCACATGCCTGTGTAGATCGGGCGGTTGAAGAGGATTTTCTCCCTGTGCATCTGAATCCCCGCCATGTTAACTCCAAAGACTGTTGCTCTGGAAAACAGCGGGCTTGCGATAAGCTTTCTAATCTTGTCTTGCTCGTGCGATCGGACAAGCTTCATGTCGATTCGATTTCTGAGGTTCTCCATTGTCTTACCGAAGACTGAGTTGTTCATGAGCTTGAAGAAGTTCTTCTCAAAATCGGAAGTGGCCTTCTTTCTGAGCTCGGTGTTCAGGGAGATGTATGGCTCCATCCAAGCCCTCTGCTCGAACTTGAGCATTTTGTGGATTTTCGTCAACTTCATTCCCAGATCCAGGTACTGCTGGAGATTTCTGTAATGCAACACATACCGAGATTTCTTGTTTAGGGTAAGGAGCAGCTTCTCTGTCTTGTCTTCTGGCTGTCCCTCTACCAAGGCCCTTTGGTATGGAGACATCCATGCCTTAGGAACGGCCTGACTTTCTGGGGCAAGAGGATAAGCGTTGTGCTCATCGTGCAGCTCCTCTGGGTACTCAAGATCAACCTCGAGGATGTAACCAATCTTTCTGTTTGACCTCCACTTCCTGATCTGGTGTTGTGTTGGAAAGACAGGGCACCATGCGAAGTTGCCAACTGGGAGAGGCTGACTCATGGCCCATCCATATAGATTGTTAGCGTCGAGATACATGATGTAACTTGACTCTTCGTTGGGGTTATGATCGTGAAGATAGGGGTTGTTAGCCTTGCAGTACCGCCTGCTCTCCATGGATATACCACCTCGCAAGCCTCTTTCAACAAAGAGATGCATGTCAACATCTGTGAGCAGCTCCAGGTTGATGCCCGTATACCTGAGAAGGGCGTCCCATGAGAGGCCAGGGCTTGTGTAATAATGTGCCGGGTCAAGCTTGTAATGTTGCAGACATGTTTTTCTGAAGTTCTCGAAAACATCAGCCAGAAGAAGCACATCTGTCATGATGTAGAGATCGTGGTAATCTCCAAGAGTCTTGCATCCAAATACCTCCCACACTTTTTGCGCGTGGGCGTATTCCTTATCTGAGATGCCTTCCTTCTTGAGCTCGCTGTAGAAGGCATCCTTCGGCGGTAAAGAGGTCTCCTCGAATCGAGCCCATGAGTCCATGTATTCGTATGGGTAAATCCCTTTTTGCAGTAGAAGGTTGCGTTTGGCTTGGTTCTTCTCATAGCTTGCCGTGATTGTGAAGGATTCTGGCTTGTTTGCTTCAACCAGGGCACTGAGGCTTGACTGCATGAACTGCAAGCTGTCAATGAACCTCAGCTTGCCGATGGAGAAAGAGATGTATTTCTCCATGTTGTTGGGGATGCATGTCAAATCGGAGTGAATGTTTGCAATTCCACTCATGATGTGGTGTGCATCATAACCCTTCAAGTTGTGAAAGTTTACGGGGATTATTTCCGTTTTCGGGTTGGTTCGGAAATAGTTGATGTTGCAAAAACTGTGAGCCGCACCCCGATATTTACCTGTGATGTGGCAATGATCTTTAACTGCGTCTCGAACAGAGTCTTGGATTAGAGACTCCCCGCAGAAAAGACAGTCGACCTGTT
The DNA here is from genome assembly GCA_022457155.1 of Cladopsammia gracilis. NCBI lineage: Eukaryota > Metazoa > Cnidaria > Anthozoa > Scleractinia > Dendrophylliidae > Cladopsammia > Cladopsammia gracilis. Next base: position 102,436 of record JAJGOT010000582.1, read on the forward strand.
CGAATAATTTTTCTGTGATGGGCTTCCATTTGTTTCTTGGCCCAACAAATGGGAACTCTTCTAACTCACCATCCTCGCCCTTGATGTAAGTTTTGAATGCCTTTTGATAACATTTGTTGGTGAAGCGATGAATAAAGCCCATGTATTCTCCTGTATTTGGATCATAGACTTCAGTGGCATCCCTGTGGTTCCTCTTGGTGAGAGACTTGTTACAGATGTGACAGTAAGTTGCGCGGTTGAATTCAATCCATTCCTTTCTCGTCATTGAGAGTGGTGCCTTGTCTTGTAGTTCGTCTCTGATCACTGCTTCCAGCTGCTGAAGGCTGTTAAGAAAGACTGGCACAGCGTCCTCTCCTCTGTATAGGTAAGGGCCCTTTGTCTCCCCATCAGAGCGAACAGCTAACATGCAGAACCCGCAGGGTTTATGTATTGATGTCGTAGTTGTACTGCTCTGTTGGGGGTCTGGTATGCGTCCATGGACTTTTTCGACAATGCTTTCAAAGTCAGCATGAATAACCCAAGGCTTCTTCATCTGGTTCTGAAAGTTCTTGAAGTAGAGGAAGTTTTCGCCTTCTTTGGGCATTTCAACTCGTGCCGGCCTGCCTTTGACTCCCCTACAATAGAAGAGATGATCGGTGAGAACCCTTTCTGAAGAGAAGGGTTGGAGACACCTGTCACAGTGATGCATGCGACGTCCAACATTGAACTCACTGTGTAGAAGTCTGCTCATGCTCTTGATGTAACAATAATGTGAAGTGTGTATGTCTGTGAGCAACATCAGATTAATCCTTCGCAGATTGGGATCCTCTTGCTCACTGACTCTGATTACCGCCACCTTGTTGTTTTTCCAGCCATAAACGTTGATTGCAAGGCTGTTTTGACGTTCGACCTTAGAAATCTGACTCAATGGCGTTGGAAAATCAACTCCAGTGCAGTCTAGACCATCATCAATGGGATAACTTCCTGGTCTGTCTGAATGCGCCTCGGCAGGGAACAATGCCGATCGCAGTGCCCAACGTAGACACTGATTGTCTCTGTTCTTCACATTGATGATTGCCTGCTTCGACCTGAGTTTTGATGGCGTTGGGATAAATGTGCCGCCTCGTATAGGCTTGTACAACCCGAATTCAAGGTAAACAGTTTTGATTTTATCAACCACCCAACCAGAACCTAACTGCTGCCATCTAGCAATCTCTTCCTTAAAACCATTCACAATGTCTTCTAGGAAGCCTTCCTCTCGCAGCTTATAGATATGTGTCACAATCAGTGGTTTAACGTTCCAAAAGAAGTGATTCATTTCTCGATTGTTACCACCTGCCATTGAAAAGTGAACATCGAATGACAAAGTGACCTTCACCCCGCCAAGCTCTGTGACTTCGCGTGCAATTATCTGGAGAATGGCCGCCTTATTAGTTATGAAGAATGAATTCAGGTCCTTGATTTGGTAATCATCAGGGACATTCATCTTATAACCATGCAGCGAATTGCCGAAGTAATCGTGGTTCCTTGGATTGAAGTCAAGACGTTGAGCCTCCATGTTATATACAGGGATTTCATTTTCTCCAATTGCCGGTCTCGTATCGGGCCTCTGTGTCATTGCCATGTGGGTTGTTATATGCGGGGATGGGGTTTCTTCAATTGGTGGTCTCGTGCCGGGACCAGCATTCATAAGCACTGGGAGTAGTTGGTACGTTGGTGCATCCGGGACCATCCCCAAACGCCCGAAAAAACGCTTATTTTGAGAACTCCCGAACACCTAAGTTTCCGTGCCCCAGGGCGAATGCAATGAGTCCTGGGGCACGGAAACTTAGGTGTTCGGGAGTTCTCAAAATAAGCGTTTTTTCGGGCGTTTGGGGATGGTCCCGGATCACCAACGTACCAACTACTGTTTGTCTTCTCCTGATGCTTTCAAATTCCTTGAAAGATTATCAAGTGAAGATGCCATGAATTTCATAGAATCAATGAATCTCAATTCATGGGTAATAAATACCGTTTTACCATCCTTGTTAAGGTATTTTCCAACAATAATGTTCTTTGAAAATGATATATACTTCTCTTCATTATTTGGCAAACATTTAATATCTCCTGGTGTTCTGCCAAGATTCTTCACAAAGAGATGTGCATCATAGCCAGCAAGGTTATGAAATATAACAGGAGTGAACGTTGGTTTCCTGAATTGCAGATTGCATTTGTTATGTGCAGCACTTCGCAACTTTCCAGTGAAATGGCAATGATCGCGGACTTTTAGGTTGTTCTCCGTAAATTCTTTTTTGGAAATCCAACATAATGTTTCTAACTCAAACTGTTCTTTGTCTTTTCTTGTGAAGATCATCTTCTTCTTGCTGTCAAACTTGCTGTGAATATCTTGAACTGTTTCAATCAGTCTATCAACAAATATTTGAGCAACATCATCCTCGGGTGTTTTAGCCCTGAACAGTACAGGATCAAGATTTAAAAAACTGAATCATCAAAGGGAACAACTTTAAAACAGAAGTCACAAGGTTTATGCTTTTGTAATTGATTTGTGAAACTGTTTCCAGGCCCAGGTTCACAGCTGCTCATGGGTTCATTACATGCCTCAAAGTCAGCATAAATCACAAATGGAACCCTGATGGATCTATTATGATGTTTGAATTGAAGAAGATCACCTTGTTTAGGCATGTCAATTTTGATGGCTTCATTGCTGCCACACAATTCTTCATGTGTTTCTAAAGCTTTTTGATTGGAGAAATGATTGAGGCACCGTAAACAAAATTCTTTGCGGCCATGGTGATTGTTGACTTGAGCTGAAAGAAGGCGACTCAAGTTGCAAGGTGTAATGCTGTATTCCATCCTTTTCAAGAAGAAGCAACACTGTATTATGCTGTCTTTTAAACTTTGAAATTCTCAGCGGATGTACTTCTAATTCATAGCCAAGTACATTAACAGCAATGTCTGGATTTATTTTCTCGAATTGATCAATGTGCTTCAAAGTTGTTGGGAATTCAATGCCATGCCAATTCAAATAACGTGATTGATATCTTAATTTATCTGTGACTCTCTCTGGATGACTTTCAACGCGGTAGAGAGCCCTTGTGACGCTCCATTTGAAACATTGTTCATCTTCATTTTTCATATTGATGATTGCCTTCTTTCTTGCAAGTGTGTTGTAAGAACTTCCATGAAGTGGAACAAAATCAACAAAATGAATCTCAAGATGGTTAACATATTCAAACTGCCAATTAGATCCCATCATTTGAAACGTTGCCATTGCTTCAAGAACTATGGCAATCATATGATCAAAGAGGTCTTTTTCATCCGTTGCTTCTAAGTTGGTCTCAATCTCTGAATGAAATGGAGCATCAGTTTCAATAACTTCTCCAGACCTCAAATCCCTTCTAGTCATTCTGCAAGAAAGAATCAACTTAACTTTTGTGCCGTTATTGTCTTTCAAGAGTTGCAAGACTTATCTAGGAACTCTCTGGAAGTAATCTTGCGGCGATAACCCTGTTCTTCCTTTAATGATATATTGCCTTGCAAACTTTTTCAAAGCTGATGGTCCTTCACTGACGTTAAATTCTTCTTTGTAAAGATTGGCAATCCTTTGTTGGAAATCAGTAAACATTCTTGATGCTTTTCTCCCAACATTCTCTGGAACACGTTTCAACCAGTCCCACCATTCATTGAAAGTGGTTTGTACTGTCCTCAAGAAGCTTCTTGGGGGCGGTGGTTGATAGGGAGTTGGTTGAAGAACTGGGGCTGTGATTTCTGGTGTTGGCGCATCCATAAGATTGTTTGTTGTCCCATCCAAGAAGGCTTGGAGTTCTGCTCTTGTTCGATATTGGGAGTGATTTCTCAACCCCATTTGCCTTGCTTGTTCTCTCATTTTAGATAAAGTAAGTCTTTTTGGTGGTTCTTCCCCAGTTAAAAGACGTATTAATTCATTTCTTGTTCTTGCTCTACTACGGCCAGGAATATTTCTTTCTCTTTCCATTTTAAAATAAAAAATAATTAAAATCAAAGTTGAAAACAAAACTGAAGATATGGAAGAAAAGATGTATAATAACTTATCAAAAGCAGCCAGAGAATGTGGTATTAGTCTTGGTACTCTCAATTATGCAATCAGTCATGGGAATCCATCCATCAAAAGACAAAGAGATAAAAAAAGTCTTCTTCATCAAAAGGTGGAATGACGCAAAAGAAATTATTGTTGAAGGAGAAAAGTTTAACTCAATAAAAGACGCAGCAGATGCTTTCCAGGTGTGGCCAGCAGCAATTGGTCATGCTCTGCGAAATAAGAAGCCATACATCAAGACAAGAAAAGATGGAAAGAAGCTTAATGTATCGACAGTAGATATAAAAGGAGACTTGTGGTGGGTTAGAAGCCAACTCCAGTCGCGCTCTTCCGAAGAAAACAAAGTAAAGTCCTTAGAAACAAATTAACGCTTAATGTGAGCGTCAGAAACAACACAAATGTTGTGTTGGGATGGTCAAAAATACCAAAATTATTTAAAAAAGCCAAGGCCATCAATTTGAAAATGATATAAATCTTGTGTCGTTGTTAGTACTACTAAATTTGAGCGTTACGAAATTGAAAAATCAAAATAATTCGAAGTTTACGCTCAAGTTAAGCAAAAACTGATTTTAACGCTGCACATTGAGCGTTAATTGAAATGTTTTTCGAGGCTTTGATTAATTTTCTCAAGGGTGGGTTAGAAGCCAACTCCAGTCGCGCTCTTCCGAAGAAAACAAAGTAAAGTCCTTAGAAACAAATTAACGCTTAATGTGAGCGTCAGAAACAACACAAATGTTGGGATGGTCAAAAATACCAAAATTATTTAAAAAAGCCAAGGTCATCAATTTGAAAATGATATAAATCTTGTGTCGTTGTTAGTACTACTAAATTTGAGCGTTACGAAATTGAAAAATCAAAATAATTCGAAGTTTACGCTCAAGTTAAGCAAAAACGGATTTTAACGCTGCACATTGAGCGTTAATTGAAATGTTTTTCGAGGCTTTGATTAATTTTCTCAAGGGGGGTGGCGAGTGGAGTTGGCTTCTGTCCCACAAGTCTCCTTTTATATCTACTCACAGAGTTCAAAACTTTAGGACACCTGCATCAAAGAAAGATGAAAATGAAATAAAAATGCACACAACATGTAGAGTTCTCCAAATCACTTTTATTTAAAAACAAAGACAAATAGACTCAAACACAATGTAGTTGAATGAAATAAATAACTTGTAGTATTTGAAAGGTCATTTCAGATCTTCAACAGCCAGTTTATCACAGTTAAAATTACTCATAACAAATCGTAACTCGAAACAGAAGCTCGTGATAGCTTCTGCTCGAAAACAATTTATATATGATAAGAAAACTTTGAAATCCCTCAAGACAACCGCAATTTAGTTTTGTCGAGATGATGAAAACGCACTCCGTGAGCTCAGAACCTAAGCGATGTCACATTTACAAACAAAACAATTAACGCAACTCAGTTTAAAAATAGTAAGTCTTACGTTAAATTATTTCTCAAGATACAAATCATCAGAACTTTCTCGCACGAAATCATAATTTCAGAAAACATGTAGACTTGAGAACTAAAGATTTGGTATGCTCATTTCCTCTCAAAAATCTCTTTGAAGAACAATTATATTATATACAAAGAAAAACCACGATACGGATGGGTTGACAAAGTCGGTGAATTAAAGTTTTAAAAAGTGTTGGCTGTTTAAAATACAGCGAACTGAATATTTATAAACACCGCGCCGCCGTTCATATTTCAAAATCTATACAACGAGTTTTATTCCAACCGATTTGGGAAGAAAAACCCTAAGCTCAAGTCAGACACGAAATATTGTGTGTTTAAGCGATAAATTATAAGCGAAAAGGGGAGTAAAAACACTTTCGTTTCCAAAATAAAACAGAAAAACACATGGCATTGCGTACTGAATCATGACAATTTGCTTCGCTTCTTCCGTACGCTTCAATCTCTTTGTGAAGTTAAAAACAATCCATATTTCGTTACTACCATCAAAACCTTACTTAAACAATCTTTCTAATGTGAAACACTACATTTGAATAAGTAAAATACATTACCATATTGCACATTAAATTCTTTAAAGAAAAAACCTGAGTTGTCATATTTCGCGGTGTCGAGCTTTTCGTCGTTCCTTACTCCATCGTCATCTTCTTAGAACTGCTAGAATATTGAATACTTTTTCCTCTTTAGTTTTCAACCTCAATATGTGATTTGGTAGTGACGAAAATAGCCGTGAAAGTAAGCTGTCCATATTTCGCGAAGCGCTTGTAGTTTCCTCGAAGTTTTCATGCCGATTTCAGCGGCTGTTCGTACGCGCGTGTAGCTGAAAACCTCCTTCCATATAAGGGCAAAAAATCAATCCGTGATTCTGATTGGTCGGTTGAGACTTCTAATAATCCTCAGCATAGTTTTGAACATATAGAGGGAAGTTGCACGCTTCTACGTGATAAGCTTCTGATACAATACATAGCAACCACTCCCATAAGACACATCCTTCTTTACCGGTCTCTAGGGTGATTACTGTGTTTTAAAAGAGAGTCTACTGTATCAATACATGTACAGTAAGTACATTGTGTTGCAAACTGATCACTTCCATAATTAACAGACAATCTCCCATCAGCAACCTTCTTTGCTGGTCTCTAGGGTGATTACTATGTCTTATGAGAAAGTCTACTGTATCAATACATGTACAGTAAGTACATTGTGTTGCAAACTGATCACTTCCATAATTAAGAGACAATTTCCCATCAGCAACCTTCTTTGCTGGTCTCTAGGGTGATTACTATGTCTTATGAGAGAGTCTACTGTATCAATACATGTACAGTAAGTACATTGTGTTGCAAACTGATCACTTGCATAATTAAGAGACAATTTCCCATCAGCAACCTTCTTTGCTGGTCTCTGGGGTGATTACTATGTCTTATGAGAGAGTCTACTGTATCAACATTGTGTACAGTGAGTACATTGTATTGCAAACTAATAATGAAACTAAAGACAAAAATCATTAACTGGAAACGAATACAAAACATAGCAACCACTCCCATAAGCAACAACCTTCTTTACTGGTCTCCAGGGTGATTACTTATCAGAGAGGCAACTGTATCAACATATGTACAGAGAGTACATTGTAAAGCAAACTGAGAGTGAAACTAAAGACAAAAATCGTTAAAGTGTTATTTTAAAAATCTCACAAGACATATTTATAACAGTGCATACCCAAAAATAATGGTCCAGTTATGTTTCAAATTTTTCTACTAGTGCTCTAAGAGTAAAAATAAGTGTGTTGGGCTGCAGATGGACAGGATGGAAATGGATTGCATCTTGAAAAAATTGGGCTAATTTTTCAAGTTTATCGCTTCTGTCTTGAAAACAATCGTTAAACTTCTAATTATGGTTTATTTTCTCTTCATAAATTCACTTGATATCTTCCTCTTAGTGTTCTATAAGCAGGACAAAGATATGTAGTTTTAACTTGAGGCTGTTTTGACACAAAAACCTCAAAATCACCATGACATATCACCGTTAACTAAAGAAGAATTCAATAAAGAG
>JAJGOT010000582.1:115000-165000 GCA_022457155.1 Cladopsammia gracilis
AGTGGAAGAAGTTCGTCAGACCCAGACTGAAACCAAACAGGCCATGGAAGAAGTTCGTCAGACCCAGACCAAAACCGAACAGACAGTGGAAGAAGTTGCTGCAGGTCTTCAAGAAATAAAAGAAGCAGTCGATACATTAAAAGAAAGAAAAAACAAGGATAGGGCAGATGAAGTCCTTCAGAAACTTGCCAAGTCAGAATTCAGAGGAGACATTGAGTATCATGTAGAACGATTTCAAGCAGATACTCGTGAGTGGGTCTTTGACAGAGTTCAGAACTGGCTGGATGACAGAAGCTCTCAAAACCGTGTAATGGTAATCAGTGGAAATGCAGGGATGGGAAAATCAGTCATAGCTGCTGTGATTTGCAAGAGAATGCAAGAGGCTGACAGATTGTCAGGAAGCCACTTTTGTCAGCATAACAATGTACGTTATCGTAAACCGCAGTTGATGCTTCAGTCCTTGGCCTGTCACTTGTCTCATGCCTTACCAGAGTACAAGCAAACTCTTGTGGAACAGCTGTCAAGAAATCTGGGCACAGACCTCAACAACATGAATGTGGAGGAACTGTTTGCACTGCTATTCAAAGAACCTCTAAGCGCTGTATGTGATCCAGGAAGGAACATGCTCATTGTAATAGACGGCCTAGATGAAAGTGAATACCAAGGAAGAAATGAACTGCTTGACGTGATTGCAAACCAGTTTTGCATGCTTCCAACTTGGGTTCGTTTTCTTGTCACAACGCGCCCAGCGACGAACATTGCAGATCAATTAACGCACTTGAAGCCATTTGAATTGCAGTCTAATGATGAAAAGAATCTAGAAGACGTCAGAACGTTCTTCGAAAAGAAACTGAAGCATCATTTAATCAGACAAGAAAATGTGGAGGCCCTGGTAGAAAAAGTCGTTTTGAAATCTGAAGGACTCATGTTGTATGCTCATTTTCTCATTTTGTTCATTAATGAGAATCCATCAGTTTTAAACCAAGCGGATCTTGATGGCAGCTTGCCACTTAAAATTTCTTCAGTCTACTATTCCTATTTCAAACGTCTAGAAAGGGAACTTATGAAGGAACTAGACATCAAACAAAAAGAGTTCTTGAATTTGCTATGTGCCATTACTGCTTCAAGGGAACCCTTGCCAGTTGGTTTCGTTTCTAAAGTATTAGTACCTAGTACTAATTCACCACTTGCAAGGCGTAAAGTACTGAAAGCTTTAGGCAGTGTGTCCGCACTCCTTCCAATCCGTGATGGGTGTCTGCATGTCATTCACAAATCAGTTAAAGACTGGTTGACAGACGCGTCGTGTTATGGAGAACATGAATTTAGCATGGACGAGAACGAAGGAGACCGCATACTTTCAGATCTCTGTACTGACGAACTTCACGATCTTAAACGGAATGGTGTAGATAACGTTCAATTTAGCGCCCCTGAGAAATATGCACTGTTTCATGGAGCTCGTCACATGTTACACTCGGGCCTGAAGAGGAAGCCACATAAGCTGGAGGAACTGACAAAGGCATACGTGATGGATTTAGAAATAGTGTATGCAAAGACCTGTGTAAACAGCTCAACAGCGGCTGAAGATCTCGTGTGGCTTCAAAAGCAGGGGATATGTACAGTGTTATCTGAAAGTAGCCAAAGTATTCTCAAGACCTTGTTGTTTCTGTTAAGAAAGTACCATCGCAGATTTACAAAGAATCCTTACGTGGTTTTGCAAACCATGCTCAACGAAAGAGGAACAGTGCTGTCTGCTAAGGCATCAGACCTTTTGCAGAACAAGTATCCCGAAATACCATATATGGAATTTGTACGCAAAGAGACGCAGCAGGGAGGTGTTGTAGCGCGCTTTAACTGTTCATCTCAAGTGGCCTGTTTGGATGTGTCACCGCAGTTGGATTACATGGTGTGTGAATGTATAAACGGAATGCTTCAGCTGTGGTCACTTGATACTGGTAGGCTAGTGTGGACACGTCCAGTCAAAGTAACGAAGAAATACGCATTTGGGTTTAGCCCTTCACTCTGTAGAAAGCTGCCTTTTCCATCTGTGGGTTCATACTACCGATCGGTTGCCTTCCATCCTACTAAACAGGTTGTGTTACCAGGAATCCTTAGCCATGTCTATGCTATTGATGGAGACTTGAAACCGCTTTTCCCCCAAAGTAACTGCATATTCTCAGTTTGTTCAATTTCTGGAGACAAGACCAAGATACTGACTGACTGTCCTAACAATGCAAAATGCATTGTCATGTGGAGTCTGGAAAATGGCTCAAAGATTGCTCGGATCACCGGAAATGAAGATGTTTTATCTTTTGCATGGTCTCGAGATGGAAGGCTCCTTGCAGTTTCCCATTCTAATGGCTCCATTTGTCTGCTTGATGTGATGGATGGTTTTAGAACACTAGCACAAACGACTACCCCAGAAGTATGTGGAATATTAAAATTTTCACCTGATTATCGGTGCCTTTTTTGTTTGCATAAGCCTGATCCCATTGAATTATCTGGCGATCGGTCGTTTCGCTTGGATGTTAATATGGTGGACCACCACACCTTTTCTTTAGATGTTTCTTCTTTTGGAGTGTCTCATAATCACGATAAATTTAAATGTTTTAATGATTGTGGTTTTTTATTAGGAGATCTCATTCCCTCAGGTTATGGCAACTTTACTTTTGTTCTCAATAAACAAAGTTTGTTAAGTTGCAAATATGAGGAAATAGTAATGATGAATACTAATGAAGTAACCAACAGCAGTCAAGGCAGAGCTAAGGAGGTGGCACTAAGTTTGGATGGTCAGACCGTGTATGTTGTAACTCACGCATCAGTTACTGCTTGGAACGTGTCAAGTGGGAAGCGTATAGCAACGAAACGTACAATTTCTTCTTTTTCATGTAAACCAGTCCTATGCCCAGTGGGGAGAGGTATCCTAACTTCAATTAGACTATTCAGCAACACTTTTGAGTTGCGGAATTTTAACAACACTCTTGATTTGCGGAATTTTTACAACACTCTTCAGTTGTGGAATTTTAACCTGTCTGAGTGTGTCCTATGGAAGGTTGGCTTTTCAAGACCCACTGAGATGATCCCCATCTCAGAAGGGCGAGTGGCATGCGTACACCGAAAAAAGGTCGACGTACTGGAGACAACCAGTGGTGAAATCGTGTCAACAATCCCCGTTTTACATGGACGCGTTATTACATGCAACAGTAAATGTCAGCTCCTAACCGTCGATTCTTTTTCACTTCTTTTGTCGGATGACACAACTGTACTCTGGAAAAGTGATTCGTTCGTGGCTGTCAAGTATGCGATGTTTTCTCCTGTGGAACAGTTCCTTGTCATTACGGACATTTGGAACACTTACGTCCTGGATGCAGTTTCAGGATACACACTGCGTACATTACATGCAGGAGAAGGTGTAGGTGTAGGTGTACGTGCAGGTGTACGTGCAGGAGCAAGGTATTGTATGTTTGTTAGTGACGAGGAATGTGTTTTTAGTTATCAAGATCATTCTGTTCAACTGTTTAACGTCAAGTCTGGTGACCTACTTAATGTAATCGATAATGAAGGTACACTGACCTGTTTAGCAGCCTGTCCTCGTAAGCGTCTACTCGCCATTGGCCTTGGGAACTCCACACCCGATTTCAAAGTTCTCCAGGTGTGTGTTGCCTCGAGATAAAGACAGCAGGAAGATTAAAAGGTAAGCTATTGGCAAATTTCATCATTTTCGGTGGCTGCTGTTTCGCAAAACGTTCTTTTTGTAAAGAGAAGACTTCCTTTAAGTGTTTAATTTTCTTTCCGCTTTTGTCGCATGAACATTGTGGAGCTGAACAAGAAATAAGATTGATGTTAAGTCTTGTCTTCGACACGTAGACAAGGTGTTAGTACGTAATGCAATGACAAAGTAAAGGCTTTTTTTAATTTTTCGCGCATTAAGTAAATCACTCTTATTCCTGTGGTAACAATCCTTGAAAAACAAGGTGCTTTGCGCTTGCGTGTCATTGGTTGCGTTTAAGCTTGAACTTCTGACTGTGTCGAGTGGGGTGGGGTGGGGAAGCTTTAAGGCCAAGCAGGGAAGCTTCTCAAATAAAAATAAACTAGCAGTAATCGGAGATCATGGAGACGCGTTCAAAGGAACTTCCGGCGGAAATGAGCCCCTGAAAAAACAATAGGGGCGGCCATTTGGAAGACCGTCTACCAAAAAATCTCAAATTTTACTGCATGTAAACCACAGGACAACCAACACGAACCAAATTAGAATTGCGTTCTTCGAACGCGATAACTCATGCAGTTAAGCCTATGGTAGTAAAAAACAAAACCGATATTGGAATCTCTATTATTAGTTTGAAGTCTTACTCCCACACAGTCTCTGTGGAACTCTGTATTTCTAGACTCGGGTAAATCAGGTGAAACAAAAAGAAAACTTAGGCTTGATGTCTTTTTAGCATGAACAATGCAGTGGAGATTGAAGAGCAGAGCAGAAAGAAAAGGTCAGCAAGCAGGCAGAGGTTTACTTTCTTTAAGTTGGTAAATAGTTTGTGAGTCCAGCCACCTCTCATCACCCTCAGCCGCACACGAAATCAACGAAATTCCCGGCTGCAGCTTGGAGCGATGATAGTAAGCCGTGTTCGCAAGTTATTTGTGCATCTTAAGAATACTTTGCTACCCACAAGTTGACCAAGTAGAGTTGGCAACCCTTTCAATCTTGAACGACTTCAACTTAGAAAGACAAGGAGTAGACCCGGGTAGACCCCAAAATTGCAGAAGAAGAAACGTTGAATAACTGTGGATCCAAAAATTTAGTAGCTTGCATTAGAGACGTGCTCCCCAAAGGGAGCCTTTTTTGTGTAGCAGTACTCTTAAATCGTGGAGACCTAATACCTCATTAGCCTTGTGGTTTTTTATATAGCAGTACTCTTAAATCTTAGAGACCTAATACCTCATTAGCCTTGTGGTTTTTTATATAGCAGTACTCTTAAATCTTAGAGACCTAATACCTCATAAGCCTTGTGGTTTTTTATATAGCAGTACTCTTAAATCGTGGAGACCTAATACCTCATTAGCCTTGTGGTTTTCTATATAGCTACTCTTAAATCGTGGAGTCCTAATACCTCATTAGCCTTGTGGTTTTATATATAGCAGTACTCTTAAATCGTGGAGACCCAATACCTCATTAGCCTTGTGGTTTTTTATATAGCAGTACTCTTAAATCGTGGAGACCTAATACCTCATAAGCCTTGTGGTTTTTTATATAGCAGTACTCTTAAATCGTGGAGACCGAATACCTCACAAGCCTTGTAGTTTCTTTTACACCCTTTCGACACAACTCGGATGTTTAGTTTTTCAACCATTGACTTTGTCTTTTCTCGTTTACCGATCAAGATACTGATTGTGGTAAGTCGCCTTACCGCTGACCCGTCAATACAGCCACCTTATCATTACAAACAGTTTATTTAACGTGAACAAATGCTCAGCCTGTGCCTGCCGATATATCGCGTTTTCATGATTATTGCCAGGAGCTTGGTTTAAGCTACGTTATTATCTTAAAATAGGAAGAACAAATCGCCAAAAATGACGCCTGTCACGAAATCAAAATTGATGAACTGAAATCCACTTCCATCCTTGTAATCCCGCACTGTTTATTCAAACTACTGCTTCTGTTTTGCAATGTAGAATCTTTTTATCTAATTTAGTTGTATATTTGGTGGCATTTGAAGATTAACCCTTTGCATCCTAGTTACGCATATATGCGTAAGTTATTGCTACAAGCATTAAATTAGACATATTTATCAAGTTTTGCTATAGTTGAGCTTATATAATTGCTAATTGAGACCCCCAAACCTCATGGCTTGTTTTGGTTCGGCGTTTCGTTAATGGCGAGCTTTTGAAGGCGATTTTCAGCGACGAAAAGTTTGGAAAGCGATGGAATCAGCCATTTTTAATTTTTTGGAAGAAGGATCAGGACACGAAGATCCAGCAATTCAAGAGATTTTGTCAAATTTTCTCAAAGAAAGCGTATACAAAAGTTGTGACGAAGTGGAACTACTCGATCGGAGGAGATGATGAACAAAAATCAATCTATAAATTGAATTTTCTTCATATGCATGGGAATGAAGACGACCTTGATGAGACGAAGGCTTGGAACCCTGAGTTGTTTTATTTTTATGAGGAATGTGTGTTTGGCTACTGTTGTGTTGGCTGAAAATGGCGAGAATGTTTTCAAACAAATCACCCCTTCATTCTTGCACTTGATATTCAATGCAGAGTGAGAAAACTCAACGTTTGTGCTGTTTACATGGCGAATTTCGTGTACACTCTCACAGACTGGCATTGTCTGCCATATTCATTATAACGACCAGAGTGTAGGTTTGTGCTTACTGCTTGTAGGTCTCATAGTTGACCTGGAATTGAGCCTAAGGTGTCAAATAAAAGCTAAATAAATCTAGTAATAGATTTAGTTCGTCTTGTAGTCATTCAGTGTCATGTGAATGTTACAGAACATTTCCTTTAAAAAAATGTATTTTTTTGCAATGAAAATTTGCCTTTATGGCTAATTATTTTGTTTTCCTTTGAAAAATGTTTTGGTCGATTCCACTCAATGTTTATTACTTTATTTTGATAGAGGGACTCTTAAGGTTTCATTTGATGGGTAAATTATGTGGTTGTAACCAATATATAAACACTTTGAGGATCACCATTTGGCATCAACAAAAACCAGGCGAGGAAAAATTAAAGAAGGCCAGGATACAAAGGGTTAACATGGAAATTAACAAAGCAAAATTTCATTATTTCAGCCGGACAGTGTCCCTTTAATTACGACCAACGACCATATAATTTGATATTAACTTTAATAAGAAAGCTGATATCAAAGCTAATATAGAAAGCTAATATAGAAAGCTAATAGTGATCACTGTTTTTTCTTTTTTTTTTTCTTGTACCTTTTGATAAAAAGAAATTATAAATGCGATGTGAACCTGAAAACAATTCAGTCTTAAATGGAACTCTAAGGCGTCCGAGATACCTTAGTTCGTATTAATATTTATTTGGGAAGATTTCTTCTCGTTAATTTCGCGCTTTTTGATATAAAAGTCAAGAAGCACACGACTTGGTTTGACCTACTGTTCCCTACAAATGGTATGCTAACATCCCTCTGTTAATTGTTTTGGATTCCAATACTGAAACTGCATTTCCCCCCGGTTTGTTTTTATAGCAATGTTTCATATTAAGGAGGGATTACGGTTAAATGCCATTTTCGCACTGTCTTAGTCTTTAGATCGGATTTTTGTTAACTTTTTAAACAATCCAAAAATGTCTCAATTAGTTTGATGTAATGTGATTTTTCATGTGGTGGTGGTTGCAACTGTTTGAGAGGGATAAAAAAAGAACGGGGATTTGTTAAATTTAGAAAAATATTTAATGTTTGAAGTAAAAATTATTAGTATGTGTAATATATATCCTGTGTCTGTGTTTTCAGGTCTGTGCGTGTGTGATGATGGCGAAATAATATTGCTACTCAAGCATTATCCACCTCGTGTGAGCCTGCGGGACACGCTGTTTGCGGTTTCACAAAGTAACTAAATCCAACCAGTAATAGTCGGAATATAGTTTTTCTTTGTTTTAAATAGTGTAAAATTTTCCATTGAAGAATTTAACAATGGATATTTTTTAAGTAGACTAGGTCACTCCAGGGATTATTTGTAAATATCATTGTCTTCGAAGTAAATAAAGCACTCCATGTGTAGAGTACACATTGAAGAACAGCTCAACTTAGTAAAGCTTTGCACGGTACTCAAAACAAAGTGGGCATCAGGTTCCACTAAATTACTTGTGTGTACATATAATTCAAGGCTTCACAATCTTGCATTAAAAAGAGTTTTCGAAGTTGATTTATAGTGAAGCAAGATATCGGAGCGTTAAAGTCAGTAATGTTTCTCGCTAGATTTTTGACGCATGCAGGCGTTAACTGAAGCAAAATGCAGATATTAGACAAATATTAGCCGTGGTTACACCGAGCATTGTTACCATAGGAAATTTAGGATTTCCATTTACCTGGGTAAAGTCAGTTACACGGGCCAAGAGTGTATATAACTGTAGAGTCAGGGACAACAGATATTAGCTGTGGTTACACCAAGCATTCTTACCATAGTAAACCTAGGGTTTCCATTTACCCGGGTAAAGTCACTTACACGTGCCAAGAGTGTATATAACTGTAGAGTCAGGGGCAACAGATATTAGCCGTGGTTACATCAAGCATTGTTACCATAGTAAACCTAGGGTTTCCATTTACCCGGGTAAAGTCAGTTACACGTGCCAAGAGTGTATACAGCTATTTCAATTAACGTTGTCGGATGAAAAAGGCGAAAAGCCAAGACTGCAAGGTAGTATGGGATTGTTATTCAGTAGCTTTCAACCCTAACCCATACTGCCTTGCGGTCTTGGCTTTAAGCTTTTATCCGACAACGTTAATTGAAATAGCTGTATAACTGTAGAGTCAGGGACAACATATATTAGCCGTGGTTACATCAAGCATTGTTACCATAGTAAACCTAGGGTTTCCATTTACCCGGGTAAAGTGAGTTACACGTGCCAAGAGTGTATATAACTGTAGAGTCAGACACAACAGATATAATTCGTGGTTACACCAAGCATTGTTACCATAGTAAACCTAGGGTTTCCATTTACCCGGGTAAAGTCAGTTACACGTGCCAAGAGTGTATATAACTGTAGAGTCAGGGACAACAGATATAATTCGTGGTTACACCAAGCATTGTTACCATAGTAAACCTAGGGTTTCCATTTACCCGGGTAAAGTCAGTTACACGTGCCAAGAGTGTATATAACTGTAGAGTCAGACACAACAGATATAATTCGTGGTTACACCAAGCATTGTTACCATAGTAAACCTAGGGTTTCCATTTACCCGGGTAAAGTCAGTTACACGTGCCAAGAGTGTATATAACTGTAGAGTCAGGGACAACAGATATAATTCGTGGTTACACCAAGCATTGTTACCATAGTAAACCTAGGGTTTCCATTTACCCGGGTAAAGTCAGTTACACGTGCCAAGAGTGTATATAACTGTAGAGTCAGACACAACAGATATTAGCCGTGGTTACACCAAGCATTGTTACCATAGTAAACCTAGGGTTTCCATTTACCCGGGTAAAGTTAGTTACACATGCCAAGAATGTATATAACTGTAGAGTCAGTTTTTCGGCGTGTACAAAGTTTTAAAAACAGAATATTCAAGCACTAATACATGAAACAAATCGAGTTTTCGTAAACATGATATCGAGCTTGGTTGGTTTACTTGTGGAAACCAAATCAACTGTACTATCCATATAGGGTTTTACCTATGTAACTTTAGTAAATTAAGCAGTTGCTAGTTAATAAAATGATTTTTAGTGGTTCAATATAAATGTATTTGAAAGACGAATTTCATTCTTTAGTCCTAAGTAAAATTTTCATTTGCGTTCATTTTTAGAAAGAATGGCATTTCTATATTTCATCAAGGAATAATTTTAATCCAAGGCAACTTGGGAACATGTTATTAATACTTGTAAAGGATTTCTTCTCTAAGAAAGATTTGAATCATTTTTAAGAAAAGATCGTATTTTTAAAGTATTCCTTAAAGAAAAAAGCTTTAATACTAAGTGAAGAATAGATTTGTATTTGTATATTTTTTTGTAGGAAGGAACTGTTTTGAATATTTTTAAGACATTTCTAATTTAGTAGTGCACCGTAGCTTTTTAAAATAAATTTTGGAGAAATAATGAAAAATGATTCATTTTTTAGATTAGGTTATTTTATCAGTAGTTATATTTTAATACAATTTTATATAGGTTTAATTAAGGTAACTGTTTATAACTTCCTTGTTGCTGAAGAGAGGACTGTTCAGATTTATTGTGCAGTTAGTAGAGCGTACATTATGGCATGACATTTTTGCTGGAGTTTAATTTTGAGAATTGGCGATTTTTTTGTGTGTTTTCCGGGATGTCATTTTTGCGATTCAAAAAGGCTGAATATTTCTGAAGGAAATTAATTTTTGAGATTCGCAGCAAGTCGAATACAACTGTGAACAACTGTGTTAGAAACGAAAATTACATCAACGTGCATAGTTTTAAAGCAATGTTTTGCTCTTTCTGAAACGATGGCGACAAATAGTTTAATATTTTTCATAAATTTTTATAACATTGTCTTTTATAACTTTTGTTCTGGTGGAAATTTCGTGGAAAAATCGCAACAATGAATTACAACTCTCCAAAATGTCATGCCATATGGTACTAAAACAAACACGTTTGACGTAGAAGTCAGTTAAGTTTTCATCTGACAGACTATTGTAGCGAAACTTGGAAATAAAGTTAAGTTGAGCGTTGTTAGACATGGCGTCTGTTTTTTATTTGTAATGGCTTCTTGAAACGATGAACATTACAGCATACAATCTAGGGGGTGGAGGTGGGGGCTGACATCCAAATAGCTCAACAATGCCACGGATGAAATCTAGCCGCTTGCGTGCTTTTTACTTGTCACGCAATCCTTCCGGGGGAAGATGAGACTTCGTGACTCATGAGACTAATTTGTTGTTAGGCTCTCTCTTTGGGTAGAGCATGAAGATAAGAGACCATGGTAACCAGTTTATTATATTAACAAATTACAACTAAAGACGAAACGAAAAAAAACATTTCTAAAAATATTTCCTTGTTTCCGCACACACGGAAGTAGTATGTTTCCTCCGCGCCACCCTGAATACTAATCTCGTACCCAGATCTCACTCGTGCTTGTCCTGACCGTGGGAGATCTGGGTACGAGATTACCTGAATACGAGATTGACCTGAGTTTCGTGATTATGACAGTTTTCTTTACAAGTTTTTCGTTAACATTGGCGACATTTTAGTCTTTGCGCAAACGTCTTCTTTTCAAGTAAGAAGAAGCCTGACTACTGCACAACTGATATAACATATTTATATTTCACAATATTTCTGCTGGTCAGAAAGCCTTGTTTTCAGCCTTCGAGTTATTTTTCATCTACAACCTGACATTTTGTGAAACAAGACGCCGCGGGATGTTTTGGTCGATTAAGCATTAACTTCGAATGGCTACCCACAGTCAATGTCTGTTTATACTTACAAACAAGAAGTTGCACGCAGCTTGAGCGCCAACTGAAACGGGCAGGACCAAGCACGCACATACGCAATCGCGTTAAAGCTGTCTAGCCTCCCACATGAGTGGAAACTGTGGACTTTTCAATTTAAATACACGAGCAGAAATGAGTTGTGATGTGACACAGCAACTCTCTCGAGACGTTCCGTGGGTTTCAGGAAACTTTAAAAAACAGTAGCGATTTGTGACGACGAGTAAGAATAATCAACCGAAATTTCATCGCGATGTGCCACAGGCATCCCACGTAATAATGATTTCTTCTATCCCTTCTTTAAATCTCTTATATAATTTCATTCAAATTCAGGTGTACTCCCAACCCAAACCCCCTTAATGGAGGTACTTTTTGTATTTGCATTTATTAATGGAGGCGTCCCATGGTAGAGGTTACACTGCACCGTGCAACCTCTTATTTGGAACACCTCCATTAAAAGGACACTTCTCTTGGTCTCGATGATGTCCCATTAATGGAGGTACCCCAAAATACATGTGGAAGTTCCACTGCACCGTTCGACCTCTTCTTTGGAACACCTCCATTAAGGGGACACTTCTCTTGGTCTCGATGATGTCCCATTAATGGAGGTACCCCAAAGTACATGTGGAGGTTCCACTGCACCGTGCCACCTCTTCTTTGGAACACCTCCATTAAGGGGACACTTCTCTTGGTCTCGATGATGTCCCATTAATGGAGGTACCCCAAAGTACATGTGGAGGTTCCACTGCACCGTGCAACCTCTTCTTTGGGACACCTCCATTAAGAGAGCACCTCCCTTGGTCCCGATGATGTCCCATTAATGGAGGTTCCCTAAAGTACATGTGGAAGTTCCACTGCACCGTGCAACCTCTTCTTTGGGGCACCTCCATTAAGAGAGCACCTCTCTTGGTACCGATGATGTCCCATTAATAAGGTACCCCAAAGTACATGTGGAGGTTCCACTGCACCGTGCAACTTCTTCAGTTTGGGGCACCTCCATTAAGGGAACACTTCTCTTGGTCTCGATGATGTCTCATTAATGGAGGTGTCCCAAAGTACAATCATGTGGAGGTTCCATTGTATTTCCTCTCTTCGCGGCTAGGAACGAAATAAGAGAAGTATGGCACAGGCTGCTGGATTAACGTCTGTTCAAATTGAAGGATGCTTCCTAATATGAACCGATTAAAAAAAAATCAGCTGTTTAAATGACTAATAAAGTTAGGAGGAAGAAAAACGGCTCTAAAATCTTTTAACAAAAGGAAATTTGTGTTCTTCCTTTTACACGAGTTCCCGGCAGATTTTTTACGACAGTTTTAAACTAAATCAAGTATAATAAATTTATCCATGAAGTTTTTTGTTCCTTTTTAGACAAAAGCAATAAAAATTAGCCGGGGATTTACCGCTCGATTAAACACGCGCGTGAAGGTATTAAAATCTTTAAAGAAATGGGGGCCGCTATGATTGGTCAGATCCACTTCATTACATCTCAATATAATCGAATACGCATACTGACATATGTTCACTGCCATCCTTGCCGGTAAATCTCGTGAACCAAAATTGCAAGACAAGAAAATTAGGTTATATGTTGTAACTCAGGAGGCTTAGGTGCTTTTTTAAAAACTCTTGGAAGCCACCTCAAACAAGACTGAAGTTTGGAGATGAGCTGATAAAAGTGTATCTAACTATGAACGCCCTCAACCCCTTTATCTGTAAATTTAATTCCTTCCAGTCTTTTTCATTAATTAGCAAAGGACTTATGCTATTATACCGCTATATTTTAATGGGTATCGACGAACAATATTTGCTCTATGCTGCGCAAACTAGCCGCACAGGCCGCGTCGGCAGCCTATGCTGTGCGTGAAACTTTCCGCGTGTCAGTTACATGTTTCGCTGTCTCTGGTTAAAACGTCCCTTTAACTATCTTAATAATTGAAGACCTTCTCTCCAACACTCAGCGGTAGAAACGTGTATTATAGTAGTTTACCACCAAAGACTGCTGCCAGTTTAGAAAGCTAACTCAGTGTATTAGTATTACGTATTAATTCTTAGGGCTGCTCTGATTAACTCTAAAATTGAGCTGCAGTTATAACATGCGTTTTTCAATTGAAAGTGATTCTTAAGTTGCTGAAATTTGACATCTTTATCGTGCGGATTGTGTAATTGAGATCTACTTCCCTTTTACGTTAGCATCATCACCCGTTTCAATTTGTTTCTACATGATATTGTTAAAAACAAGAAATGAAAATACAATTTAGCCTTACATTGTGCCAACCTCGTTCCCAGGGCCTCTCTCTCTTCAGCTACGTCATCATCGATGACGTAGCTGAAGAGAGAGAGGCCCTGGGAACGAGGTTGACATTATGCACCAAGTAAAGGCCAAACAGTCTACAAAGACTTTCGTTGGTTATATTTAGTTAACCCTAAATCATAAGGACCTAATTGTGCTACTTGGTTTGTTTTTGACAAATAATTTTGGTAAAATTATGCATACATCAACATGCACAGAATTCGTTAGTTTGTTTGAAGAAAATCAATCGCATCCAAATTAATTATTCATGTTTACAGCCTCTTCAAAGTAGCACGTATTAACCCAAGTGAAATTTTACGAGTTGATCCAAGCGTAAAATTATACACACGTGTCTCGCTATTTTAGAGTTATTATTGTTACAAACTAACAAACTGATTCATTATTTTTTCTAGTCGCAACATTAAGTTATGAACGTGCTTATATATGTTTGTTATCATCTTTTGCAGTATCAAATGTCTTCGTTAAAAACCTCTTGGATTATCAGTTTCAAACCTGCAAATAACTACCCAATAGAAGAGAACTTCCCACGCAGAAAACACTGAATGAGTTCTGTTAATTTAAAACGTAAAACTGCAAAGGAATTAAAGTTTTCTTCAGTTTTCATATAAGTATTCAGAGGAGTTCACAAGTCCCATACTTCATAACATGGAACAGAGGTCTCTAAAACTAAACACCTTCCTGTCACTAATGACGATCTTGGTTTGTTATGCAAAGACGTCTAAAGGTAAAGATTTTCTTCACTTAACTTGTTTCTTCAGGAACACCTGACGACTTCTCGGGTGGAAAGCTGTTTGAAAGGCCTTAGTCATCTTAAAAATTCGTAATTAATTACATCAAAAACAAGAGTTTTCTTAGGTAAAATGTCGATAAACATTCGTAATGTCGGGAAATTTATTAACGCCTGTTGTTTTCTGAGGGATAAAAAGATATCGTTTTGGGTTTGAAATAAGGTCAGCTAGGATTTTCGGAAAGGTGAAAAATTTTCTGCCGCTAAAATATTCAGCTAAAAGAACTCAAAAACTCAAACTGTATTAGCTTTCACATAGTTTCCTTTAAAGGCTATAAAATGTTATGAAGAAACAGTACCACGCTATTCCAAGTTCTTTCCCAAACATTCCCTCGCTGGGTGCACCTGTTTCTTGTTTAGATCTCTATTCATTTTAGTTTATTCTTGTTGAGTTACTTCTATAGACACAACCATATACATGGGAACATTTTTATCTTCATACTTTTTTTTTTGGATGCCAAAGCACGTACTCAACTTTAGTGTGATGATATCCTAGGCGCTTATTGAAGTTATTGCATGTAGCAACATTAATTTAATCTCAATCGCTTTTCAAACTTGAAGTATATTTGTACTTTCAAATGACACTACGCTATGTATCGTTTAATTTAATCATTATTCTAAACCGAATAACACGAATTTTCGGAGGAAATTCTATTTTTGTTTGGCAATTTTTGTGGGTTTTACAGGATCTAATCTTTGTATTTGTAAGGATTGGTATCAGTTTTCTTTTCCATCTAGGAATTATATTTATTTTTGGAATCAGCTTGCAAAAGCCAACTTCAAAATTTAAAACTGAATCTCCATCATAATTAGTGTTATTACAAACGGTTTCAGTTAAATTCAGATTGTTTTCAAGTTTTCTTCGCTAAAATCTGCAACAGATATCTTATTCATGTTCTAGTGCCCTAATCGCGATTTAAACAAATAAAAGGTTTCACTGACTTTCTAAAATCCCGTTAAGTACTTTAAGTATAGTTTAAAAAACGAGCAGTAGTGTATTATCAGGTTTAAAAACTCGAGGCGAAGCCGAGAGTTTTTACACCTGATAATACACGTGCTGCGAGTTTTTTGAACGGCTTCAAAAACATTCTTTCAAAAGCGTCTCCCTTCGGAATTAAAACAATTGCGCTTTTGTGCAAAGAGGAAATTAGCATACGAGAAAAACAAGTAGACTAGACTGATTAGCATACAACACATGTGCCACGTCTTCGACGAAGTGACCATTGCTTCCCGGCTCCTGTCGAAAGTTTTGGGATTTTATAGTTCGAGGGAAAACATCTACTGAAAAATGCTATACTAAAGTTGTCAGGTACGGTAGATAAAACGGCTGACAATTTTTTTTTCAGAGGTAGAGTACGAGTAGAAATAAGCAGCTTGCATCTGCGAACCAGTCGCTTACCTGGCAATTTACACGAGGGCGCTGGTGTCATTCAAATAACGGCTCACTTGTTAAACTGTTGGTTGTTTATTTTGTCGAGAAAATTCCAAATAGAATGGCGAAAGACCAGATTTCGTAAAACAGTACTGCACAAAAATATTAAAGTCACCATTTGTTGTACTAAGAATCCTAAACAATTACTACCCATATCAGTAATCTTTATATAAAGATTACGTGTGATCTTAATATAAATATCACGGTCGTTTTAAAATCATTCTCATTAAAAATTCAGCGATAATTGCATTGTTTGCCCATTCAGCCCCGAACTCCCCTGTGACTGAAATCAAAGCCGCCACCAGGCTTTTCATAATGACCGTAGATTACCAGGTATAAAGGCTCATACACGTGATCGATTTGCGTCGTGTAATTGGCTGATATGCTCATGAATTATTAATGAGTTTTTGAATGACATATAATGTAGCACGCAACGCTTTAACATACCTCGAAATGAAGTTCTCGTCAAAATTATCAATAACTGATAGTTCAATTAACAAATTCCATTTTAAACCCCAGAAGAAATAATTTTTGCACAAAATAATTTTTACAGTATTCGAATGTAGCCGCTGCTTATCGCTCTCGACCGGGGAACTTACAGCGTTCGTTTTGTTTGTTTGTGTTTTTGCCGCGTTGTGGGAGCATAAACTCGCAAAGCTAAATTTTCATCAGTGTTGCTGCCATATTTCTGGCTTATTTAGGGTGGTTCGATTGACTGTATTCTGGAATAACAATACACAAAATGGTCACAAAAAACCGTTCATATATAAAAAGATTTTGGAGACACTGGAAAACTAAATTTTCCCTATTTTCATCTTGTAAGCATGTTTTGGCAGATTTATACTGCAAATGATGTACCTGAGACTATTCGGTTTATTCTTATTCCAGAACACGGTCAATCAAACACGCCCTTTATTTCATTGAATTGCATGCCATGTCATTACATTTTTATTTCATTTTTCTTTACCTTATGATCACTAAAACACAAATTAAAAGTTATGGATGCGAGTGGCAATGTATTCAGCAGTGGCTCTCACGCAGATATGGCTTATGTCAACTTCAAGGCTGACAAGTTCTTCTATCTGAACATCACCAATATTGGATCAGATCTTGTGGAGAGCGGTAGTGAATGTGGATTTGCCTGTTTAGAAATTACTTCTTGCTTTTCTTACAACCTGGCGGCATTCACTGACATCAATGGAAAACTGCTGTGTGAATTGCTCCCATCGGACAAGTACAACAACTCAGACAAGTTCGTGGCCAGCTTGTCATATCATCATTTTAGTATTCCGGTAAGTGCAACGATTTTCATGTTAAATGCCGCGAACATTATTTACTTGTCGGTAAAGCTTGGAGCTTATCGTATATTTAAACTTTATCAAAGTGGTACATATATGTCATAAACGGTTAGTAGCAGGAATAGGGTACAGACATACCATGGTTCAGTTACCCGCGCTTGGCACCCGTCGCTTGTCATCCCGCGCTTGGAATCCGTTGTATGTTTTCCCGCGTTTGGCACACGTTGCCATGGTTCGGATGGGGATCTCTTGCTAAAACAACTGTTGTTTTGTGAAAAGAAAACACATTTACAACTTTAGATGCATTTACTGCATGATCTTTAGTGTTTATAACAAGATATGTGGGCTGGATAATATATTTCATTCTTATTTCAATTCCGATTTCAGAGACGATAGTGATATAAATATCTTGTGGATCAATTTAAGACTGATCAGCAGGGTTCAATTATCACCGTCGCGAATCAGAGCAGCCAAACTGGTTCGTAGCAGGGTAGAATTCAGATAAGATAACAAACCAAGTGTGCGTCAATTTTGTAACAGTGTAATAAACCAAGTGTTGCCAGTTGTTTTACTGCGCCTTTCAATAACATGCGGAATTTGAAATTCAAATCTCCACCAACAGTTGCGTTATTCCCTACCGTCAATCATAATTAATACGAAAGCCAACGGACCATGTAAAAAAGAAACAAACAAAACGGATCGAAATCTACCAATCAAAATGCACGGACGTGACCTTTTGACCTCATCGAAGTTAAGAAAAGATGATTGACGGCAGTGTAAAACGCAACTGTTGGTGGAAATTTGAATTTCAAATTCCGCATGTTATTGAAAGGCGCAGTAATTCAGTGTCGTGGTACATTCTGAATTGGATTTGTTTTCCTTCACTTCAGTCACCATGCAGTAGTTGGCCTTGTCAAAACAATGGGACATGCGTATCACAGTATGACAAGAACAGCTTTGTGTGCGTGTGCACTAAACATTACACAGGGAAACACTGTAAGAAAAGTAAGGGATCTTTTAATTGCTCTTAAGATATATGGGTGGTACAACCGCAGTTAATTTAACAGTATATAAAATAACTTATTAAACATATGGAGAAATCGTGCGTCCGAGTCCTTCAGTTAAGATTCATAGTGGTATAACGGCGTTATACCATGCTTTAGAGCTGTATTTCCCAGCCAGATGGAAGAACGCGATAAAAATGATGATGATAATGATGTTAGTACTATGCTTTATCTCACTAGATTTGTAACCAGCTTTATTACTTGTATTTATAAGATGTTGCAGTGACGCTATCAGATTTGCAGGGGTAACAATCAAAGTAAATTATGCAGGGCACATTCATCGCACTAACACACTCATTATCAAACTAATTTGCTCAGTCGCTATGTGAAATGTTGGTCAAGTTTTTTATTCTGAAATTTTCCAACATGAATCTAAAAATATCCGCGTGTGTTTTATGTTACAGTTGTTGATAAATGCAACAGTAATCCCTGCAAAACTGGAGCAACTTGCAAGAGTAATGCTGAAGCATACAAATGCGCATGTCCATCTGGATTTACTGGACTTCACTGTGAAACAGGTAAAATGTAAAGCTGCGACTTTACCCCAGTAATTAAGGTGTTGGTCTGTGGAGTATTGTTTTTATTGTGAAGATGCAGTGTTCTTGTGGCTCGCGCGTCCGACGTTTTCGATATATATGCGAAGTTTAAAGTGCACCTAACCCCCTTTTTTTTTTCGCTTTATCAACTCTATGTACGTTGAAAAGATGAATAGTTAAATATTTCTTGTTTTTAACGTTGCGTTAGTGAATTATAGAGGTTTGAATTTACAAAATGTTAATAAGATGACGTCAAATCAAGACTCGTTTATTATACAACTACTTGTTTCCACCTCCAAGTAATATCTTTTTACAAATCAATTGACTATTAACAGTTTTTATTTAGTATTTCTTAAATTGATTATCCTTAAACTGTGAACTGCGTATTGTAAATTGAAGTAGAAATAATGGTCATGGATGGTGAAGTCTTGATTTGACGTCATCTAATTAGCATTTTGTAAATTCACATCTCTATAACTCACTTACGCGACGTTAAAAACAAGAAATATTTCACTATTCGACTTTTCAACGTACATTGAGTTGATTAAAAGAAACAATTGGGGTTTAGGTGCGCTTTAAGCCCTGGCCCCTGCCGTGGTGTTGTTAGGAATGTAAAGTTGTTTTTACAACAGTACAGTGTTGTTGACAGGCAATATTTTAGCAGTTTTAGTGGTTGTTTCATTCGACGTTTTCGTGTTGTCAAGGGATGTAAAATGCTTTTACCCCAGTACATTGATATTCTGCGTTGCTTTTACAATGTTCTGGCGAAGTGAAGTTCGAGAAATTCTTGGAGCTGTCATCGAGTTGTTGGTATACTCTACCAACACTCGTGGGTAAACCTGCGGTGAACGAACACCCTGTCTAGGCAGCACGGTGGCAAAACCGTAGTCGCTTCCTATTACAGATCGGGAAACCAGAAGAGAAGCGCACGCGATCAGTTTTAGTTCTGTAGGTTCGTGAAGACCTTAGCTTTTTTCACGGTAATGTTTATCACTTTCTTAGAAAAATCCGCGAGTGAAACCAAAGTCATTTTAAATTATATTTTGCGACCGCAAAATTAAAGCATTTTCCGTTTCGCCAATTAAGCTAAATTAAATCAAGAAACCACGAAGCTGATTAAATTGAATGCGCTATAAAATGCTTATCAAACTTTTCTTCTTTTCCATTAAAGATCAGCGGAAGAGGAGTATAAATGTCAATTTTTGGGCC
Organism: Cladopsammia gracilis; assembly: GCA_022457155.1. Taxonomy (NCBI): domain Eukaryota; kingdom Metazoa; phylum Cnidaria; class Anthozoa; order Scleractinia; family Dendrophylliidae; genus Cladopsammia; species Cladopsammia gracilis. The sequence continues at coordinate 134,757 of JAJGOT010000582.1, forward strand.
AAAACAAATCGGACAACAATACAAACGATGCAAAGTTCAATGTTAAAATAATGTTAAATAATGTTTAAATTTATCATAACTTTATTGTAAAGTTTTTGGCAATTCAGCTAGCCTTTCGGCTGTAACAGTATGACTAAATAAACTAACTATCTATCTATTCTATCTAACATACAGACATTATATTCGTTTGTGTGTTAAACGATGTTACATACATACATACATACATACATAAACTTTATTAAAGTGTCAAAAAATATTTAGCTGTAAGGCCAATTGGGGACACTATAACAAAAAGATATAATAATAATAATAATAATAATAATAATAATAATAATAATAAAAAAATACACATTAACAGATATACTAATAATTCGTACAATTGCTTTAAGAGAGTGTCCACCATAGGACCAGGCAGGAGGTGATAATACTCAAATCACCGATTTCGCTCAAACTTGGCACAAAGATTGAGGGTCATGAGTAGTAACATGTACCAAAATATAAGGTCAAAATTTTTTATTCTCTCTGAGTTGTAGGGTCCCCCCCGAAAAATGGCCATTTGGCACAAATTTATGCATATTAATTAGCTAAATTTAGTCGAGTGGTAAGACAACAAAAATAGCAGCCTGGGAATAAAAACTACTAAATCGTATTCTATATTGATCAGTCTTGTAGCAAAATGTGTTATTGGAATCGGTTGCTTTGATTTGTTGCTTTCCCAATACCGTAAGTGAAGGGCATGTTTGGTCATTTTCACTAGATGCCAAAATTAGGTCATTTTAGATCTTAATATCTCCAATGGGCAACAAGCTAACAACATAGTTTTAATACTAGAAGTAAGAAGTATCATTATGCTTACGAAAAATATAATAAAATTGTTGGGCAACTAAATAACTTTTTTAGTATGACGGCATCTTTGCACCTCACTCAACGATTTCTGGCGATTTTATCAAAATTCGGTAATTAAAAAAAGTGGTTTAATTTTAATGAAATTGCAAGAAAGAGACAGCAAATGTTCAGCTAAGCATCACTCTGCTTAAAACAATGCTAGAATGAGCAAGAAAAGCTTTTTGAAGCACATTTCATGAAGTTTGTAAATGAGGGTTCTCTGTCTTTTTGATACTTCATTTTCAATGCAAAAAGAAAACAATGGGACACTTCTCTCTACAATAACTCTGAATTTTACTTTCAGGCACAATAATATAAGTGACACAAAAAAGCAAAGGCTGATACACACATGTCATTTAAGTGCTTCAGACTCATTGTTAGGGTCCATTGCGATCCGGCCAATCCAGTATATTTTTTAAAAGTTCGATTTTCCAATTCAGCTCTCTGAGCTCTTCATCGATATTTATCTTGCATTTCATCGCTGTTGACTTTGCTATGAGAATATTCACTGCTTCCTTGTTGTAATAGCTCCAGTTTATGCCAGTAAGAGTGAGACAAATAAGTTATAAAACCACGGGAGAACCATAAACGCCATCGAAAACTGTCAACATAATGTTTGGAAAACATTCTTCGCCGCCGGCTTCGCCATTTTTGAAGTTAAATTTTTGAGCCTGCGTTGTGGTCCGTATGGACAACGGACTACCGAATTACCGGATCGACGGACCACGGACTACGCATAATATGGATAATTTGGATAAACGGATAATATGTTGTAAAACGCATACAGAATATAAAATTTGGACTGGTTAATTTTTAAAATTCTCTGTTTATAGTCAAAACTGAAGGGCAGAAAACTTTGATAAATTTCCAATTGTTGAGTTATTAAACTGGATTCAAAATTGATGCTAATCCTGAGTTGGTTAATCGTGCTTTAAGGGACTGGTTAATTTTTACAGCCGATTTTCAAACACTGATTTTTTTCGAACTTTAGAAATAAAGATTTGTAACCAGTAAAATTCAGTACCAAAGAGTGTGGGAAATCGGATGTTTCCTTGATATGACAGTTATCTTTTGTTTGTCTTGCTACCAAAAGTAGCAAAATGTTTAATGTTTCATATTTTACAACTCTAGCAAAACTATTTGCATTTTCCCGCATTCTCCCGTTAAATTTGAATATTTAGTAGAGCACATCACACGCTATCTATAATAGATAAAATATTTCCGAAATATTGTAAAAGCGCAAAAACCCAAGGGAGGTGTTGCAATCAACCCCCGCCCCCCTTGTACCACGGTGGGGGTATAAGTATGCGTGTACGTCAGAGGGTCATTTTTTACAAACGTTTTGAAATTCATGGCATAAAACGTTTCATTTCTTTTTTTGGTTGCACTTGGATGAGTTTCGAGTAAAGAGTAATCATTCAAAAGGCAATCGACCTCCATGCCTTAAAGGTTTGATTTACGCCCATCATGTCTCATGCGCAGTAAATAATATATAGATAAGAATAAGATTCAAAAAGGTTTTTAATTCTTTTTAAATGTAACTAACTAGATGCTTTTAAATATTATGTAGTAACATAGTTGTAGTATAACTTTCCCACCGATGCCTTAACTGACCTCAACGGAGACGTGCGGTCCGACAGGGTACGTCACTACAAATAGGGTTCTTGTCTCTTAACGGGGTCTTGATTCCATCACTTTTTGTCTTACACGGGATATGTTTTCATGGCCTTATGCCACAATCAGGATAAGCATATATATATTAATTTATACAAAATGTAGAAGCCTAATCAAAAGCTCATTTTCAACTAGTATTTTGTTGGCGCTGACTTCCGTTAACTACGGCATTGATACCCTCTGTATTATATATCGTGGAGCTTAGCCTTTAAAATGGCAGAGATGTTTACTTCTGTCTCCAACCTTATGAGCTAGTCTAGATCCACAAGGGCTCATACTTTGTTTCACCCACAAATCAAAATATTGAAAACAAAAACAAAAAAGCAAAGAGAAACACAAGACAAATACCGAATTATTTTAGAGCTGTCAAGGAATCATTATATTTTCCAGGCTCTTTAGTATTGAATTTTCTGGTCACAAATCTTAAGTATGGAGTGTTTTCTGCAGTTCTAAATAATCAGTGGTTGAAAATCGACTGTAAAATTTAACCAATCCAAATCTTATATCCTGTTTTCGTTTTACACCAAGTTATCCGTTATGTTATGCGTAGTCCGCGGTCCGTACAAGTTGTCCGTCGATCCGGTAATTCGGTAGTCCGTAGTCCATACGGACCACAACGCGGGCTCAAAAATTTAACTTCAAAATGGCGAAGCCGGCGGCGAAGAATGTTTTCCAAACATTATGTTGACAGTTTTCGATGGCGTTTATGGTTCTCCCGTGGTTTTATAACTTATTTGTCTCACTCTTACTGGCATAAACTGGAGCTATTACAACAAGGAAGCAGTGAATATTCTCATAGCAAAGTCAACAGCGATGAACTGCAAGATAAATATCGATGAAGAGCTGAATTGGAAAATCGAACTTTTAAAAAATATACTGGATTGGCCGGATCGCAATGGTCTGAAGCACTTAAATGACATGTATGTATCAGCCTTTGCTTTTTTGTGTCACTTATAGTATGGTGCCTGAAAGTAAAATTCAGAGTTATTGTAGAGAGAAGTGTCCCATTGTTTTCTTTTTGCATTGAAAATGAAGTATCAAAAAGACAGAGAACCCTCATTTACAAACTTCATGAAATGTGCTTCAAAAAGCTTTTCTTGCTCATTCTAGCATTGTTTTAAGCAGAGTGATGCTTAGCTGAACATTTGCTGTCTTTTTCTTGCGATTTCATTAAGATTAAACCACTTTTTTTAATTACCGAATTTTGATGAAATCGCCAGAAATCGTTGAGTGAGGTGCAAAAATGCCGTCATGCTAAAAAAGCTATTTAGTTGCCCAAAAATTTTATTATATTTTTCGCAAGCATAAAGATACTTCTTACTTCTAGTATTAAAACTATGTTGTTAGCTTGTTGCCCATTGGAGATATTAAGATCTAAAATGACCTAATTTTGGCATCTCGTGAAAATGACCAAACATGCCCTTCACTTACGGTATTGGAAAAGCAACAAATCAAAGCAACCGATTCCAATAACACATTTTGCTACAAGACTGATCAATATAGAATACGATTTAGTAGTTTTTATTCCCAGACTGCTATTTTTGTTGTCTTACCAATCGACTAAATTTAGCTAATTAATATGCATAAATTTGTGCCAAATGGCCATTTTTCGGGGGGGACCCTACAACTCAGAGAGAATAAAAAAATTTGACCTTATATTTTGGTACATGTTACTACTCATGACCCTCAATCTTTGTGCCAAGTTTGAGCGAAATCGGTGATTTGAGTATTATCACCTCCTGCCTGGTCCTGCCTGGTTTTCTGGTGGACACTCTCTTAAATAATTTACAAATATAAAATTTAAAATGAGCTAAGAATACATAGATATTTAGATGTTCCGTAAGTATTTTAGCCTAAATGCTTAAGGCCCGGTTCAAACGTCGAACTTCACATGTGCCGAACCTAATGCAAATGAGAAAAATCTATTGTTCTTGCTCATTTGCATTAGGTTCGGCACGTGTGAAGTTCGACGTTTGAACCGGGCCTTAGTTGTAAACATTTCAGCCAAACAACTGAAATTTGCATCCTGCAAAACATTTTTTTAATAAAATATGAAAGTGACACAAAGTTTGTAAGATACACTGAGATTCTGCTTTATATCAGGGATATGGAAGGACCTGATTGGTAATTGGACTGACAACGGAACCTCATGGACCGGAAGTCTGCCTCAAAGTGCCGACCAGTGGCATTATGGGCCAGCCAGACTATGGACCACTGCTGTCAATACAGATCAGTATGGTGCGTTAATTAACACCCATGTAGGTTATTAGCTAACATCAGTCAGCCAGACTATATTGGACCGCTGCTGTCAATGGATCACTATATAGAGTGTTTTCACTGACGTCATATCAAAATTTAGAAGCATTTTTCGATTTTAAAATGTTTATGGAATTGTAGAGAGTTTAAAACTACACATCTGGGCCAAATTTTGAAGCGCAAGAGCATTTCATTCAAGAGTTATAGGCGAATGAGTATAGACATTTTTAGTAAGAAATGTATGGAGCGGCCATCTTGGTGTCCCACTTAGGGACACCAACATGGCGGCCAAAAATTGAAAGACTTTAAAGTCTTAATAACACCAAAAATCTCATCACAAAGTATTGTATTCACTATACCAGGCATGAAATCGGCTTATAAGCATCTATAATTCATTAATAACTTTCAACTAGTTCAATTTTGTTTATTTTCACGGCTTATCTGAAATAGCGTGACGAATTAAGTGACACATTTACAACCTTTATAAATCAAAAACGAAACATCGTTAAAACCTGAAACTTTTTGTGAAAGATTATAACACTTGTATTCACATACCATGTTAGAAACAGCTTTGTAGGATGTATACTTCAGATTTTTTAACGTCATTTGACATTTTAACGTTTTTTGACGTCATGTGAAAACACTCCATATATCTTATTGACCAAGCGCGAGGGCCGTACTGGGAGAATATCGGCCCGATGTCTTGACAGTACGGACCGAGCACAGCGAGGTCCGTACAGAAAAGACCAAGGGCCGATATTCTCCCAGTACGGTCCCGAGCAAGCTTGGTTAATAAGAGATTTACTACACGACTCCTGCCGGGGGAGAATCGCACGGGATCATTCGGGACAATGCCCGGTACAATACTTAGAGCATATTGGACCGGCAATCGAGCATTCTGATTGGTTGATTTTAGTTATTGGCCCTCTGACTGTCTTAGTCGTGTAATAAGGTAAGTTAATTAATCGCCAGGTAGGTTATTAGCTAACATCAGTCAGCCAGACTATGGACCACTCCTGTCAATACAGATCAGTATGGTAAGTTAATTAACACCCATGTAGATTATTAGCTAACATCAGTCAGCCAGACTATGAACCACTCCTGTCAATACAGATCAGTATGGTAAGTTAATTAACACCCACGTAGGTTATTAGCTAACATCAGTCAGCCAGACTATGAACCACTCCTGTCAATACAGATCAGTATGGTAAGTTAACTAACACCCATGTAGATTATTAGATAACATCAGTCAGCCAGAATTTATTGGACCACTCCTGTCAATAGATCACTATGGTAAGTTAATTAACAACAACAACAACAACAACAACATTTATTTAAACACGATAAAAATTACATCGGAGCTGATGTGGTCGTGTAGAGCCAACATCAGTCAGCCAGACTTTATTGGACCACTGCTGTCAATAGATCAGTATGGTAAGTTAATTAACATGCATGTAGATTATTAGCTAACATCAGTCAGCCAGACTATATCGGACCACTGCTGTCAATACAGATCAGTATGTACCATTTAATAAACGAGCAGCAGATAAAACACGTGCTGCGAGTTTATTAAATGACTTAAAACACGTTTATTGAATGAGTTTATTGAATGACTTAAAAAAAATCGTTAATAATTCATGACCATTTTGTCCAATATCGATGAAACTATGTGGAGTGATATGACAAAACAAAAGAAGGTAGTCTGCATTTGGGAATTGAACAACAATAATGAAGGAGAAATAAAATTGGAAATTTAAATATGCAGAACTATCAGGACTTTATTCGAATGCGGTCTTTTGATACTTCGCTTGCATTAGTAAAAACATGCCTCCGAAGCGGGCGTTTAGGCCACCAAAGTCTAAAGAAGAAGAAAAAAACGCATTGGAAGAGTGTATTCCAAAGGCCACACGTTCGTCTACAAAGTGGTCGTTTAAAGTATTTTCTGAATGGCAAATAATTCGAGTCAACAAAGATCCTTCGAAATAGCAGCGTTCTTTTGAGGTGGACGTGGAAAAAGTACAGTCATTAGAAACGAATATTGTTGAATATTATTGAATGCAGAATATTATTGAATGCAGAATCCCTGAACTTGTATATAAACTTGAAGCATTATATAATATCACATGTGGCATTATATATGAATATTGATAGATAATGCAACGTGTGTCATTATATATTACTTCACGTTCATTTGTATGCCATTGTTTTTCTATTATACCCCATTATTTCCCTGGGCCACATTCAAAACCCTCCCCGGGCTTTTTAGTTTCAAGCGTATTTTATGTGGTAAAGAGTGCTTTCCTCTTGACTAGAGAGGAGCATCGGATTGGACAAAATGGTCATGAATTATTAATGAGTTTTTTAAGGTAAGTTAATTAACACCCATGTAGATTATTAGCTAACATCAGTCAGCCAGACTATGGACCACTGCTGTCAATAGACCACTATGGTAAGTTAATTAACACCCATGTTGGTTATTAGCTAGCATCAATCAGTCATACCATATTGGACCACTGCTGTCAATAGATCACTATGGTAAGTAAGTAAGCAACCAATGTTAAGGATACAACATATAAAGCGACTAGACTGGCCGATTAATTGTTTGCTGTAATACTCCAGTCTCCAGATGCGACTGATTTCCTTGAGTATTTGAGAGGTTACTTCAGAAATACTTAGCCATCAAACCCTTTTATCGGTACGTTTTTTTTTTTCTCAGTTATCACCAGTCGCGTTCAAATATTGAGCGGCAAAGGCTGTGGACACGTGTTTAAGTATAAATCGGGATGCGTGGTGTCAAAAACGTAAGTACTTACAGAGTAGTTAACAGTTAATGGATGAGGTTCAGCAAGATAGCGAGCATGATTAAAACCAAAATTTGTGTTAAGATCAAAAGTGGATAATACAAACCGAAACTTTGATAATTCTCACATTTTATGCAAAAACATATAGAAACCAATATCTATTTTAATTTACTCTTTCAAAACATGATTTCAGGCATAACTTAGCTAGCAGATTACAGGTATCGCTGAACAAGCGGCCCATGGCACGAACGCATTGTGCAAGCGTCACTTCTACATGTGAAAATCTCGCTGTCTGTAGATATGACGTCACAACTGTCTATCATTCGATGCATTTTGTTCTTCCTATTCATTGGCCGAGAGTCCACCACGTGAAAAGTTGTTTTCCTGCGAATAATTGTTCTGCTCGCGTCTTCTACAATAGCAGCCCGATATCTGCTCTGCCGAAAGTTAGCAGTTATGAATAAATATTGAATTGAAAAACAAACTCGGTGATCGAATGATAAAACAATTATTGACCTCGCTCTAAATATTTTACTCAACCTCGTCCAATAATTGATAACTAAGTATGCTTAGATGTCCATGACGTTGAAATCCGCATGTTAACGGGCAGAGAGAATAGAGGTAACGAGCAATATATGATAAAGGGCATCTGTGGACAATTGGCTTAATCAAGTTAAATCAGTCGACAAATCAACCCCACCCTACAAGGTTAAGAGTTTAAGATCCTTTGCAGGGTGGGATGGGGTAGATCAAGACTGAGTAGGACCAGTGGAACATGAATCCTTTCTAGGTTTTTTAACGCACTTTATTTCAGTAGCCACGCACCTCTTCAGAACCTCTAATTTCATTGGACCTGGTTATCACGCACATGTATTGTTTTTAGGGCTAGGGTCCATTGTTCTGTTGTTTGTTCTATTGTTTTCTCAGCCATTCCTGTGAGGCGTTCCGAGACGTGCCTACCGCCTCCTTTATTTTAGAACGTAGTTTTGGGTTACTAATGCTAAGACATACTTTGCAATGTTTCTTGCAATAAAAAAATCGTAATGAAGGCAAAGTTTTATTACCTCCTGAGTGGCTATAATAACCCTGACTTAAACTGTAACAGAGTCAGTCAAAAAGCTTTTATATTGGTTCTGATTTTATCACAGGTGAACCAAGCACAATATGCGAGTAGGGAAACTGGGTACTAGAATTGAGCTTTGTTTAGCTTTGTTTTGCTTTGCAACATTTGCGAAAATTTCTGCACGAAATTTATAACTTTTCTCTTAAAAAGTGCAAATAAAGTTTGAAATAAAGTGTTAACATGTAACCTGGTGTCTTTGTTTGTTCATTGGGTCCCTCCATGGCCTGTGTTTGAGTATTTGCTTCCATGCGCTACATCATGTATAAATATAAGACTTAGCATTCTCCGTGCAAACCTTTGAAGACCCGCCATTTTTATTCAAGGGGTTTTCACTGCTGCGAAAAGTTTACTTACCCGGTGGAGGCGCGTGGTGAAATGGTCGGCGGTGCGTACCGGTAGTGGGGGAGAAAATCTTCTCGCGGGATCGAGGATGAGCCACTTTTCGTCGTCACGGCTATGGCCGCCATCGTCGAGCGAGATGGTGAAGTTCGGCGTTGGGCTGCGTCTCGGAAATGTGAGTTCTTGGCAATAAAACTACGGAAAAAGTTGGCACAACTATCGATCTTGTTTAATACGGGGATAGAGGGACAATGTGTGTTTTTCTTGCATTTCATCGACCGCGTTTTCTTGCGCGGCCTCGTCGACTCGACCAAAATACTTTCCAACCTTGTCTTATATTTATACATGATGTAGCGCATGGAAGCAAATACTCAAACACAGGCCATGGAGGGACCCAATGAACAAACAAAGACACCAGGTTACATGTTAACACTTTATTTCAAACTTTATTTGCACTTTTTAAGAGAAAAGTTATAAATTTCGTGCAGAAATTTTCGCAAATGTTGCAAAGCAAAACAAAGCTAAACAAAGCTCAATTCTAGTACCCAGTTTCCCTACTCGCATATTGTGCTTGGTTCACCTGTGGTCTAAGTGTCCTTAGTTCAAGTTGCGCTAAGTCATCGGAATGTATGGAATTTTTGTCATCATTGCTCAGTCATCATAGCTGGTTTCACACCACAAGCAAAGTAAATTTTAAGCACGCACTTGACTGAAGGGCACTTCAGATCAGTCAAGTAATAGTTTTGAAAATAAGGATTCACACCTGACGACAAAGTGCAGTGACTTGAAACATTACTTGTCAATCACGGTCAGTTTTTTGCGCCTCTGCACGTGTTTTTCAGTTAGAGTTTGTTTTCCTGTTGGTGAAGTAGTCTTAGTACAGTAAAAACCCGTAAGTAAGAACCTAGTTTTTAAGAACCTGTTAGGCTAAAATTTGCCAGTTAGACCCCCTCTATACAAGAACCCGTTTAGCCTAAAATTTGAAACAGGTTCTTAATTGTTTTCTAAAATCTATATAAAACGAATTTGTACTTAGTATTACATATAAGGTCAGTGTTGTATATAAGGTTATGTTCTGAAGGAGGACTTCAAAGTTCATGTGATCAGTGGTATTCATATTTTATATAAGGAATAGGCTGAATACCACTAAATTCTATCAGCCACAATGTAATTTTTTTCTTCAGAAAATAAGAACCTACTTAAAGCTACTTAAGAACCTTAATAGCCTAAATTTGTGCTTATTACCATTTTATGTAAGAACCTGTTTAGGCTAACTTGGGAAAATGCAGGTTCTTACTTGCGGGTTTTTACTGTTATAGTAAACCTTTATTTAAACACGATATTTTTAAAGATACAAAACTTATGGGGTCTTGTGTATAACTTAGAGGAAAAATAAATAAAAAATTAGCGCTAAAAAATACAAGATAAAAATTTATAGCTTAAATGTTTACAATTAAAAATGACTGACAATCAAGTTTATCTAATAAATTACTATTTATAATAACTATTAAATATTTATTAAAAATAAATGAGTTAGCTTTGTCTCTAGGGTTCTCAAGTGTGGTGTAGATTATACTTTTTTTTTTTTTTTTTTTTACAAGACAAGAAGATTTTTACTTACAACAGTGCATTGATTGTTAACAGTATAAATGCTTTGCTTATTGGCATTTTACAAGTAGGAGCAAAGCAATAAAAAAGGTATCTAATATATATATATATATATATATATATATATATATATATATATATAATAAGTTTATATCTCTCATTGTGGCAGGGAGAAGGGTGTGTAGCGAAAAACAGAGGAAAAGGTTAAGTACACTATTCACTTTAAGTTTGTGTGCTTTTAACTTAGATGTTGGTGTAGATTATACTTGTGCTTTAACTCAACAGGGCAATAGTACCCTGGGTGCCAGAGGTTTTTATTTTTTAGTGAAAAGGGCGAGTTTGAGCGGCGAAGCCGCGACAACGAGGCGCAACGCGCCGAGAAAAAATAAAAACCTTTGGGCACTCGAGTACACAACTTCATTTCCATGCGATTTGTGGATCGGATATCTCACCAAACTTTTAAACCTTGGGGACCAAGGCGTGTCTGTTTGTTGAGATTAAATCTGACAGCTGACATGTTTAAAACGCGCGTGGCGCCGCTATGCGTGACAATATAACGTGGTCGAGACAGAAATATTAAATCAAAACCACTCCAGTGGAAAAGATACATCGATGACATTTTTTCACTGTAGAGTGTTGAGAAAAAGGAGATAGAAGATTTTATTGTCCTTGCAAACAAACATTAATCTCAGACAAAGAAGTAAACTTTCTGGATACAACCGTTTTCAAAGGCGAGAGATTCAACAAACAAAGAATCCTTGATATCCGCACGCAATTAAACCAACAGAGACCACAGGTTTCCCAAGCTACATTGTATGCGACAGCTTGTGTATACTGAGAAATGTATGGGAAAATCACGGATTCTCTAAAATTGGGTAAATAACTATCTATTTTGAAATAAAGTTTACCTACCTCAAATGTGTTGTTTACTTGCGTCTTGTACCGAATTTGAAGCCATTCCGACGCCATTTAGCCATTCCGACGCCCCTTCTTAGAAGGGGAGACAACGACTTCGAATAATTTCGCTAAATGGCGTCGGAATGGCTTCAAATTCGGTACAAGACGCAAGTAAACAACACATTTGAGGTAGATAAACTTTATTTCAAAATAGATAGTTATTTACCCAATTTTAGAGAATCCGTGATTTTCCCATACATTTCTCTGTATACACAAGCTGTCGCATACAATGTAGCTTGGGAAGCCTGTGGTACACCTATTTCTCTTCCTGTCACCTACCAGTGGTTAGCGAAATCGTTCAGCGAGAATACCTGCAACTCCAAAGCACGCCTCCGTGCTAGAGATAAAAATTAAATAGAGATAAAAATTTTCCTCGTTCAAACAAAACTCTAAAGGTCACACTCCACGATAACACGAATTAATAAGTCGTGTCTGGCCTGTCAACACCTCTTTTCAAGACATCCTTGCGCTGAATAAATTTCAACAGCGCTTCTTTTTGAACTGGCTTTAGTTCTCTGATATTTGAAAATTTGGATACTAAAGAGTAATCCACAGCGTTTCTTAAAGATCGCAAAAAGCCGCAATCTCTATCTACGTCCGCCATTGTTGTTTGTGTAGCTTCACTTTGGGAAACCGGTTTTTCACGCGCCCGTGGCGAAATGTTTTGATCCAGCCAATCGAAGTTGCTGTTGCATCATTAACTCCCGGTAGAGTCTGGAAACAAGTAGGAGTAACCAATCAGCGACCTAGTTCAGATTCTGAACTAGATCCTCGCATGGAAATGAGGTTGTATATTCGAGTGACCGGAGGTCCGTCTCGCGAGCTTCTTCTAACCGTTTATGCGGTTAATTTCACTCATGATATTCAGAGAACGGACCTCTGGATCCAGGGTGGGGCAATAGGGTCATGTATTGGTGAATTTCGTTTGTCAGTGGTTCAATTTTTCTCGCCATAATTATGACAATTATGCTCACATATGCAGTTGAAAGGCGCAGTAATAATGCAAATAAAATAAACAAATTAATTCCGCGGTTATTATAATAAAACGGATACGAATGCCAAGTTTAAAACAGTTTTGATCAACCGATTTTACTTATTTAAAAGGTCCAGAATTTCACTGCCATTCCCGATTTTGTTTGTCAATTATCGCCAAGGATTCTGGGTCGAACCCAGTGTTTTACGCGGTTTTCGGGTGTACAGATCGGGTGAACGTACTTTCGCTTTTCAGTGGGGTGTTGTTCTTCCGTTCTGCAAGTTTGTTCTCCTGATCAGGAAAACTTCGGTTCAAGGTTAGTTCACAAATACCAATATGTTTTCTTTCTATCTGTAGAGGTACATTTCTTTGGTGTTCGATGACTTCTTTACAATTTACATGTTAATCCCAAGTAGCAGACAGAATGACATTTCCGCTTTCGATTTATCAAGCTTTTGCAGAAGTTTATTATTATTTCGTACAAAATACAAAATCCTGCCATGTTCTACGTGTCCTTGCCATCTCCAGCTATAGATAAACTCTAAACTTCACAGGTTGTCCAAAAATTGCTGACCCATCTATCAATTAATCCTCGATATAAATACACGTACAGTATTTAAGCTTATAGCCTATTAAACCCCGGGGGGGGGGGGGGGTACTCTGCAAATTTTTGTGTGGGGCTGTGCCGCTGGGACTCTGAGACCCTTACCCTATACTAGACCATTTTAGCTGCATTTTGCAACCCTATTCTAGACTAAACACCGAAAAACCCTACCCTATCCTAGACCTATTCCAGACTCGCTATTTTCCAGAAACTCGTTCACTATCATAGTAGCCTGCGTAGCAAGCGTTCCCGTACGAACGAAGTTTTCCGCATTCTGCCCGCGCGAAAATTGGGACGAGAACAGAAAATCGGAGGACAGGGGTGGGAGTGGGGAGATGAGGGAACGCTTGCCTGCAAACCCCACGATTTTGAAAAACGCCCACCTATTTGTCACGGTTGATTTCATTTGCCGATTGACAGCTTGTCAACAAATAAGCCAATTACAGATTACCGGATGTAGAATTTTACTTCCTTCAAAAGATAAAACGTTTCGAATTCGTAAATGGCTTCACAGATTCATGGAATCAATAAACCTTCTCGCCATTTCAACACACTTCCATTTCATTTCAACACACATTTCAACACACATTTCGACTTAAATTAGAAGAAATATCCGTATATTTGCTTGCTTTGACTTATTGAATCCAACACCGGTTAACAGAGCCGGTGAAATAATTCCCCCTAATAAAAATATAACACTGCTCAGCTCAACTGCTCAGCGCGCGACAGTACTGCTGTGTTTGTTTACGGTTATATTATTTCTAGTTCAAAATCAATCTTCACGTTCCTCGCTATTTTCTGACTTTTCTATGGTAGGAACACTAATCATTCAGCTTCATTTCATCTTATATTTTGCTGTGACCAAAATAAAACTCGAATCAGTCCACAAATGCAAATAGATCTTCCCACACTTGCCACTTTCAATTCAACGCCGATATAAACAAACAGCCACTGAAATAGATCACTTTCAACTTTAAAATTTGGGATGAAATCGTGGTGTCAATTGGAGTCAATTAGGTTTTTGAGAAAGTCTAAACCTTAATGACTGGATTTGGGTATTATTTGGCTTTTGACTCACCTTTTTTGTATCGATCCAACGATCCAACTAATTTAAAATAGGCATAATTTACCGATTACTACAAACAGGCATGGACGACAACAGTCAAACTAAACCACGATAATTTTTTTCAACAGGTCTACTCAAGTCTAAGAAAAACATTTCCTGGCCTATTATTAATAGAGGAATAAGGTACGTATTGTTTTCTTTCCATGCCTTTACATTTAAGCGAGGAAATCCTTGTGTAACTTTGACTAATTAAATACCTGCGTTCTTCCAAATTTCCCTTTGCTTATATCGTCCAAGCAGTCCAATTTTTCATTTAAATCGCACACCGTCATCCCCATACAATTTACCTCTTCGATTGGATCCCGAATTATGCTTTGCAATGGAGAAATAACACTGAATAATACTGGAAAAGCCTGTACCTCTTTGCCTTTTACTTTGCACTCCGCACATCATAACAAACAACTGAAAAATTAAACTCTTGCCGAATCCTGTTGGCAATACGGCCATTAAATCGTTGCCGTTAAAAAGGTGGCGCATTGCTGTTTCTTGTTCCGTTTTCAAAGTAAAAGCAAGCCCCCGCTTCGCTCAGCTCCGACAAAACTTTGTTCAAACATGTTTCAAAATCTTTCACATGTTCTCCGAGCTCCTCTCGGTCCTCTCGAAAGTCACGCTCAAAATATTTTGCGTGAAAATTTGATAGCTACTTGTCAAACCTGTCACTCAAGGTGACCACACCGCACCAATCAGGAGCCCCGTTCGTGGACGAACGGCGTTTTTCAAAATCGTGGGGTTTGCAGGCAAGCGTTCCCTCATCTCCCCACTCCCACCCCAGTCCTCTGATTTTTTGCTCTCGTCCCAATTTTCGCGCAGCCGGAATGCAGAAAAATTCGTTCATACAGGAACGCTTGCTACGCAGGCTACTATCATAGTTATTAGTTAACATGGGTCACAGGCTTCCCAAGCTACATAGGTGGTGTATGCAACGGCTTGTGTATACAGAGAAATGTATGGGAAAATCACGGATTCTCTAAAATTGGGTAAATAACTATCTATTTTGAAATAAAGTTTACCTACCTCAAATGTGTCGTTTACTTGTGTCTTGTACCGAATTTGAAGCCATTCCAACACCATTTAGCAAAGTTATTCGAAGTCGTTGTCTCCCCTTCTAAAAAGAAGGAAAGGCAGACAACTGCATCGATCACCGGCCAGAGGTCACTCCACAAATCGCTCTCTCCTCAAAAGGAAAAGTCCCGAATCGCAATAAAACCAACAGTTCCATAGAGCCCAATAAATTTCACTCCACATACGTGCGCTTCGGCGGTCGAAAGACTCGTAAAGAACGAGATATTTTGCTTTAAATTCGCCTATTCGGCTTTCCAGATATGCTTGTGACCGACCTGGGGACAACGGTCGTTACTCAACGACACGTATCTGGTTTCATCCTCAACTCTGATTGGTCCATTTGAACCAAGTCACGCGCTGACAACACGACCCTCCACCGGAGGGAAAAGTTACATTTTGTCACGAATCAAGTGTCACACTAGGGCTCCCAAGAGATGTTTTCTGAAAGCTGTATTGGGAAAAACCGCGTAAAGTTAAATCGAACACCTCCACGTGTAGAATAAAGCAAGATATTCGCGAGCATTCAAGAGTTTCACTCGACTTTATTCGAAAAATTTCCTTGAATTATCACAATAAGTTCGCTCCATCGTATTAGTTCTCTGCACGCATTTTTTTTTTTCATTCCTACAAAATGTAGTTTTTGATCCGGTGATTGAGCAAAATTTCCTGCGACTTCGGGATATTCTCTGGCAGCAGCTATCTTTGTCGAAATGGCCCTCAACGCAGAGCAAGAAAATTAATTACTTAATTATTAATTACTTTTAATTACTGGGCAGGCCGGCGTTGGAAAGTCAAGGCTAGTAACAAGCATTTTAAAGGACTGTGAATCCCGAAATCTCAAAGTCGCTGTGGCGTGACCTGGTGTGTTCGATTTATCTTTATGCGGTTTTTCCCCGACATAATTTTTATGTAACCTTTCCCTCCGGTGGAGGGTCGTGTTGTCAGCGCGTGACTTGCCAGGTCAGGTCAGTCACAAGCATATCTGGAAAGCCGAATAGGTGAATTTAAAGCAAAATATCTCGTTCTTTACGAGTCTTTCGACCGCCTAAGCGCACGTATGTGGAGAGAAATTTATTGGGCTCTATGGAACTGTTGGTTTTATTGCAATTCGGGACTTTTCCTTTTGAGGAGAGAACGATTTGTGGAGTGACCTGGCCAGCGATCGATGCAGTGATCTGCCTTTCTTTCTTTTTAGAAGGGGAGACAACGACTTCGAATAACTTCGCTAAATGGCGTCGGAATGGCTTCAAATTCGGTACAAGACACAAGTAAACGACACATTTGAGGTAGGTAAACTTTATTTCAAAATAGATAGTTATTTACCCAATTTTGGAGAATCCGTGATTTTCCCATACATTTCTCTGTATACACAAGCTGTCTCATACACCACATATGTAGCTTGGGAAGCCTGTGCAGGGGTCAGCAAAACTGCCGTACTTCCCGCCGTACCGATTTTTAAATGCCATTTGCCAGTAAACCTTTTCTAAACTAAATTCTAATTCACACAACTGACCAGTTTTGCGGAAAATGATACCCTATTCTTGACCAAGAATCTCTGAATACTATACCCACTGCCTGAAAACCATACCCTTCACAGCGGCACATAATTTTATAGCTCATATATGGGAGTACCCCACCCCCCCGGATTAAACCCTTATAATTATATGCTGCCTGTTCTTTGAATTCTCTTTCTTGAAACAACTTCAAATGTTTCCAAGGTTTTTAGCAAGGGGTATTTAAATTACCAGCAAGTTATCAAGGCCAGTCTTGTTATACATTGCATTTGTGGTGTATTTGATCTCAGTGCATTTTCATGTTTCTTTTTTCTCGAGAGAACATTGTTGATGAGGTTAATTCAATGACAGAAAGTTATAATGAGGAAAAATATATGGAAAGAAAACATAAAAATTAAGTTATAAAATAGCATTTAAAAGTTGACCAGGTTAATCGTGGATTTTTCCTTCAAACAATGACAAGTTATTTTATGTTCTTTTTATCTAGCATTAGATTAATGACCAACTGAAAATAGTTTCCCCCTTAAAGACATAATCCAGTTTTTACTGGATATGAAGAACAGGCAGCTAGGTCTATACTCTCGCTGATCTTAGCCCTGACTGAGTCAATCAGCATGGAAGAATTTGCACAGTTATTGTAAAACAAATAAAATGGGCATTAATTGCCGTAAAAGCTCTATTAAGCCCCGGGGGTTGGGGGGTGGGGGGGTGGGGGGGTATTTAACTTTAGGTCTCATTAACGGGGGCTTACAAGAGAGGTGACCTTATTACAAATCTTAAAACACTGTTTTCTTCATTCAGCAGTTTGACTTCCCATTTAGCACCTTTGAACACAAAAATGGTTTCTTTTTTCCTCCATCATTAGTGGTCTTGAGATTCACAGAATGTACACTGGGTTCCTAGTTAGTGTTGGTTATTGAGTGGAGATATTATTTTGTTTAAAGACAAACTAACTGGGCTGTATGAAGTGGATTTTGTAATAGGGAATAGGAGGGACTAAGTACAAACTCTCATGTCCCAAGGGTGGGGGCGGGGGGGCTTATTACAAAACAGGGGGGGGTAATAGAGCTTTTACCACAGTCGGTAGTTATGGCATCTTGTACCATGTGTCAATACCAGGAGTAATGTAAAAGGAGGAACTTCATTAAATTCTAAGATCTACATTTTGACATTCAATTATCAGATTTTGACATTTTTTTAATGCACCAGTTGAGTCGGGCTACCGCATTTACCCGTGTATAATGCGGGCCCATGTATAATACGCACCCCAATTTTAGACCAAATTTTGGGAAAAAAAGAAAAATAAACTCATCAAGTCAAAGGTTAGATTGTATAACATTATTTATTTTAATGAACTCGGCAAACTAACCGAAATATTAAATGGTTACAACATCTTTCACTTACTTAGCTGTCAATAAATTTTACAAGTATACAATATACAAGCGCCTTTTTACGTACTGGTAATAAATTGTACCTTAGCATAAATTCGAACTTACGTGTACCTGTACTTAACTTACAAAAATAAAGTAACAAATAAAAATTATCTCGTAGTAGCGTTTGCTTTTAAATGTCAGTAAAGTTCTCGTTTCAATTGCAGCACTTGTTTAAAGAATCAACATCTCTCATACCTCAGGTACACAACACTGAATTATCAAAATATACTTGTTTAATAACCTGGTTACCAGGCAAATAATAATTAAATTACCCTGCACAACACCACCCCCACCCCCTTAGGACTAAACATAGGAGGTTTATCAAAGCTTCAATATTCAATAATTTGGTAACCTTGTCAATTTAGTGTCATTAAGGAGTTGTGGTGTGCTTGATATAGAGGACGGGGTATAACTGATACAATGTTGTGTTACCAAACTTGTGGCCCTATAACCAGGTGGTTTTGTAAGTGGGGGGGGGAATTATTCAATTTCAAGTTCTACGTTGTATATTCAATCATCAGATTCTGACATTAATGACTTGTAATCAATTCTTCAATACGTCAGACAACCTGCTAAACTGATGAGAATCAAGTCCATGATTTCATGTATGTGTGTAATGTTGGGTAATGTTGGGTGGATTTGTACGGCCCCCAAGCATGTCACCTGCTGCTAATAAGACAGGATATCAGCGGAAACACTAATACTAATAAAATTGATAAAATTCTTTGATTTTAGCAGACTGCAATCAGAGGGAAACTTGTTAAGGACTGAAAAATGTATTGTTGGCTTTGTGGAGTAGGATTGGCAGTAAGTTTAAAGATCTACATGTAATATTAGATCACAGTTGATGGCTTTCATGTGTAAATATTATTTTCTAAACTAAAAGATAGATTAAAAGATTGATTTTCATTTACACAATTCTTTAATTTTAGCATGTGCAATCACAGAAAGAAACTTGTTAAGGACTGAAAATTGTATTGTTGGCTTTGTGGACTAGGATTGGTGGTAAGTTGAAAGATCTTAATTTAATAGATCATAGTCAGTTAATGGATCTTAAATATTATTTTCTAAACCAAGAAATCAACTGTAAGATTGATTTCTATTTACACAATTCTTTAAATTTTTGCAGGTGCAATAGACAGCAAAGTTAAGGACTGAAATGATGACTTTGTAGAGGAGGATCAGTGGTAAGTTAATGATTACATTATTTTAATGGTAAAGTGGTTTTTTTATTGAGTGTCATAAGTAATTCACGATTGCTTTGGTTTTGCATTCTTAACTGTACACTAAAAAATCTTGCGCCACTTTGTTAATCAATGAGACGTGATACCAAAACCATTTGTGAACTGCTCCAACTTATTTTCCCGTGCTAGTTGGCATTGGCTATGTGTATTTGTTTTAAGTCCATTTGTGAACTGCTCCAACTTATTTTCCTGTGCTAGTTGGCATTGGCTATGTGTATTTGTTTTAAGTCCATTTGTGAACTGCTCCAACTTATTTTCCCGTGCTAGTTGGCATTGGCTATGTGTATTTGTTTTAAGTTCTGATTGGTTTATTGGATTTTTGTTTGTTGCAATTCATCAGAGTAATTACTTTGGTTTAAGTTTTACCAGTTTAATGCTCTATCACATGGAGTACTTATTGGTTAATCAGTCTCAACACTGGATGGGAAAAAACATTTTGTTCTCCTAGTAACCTTATGAATCATCATCCTTTAGAAATTTCTACACATCCTTCAACAGTGTAATGCGAATGATCAAAAATGTTCTCTGCTGGTCTCTAGGGTGGTTGCTTATGTGAGTCTAATCGATACATGTACAGTAAGAACATTGTGTTGCAAACTGATCACTACCATAATTAAGAGACAATCTTCCATCAGTAACCTTCTTTGCTGGTCTCTAGGGTGATTACTATGTCTTATGAGAGAGTCTACTGTATCAATACATGTACAGTAAGTACATTGTGTTGCAAACTGACCTCTTCCATAATTAACAGACAATCTCCCATCAGCAACCTTCTTTGCTTGTCTCTAGGGTGATTACTATGTCTTATGAGAGAGTCTACTGTATCAATACATGTACAGTAAGTACATTATGTTGCAAACTGACCACTTCCATAATTAACAGACAATCTCCCATCAGCAACCTTCTTTGCTTGTCTCTAGGGTGATTGCTATGTCTTATGAGAGAGTCTACTGTATCAATACATGTACAGTAAGAACATTGTGTTGCAAACTGACCACTTCCATAATTAACAGACAATCTCCCATCAGCAACCTTCTTTGCTGGTCTCTAGGTTGATTACTATGTCTTATGAGAGAGTCTACTGTATCAATACATGTACAGTAAGTACATTGTGTTGCAAACTGATCACTTTCATAATTAACAGACAATCTCCCATCAACAACCTTCTTTGCTGGTCTCTAGGGTGATTGCTATGTCTTATGAGAGAGTCTACTGTATCAATACATGTACAGTAAGTACATTGTGTTGCAAACTGACCACTTCCATAATTAACAGACAATCTCCCATCAGTAACCTTCTTTGCTGGTCTCTAGGGTGATTGCTATGTCTTATGAGAGAGTCTACTGTATCAATACATGTACAGTAAGAACATTGTGCTGCAAACTGATCACTTCCATAATTAACAGACAATCTCCCATCAGCAACCTTCTTTGCTGGTCTCTAGGGTGATTGCTATGTCTTATGAGAGAGTCTACTGTATCAATACATGTACAGTAAGTACATTGTGTTGCAAACTGACCACTTCCATAATTAACAGACAATCTCCCATCAGCAACCTTCTTTGCTGGTCTCTAGTGTGATTGCTATGTCTTATGAGAGAGTCTACTGTATGAATACATGTACAGTAAGTACATTGTGTTGCAAACTGACCACTTCCATAATTAACAGACAATCTCCCATCAGCAACCTTCTTTGCTGGTCTCTAGGGTGATTGCTATGTCTTATGAGAGAGTCTACTGTATCAATACATGTACAGTAAGAACATTGTGTTGCAAACTGATCACTTCCATAATTAACAGACAACCTCCCATCAGTAACCTTCTTTGCTGGTCTCTAGGGTGATTGCTATGTCTTATGAGAGAGTCTTGTGTATCAATACATGTACAGTAAGTACATTGTGTTGCAAACTAAAGACAAAGATTATTAACTAAAGATGAATACAATACATAGCAACCTCTCCCATGAGCGACAACCTATTTTACTGGTCTCCAGGGTGATTACTTATCAGAGAGTCAACTGTATCAACATATGTACAGAGAGTACATTGTAAAGCAAACTGAGAATGAAACTGAAAGACAAAGATCATTAAAGGGGCTTTGTCACAATTTTTAGTGTTATTTTAATAACCCCGAAAGACATTTACATCAGTGGAAACCCAAAAATAATGGTCCAGTTTTGTTTCAAATAATTATTCTACTAGTGCTCTAAGAGTGAAAATAAGTGTCTTGGGCTGCAGATGGCCAGGATGGAAATGGACTGCATCTTGAAAGAAATTGGCTAAGTTTTCAAGTTTATCACTTCTGTCTTGAAAAAAAACTCTAAAATTATGGTTTATTTTCTCTTCGTAAATTCACTTGATATCTTCGTTTTGGTGTTCTATAAGCAGGACAAAGATACTTAGTTTCAGCCTGAGACAGTTTTGATGCAAACACCTGAAAATCACCATGACATATCCTTTTTAACTAAAGAAGATTACAATAAAGAGTAACCACTCCCGGAAGTGGTGACAATCTTTCTGTACCCATACATGTAAAGAGTACATTGTAAAGCAAACTGGTAGTGAAACTAAGAGAGAGTCAACTGTACCAATACATGTACAGAGTACATTGTGAAGCAAACTGATAGTAAAACTAAGAGAGAGTCAACTGTACCCATACATGTACAGAGTACATTGTGAAGCAAACTGATAGTAAAACTAAGAGAGAGTCAACTGTACCAATACGTGTACAGAGTACATTGTAAAACAAACTGATAGTGAAACTAAGAGAGAGTCAACTGTACCAATACATGTACAGAGTACATTGTGAAGCAAACTGATAGTGAAACTAAGAGAGAGTCAACTGTACCAATACATGTACAGAGTACATTGTGAAGCAAACTGATAGTGAAACTAAGAGAGTCAACTGTACCAATACATGTACAGAGTACATTGTGAAGCAAACTGATAGTGAAACTAAGAGAGAGTCAACTGTACCAATACATGTACAGAGTACATTGTGAAGCAAACTGAAAGTGAAACTAAGAGAGAGTCAACTGTACCAATACATGTACAGAGTACATTGTGAAGCAAACTGATAGTGAAACTAAGAGAGTCAACTGTACCAATACATGTACAGAGTACATTGTGAAGCAAACTGATAGTGAAACTAAGAGAGAGTCAACTGTACCAATACATGTACAGAGTACATTGTGAAGCAAACTGAGAATGAAACTAAAGACAAAAATCATTAACTAAACAAGATTACAAAAAAGTGCAACCACTCCCATAAGCGACAACCTCACATCAGCAACCTTCTTTGCTGGTCTCTAGGGTTGCGAGAGAGTCTGCTTTATCAATACAATTTGTAACATGTACTGATAATGAAACTTACAGCTGTAAGAAAAAGATCATAAACTTAAGAACTGTACTGTCATAAGTGACCATCTCCTGTTAACAACAATTAACCTTTCCTGCTCCTAAGGTTGGTCCCTTACAACAAAAGTAACTGTATTGTATTACAAGTTACATTAACTGGACGTAAATGCATTTATAAAACTGTACACACTCCATACGTATGTTGATGGTTTATGCTGACCACTGTACTCAACAATTACTTCATGAACACGTACATATAAAATGGTTTCTAAAACTGATGTCTTTCTGCATTACAAAAATGGCATTACCTTTTATTTTTCCTTGTGCAGGAACATTTGGTGGACAGTTCAATGGCGACTGCAGCACCATTACCCTTGGCCAGTTCTGTAGAGAAGACAAATGGAGCCAAGCTGAGTAGGCTACTCATCGATGGTGGAACAAGAGTTTTGAGGGATGTTTTCAATGGTCATCACCCTCCTGCAAACTTGACTGCTGATCTCAATACCAACTATTCTGTTCTAAGCAATCTCTTGCGTCGAAGGATTCTGAATGGTCATCAATGGGACAAACTGTTCCCACCTGGTGGAGCCGCACCAGACTCCAACACCTTTGACATCACTCTGCTATTCCTTCTTCTGACCAACATTTGTGGTCTGTCCCCTCCCTTGTCAGGATGGCACACCAAACCATCCCCAAGTGACACCTCTCGTGAGGCTAACCTTGCCCGAGTTAAATTCTATCGCAATGTGGTGTATGGACATGTGACAACCACTGGTGTTGATACACCAACGTTCTCTGCTCTGTGGACAGAAATTAGAGCTGCTCTTGTGGGTCTTGGCCTGGATCAGTCAGAAGTAGATAGGTTGAAGGCAGAGAAAGGCGGGGAGCAAGATTATCTTGACGCATTACTTGAGTGGGCTGACAGTGAAGAGGATATCAAGTCACAACTGAAGAACATTCATCAATATCAGACCAAAACTCAGTTAACAGTTGTAGAGGTACGTCGTACCCAGACCGAAATCAAACAGACAGTGGAAGAAGTGCATCATACCCAGAGCAAAACACAGTTAACAGTTGAAGAGGTACGTCAGACCCAGACCGAAATGAAACAGACAGTGGAAGAAGTGCATCATACCCAGGCCAAAACACAGTTAACAGTTGAAGAGGTACGTCAGACCCAGACCGAAATGAAACAGGCAGTGGAAGAAGTGCGTCATACCCAGACCAAAACACAGTTAACAGTGAAAGAATTAGGTCAGACCCAGACAGACGTTGCAGCAGGTCTTCAAGAAATGAAAGAAACAGTCAATAGTTTAAAAGAAGGAAGAGAAAAGGACAGGACAGATGAAGTCCTTCGAAAACTTGTCAAGGCTGAATTCAGAGGAGACATTGAGTATCATGTACACCGATTTCAAGAAGGCACCCGTGAGTGGGTCTTTGACAGAGTTCAGAACTGGCTGGATGACAGAAGCTCTCAAAACCGTGTAATGGTGATCAGTGGAAATGCAGGGATGGGAAAATCAGTCATAGCTGCTGTGATTTGCAAGAGAATGCAAGAGGCAGGCAGATGGTCAGGAAGCCACTTTTGTCAGCATAACAATACACGTTATCGTAATCCACAGTTGATGCTTCAGTCCTTGGCCTGTCACTTGTCACATGCCTTACCAGAGTACAAGCAAGCTCTTGTGGAACAGCTGTCAAGAAATCTGGGCACAGACCTCAACAACATGAATGTGGAGGAACTGTTTGCACTGCTTTTCAAAGAACCTCTAAGCGCTGTTCGTGATCCAGGGGGGAACATGCTCATTGTGATAGACGGCCTGGATGAAAGTGAATACCAAGGACGAAATGAACTGCTTGATATGATTGCAAACCAGTTTTGCAAGCTTCCAACTTGGGTTCGTTTTGTTGTCACAACGCGTCCAGCGACGAACATTGCAGATAAATTAACGCACTTGAATCCATTTGAATTACAGTCTAATGATGAAAGGAATCTAGAAGACGTCAGAACGTTTTTCGAAAAGAAACTGCAACATGTCGTCATGCTAGAAAACGTGGAAGCCCTGGTAGAAAAACTAGTTTTGAAATCTGAAGGAAACATGTTGTATGCTCATTTTCTCATTTTGTTCATTAATGAGAATTCATCAGTTCTAAACCAAGGAGATCTTGATGGCAGCCTGCCACTAAAGATTTCTTCAGTCTACCATTCCTATTTCAAACGTCTAGAAAGGGAACTTACGAAGGAACTTCATATCAATGAAAAAGAGTTCCTGAATTTGCTTTCTGCCATTACCGCTTCAAGAGAACCCTTGCCAGTTGGTTTCGTTTCTAAAGTATTAGTACCTAGTAATAATTCACTACCTGCAAGGCGTAAAGTACTGAAAGCTTTAGGCAGTGTGTCCGCACTCCTTCCAATCTGTGATGGTTGTCTGCATGTAATTCACAAATCAGTTAAAGACTGGTTGACAGACGCGTCCTGTTATGGAGAACATGAATTTAGCGTGGACGAGAACGAAGGAGACCGCATACTTTCAGATCTCTGTACTGACGAACTTCACGATCTTAAACGGAAAGGTGTGCATAACGTTCAATTTAGCGCCACTGAGAACTATGCACTGATTCATGGTGCTCGTCACATGTTACACTCAGGCCTGAAGAGGGAGCCACATGAGCTGGAGGAACTGATAAAGGCATACGTGGTGGATTTAGAAATAGTGTATGCTAAGACCTGTGTAAACAGCACAACAGCAGCTGAAGATATTGTTTGGCTTCAAAAGCAGGGGATATGTGCAGTGTTATCTGAAAGTAGCCAAAGTATCCTCAAGACCTTGTTGTTTCTGTTAAGAAAGTACCTCTACAGATTTACAAATAATCCTCACCTGTTTTTGCAAACCATGCTCAACGAAGGAGGAACGGTGCTGTCTTCTGAGGCATCGGACCTTTTGCAGAACAAGTATCCCGAAATACCATATATGGAATATGTACGCAAAAAGGCGCAGCAGGGAGGTGTTGTAGCGCGATTTAAATTTTCATCATATGAGGCCTGTTTGGACGTGTCACCAAACTTGGATTACATGGTGTGCGAATGTTCAGACGGAATGCTTCAGCTGTGGTCACTTCATACTGGCAGGCTAGTGTGGACACGTCCAGTTAAAGTAGCGAAGGAACACACAACTGACTCTTTACCCTTTAGAATACTGCCTTCTTCATCTGTGGTTTCATTCTACCGATCGGTCGTCTTCCATCCTACTGAACAGGTTGTGTTACCAGGAATCGTTAGCCATGTCTATACTATTGACGGAGACTTGAAACCGCTTTTCCCCGAAAGTAACTGCAGGTTCTCAGTTTGTTCAATTTCTGGAGACAAGACCAAGATACTGACTGACTGTCCTAACAATGCAAAATGCCTTGTCATGTGGAGTCTGGAAAATGGCTCAGAGATTGCTCGGATCGCCAGAAATGAAGATGTTTTATCTTTTGCATGGTCTGGAGATGGAAGGCTACTTGCTGTTTCCCATTCTAATGGCTTAATTTGTCTGCTTGATGTGATGGATAGTTTTAGAACACTAGCGGAAACGACTACCCCACAAGTATGTGGAGTGTTAAAATTTTCACCTGATTATCGGAGCCTTTTTTGTTTGTCTAAACATTCCTTGTTAGACGAGCAGCTGTTTTGTTTGGATGTTAATATGGTGGACCATCACACCTTTTCTTTAGATGTTTCTTCTGATAAAGTGTCTTATGATCACAAGAAATTTGAATGTTTTAATGATTGTGGTTTTTTATTAGGAGATCTCATTCCCTCAGGTGATGGCGTTTATACTTTTGTTCTTAATAAACAAAGTTTGTTAAGTTGCAATGGTATGGAAATAGAAATGTTGAATACTAATGAAGTAACCAACAGCAGTCAAGGCACAGCTTGTAAGATGGCACTAAGTTTGGATGGTCAGACCGTGTATGTTGTAAGTCGCGCATCAGTTACTGCTTGGAACGTGTCAAGTGGGAAGCTTATTGCAGAAAAACAACTCAAACATACAACTTCTCTTATTTCAACTGTGCTATGTCCCGTGATGAGAGGTATCCTTATTTCAATTACAAAAAGCAACAGCACTCTTGAGTTTTGGAATTGTGACCTGTCTGTGTGTGTCCAAATGTGGAGCGACTTTCCGGGAATCACTAAGTTGATTCCCATCTCAGAAGAACGAGTGGCATGCGCACAAGGAGAAAAAATCTACGTCCTGGATACAACCAGCGGCGAAATCGTGTCAAGAATCCCCGTTTTACATGGATGCATTATCACATGCAACAGTAAATGTCAGCTCTTAACCGTCGATCGTTCTTCACTTCTGTTGTCGGATGACACAACTGTACTCTGGAAAAATGATTCGCTTAAAATTGATAATTCAACCCCTTACATGGATGCGATGTTTTCTCCTGTGGAACAGTTCCTTGTCATTACGGACATTTGGAAAACTTACGTCCTGGATGCAGTTTCAGGGATCACACTGCGTACGTTACATGTACGTGGATGTTTACGTTGTACGTTTGTTAGTGACGAGGAATGTATTGTTAATTGTGTTGATTCTAAACTGATTAACGTCAAGTCTGGTGACCTACTTAATGTAATGGATACTGAAGGTAAAGTGACCTGTTTAACAGCCTGTCCTCGCAAGCGTCTACTCGCCATTGGCCTTAGAAACTCCACACCCAATTTCAAAGTTCTCCAGGTGCGTTTGCCTCGAGATAAAGACAGCAGGAAGATCAAAAGGTGAGCTGTTGGCAAATTTCACCATTTTGAGTCGCTGCTGTTCGCAAAACTTTCTTTTCGTAAAGAGAAGACTTCTTTTAAATGTCTAATTTTCTTTACGTATTTATCGCCTGAACATTGTTGAACAAGAAATACGATTGGTGCTAAATGGTGTTTCCGACACATAGATAAGGTGTTATTACGTAATGCAATGACAAAGTAACGGCTTTTTATGAATTTTTCACGCCCTTGACGAATAACTTTTATTTCTGTGTTAACAATCATTGAAAAACAAGGTGCTTTGCGCATGCGTGTCATTGGTTGCGTTTTAGCCTGAACCTCTGATTGTGTCGAGTGGGGGTGGGGTGGGGAAGCTTAGGCCAAGCAGGGAAGCTTCTCAAATAAAAAATAACTCTTGGAGTTAAGCCTATGGTAGTAAAATACAAAAACGATATTGGAATCTCTATTATTAGTTAAAGGCCTTACTCCCACACAGTCTCTGTGGAACTTTGTATTTCTAGACTCAGGTAAATCAGGTGAAACAGAAAAAAACTTCTGCTTGATGTCTTTTTAGGATGAACAATGCAGTGGAGATTGAAGAGCAGAGCAGAACGACAAGAAAGTAACCAAAAGGTCAGCAAGCAGGCAGAGGTTTACTTTTTTTTAAGTTGATAAATAGTTCTCGCTCTCAGCCGCACACGAAATCAACGAAATTCCCAGCTGCAGCTTGGAGTGATGATAGAAAGCTGTCAGTTCACAATTTACTTGTGTATTTTACGAGCATCATTGCTACCCACCTGGAACGACTTCAACGTAGAAAAACAAGGGTAGACCCGGGTAGACCCCAAAGTTGCAGAAGAAGAAAGGTTGAATAACTGTGGATCCAAACGTTTAGCAGCATGCTTTAGATACGTGCTCCCCAAAGGAAGCCTATTTTTTATATAGCAGTACTCTTAAATCGTGGAGACCTAATACCTCATAAGGCTTGTGGTTTTTTATATAGCAGTACTCTTAAATCGTGGAGACCTAATACCTCATAAGCCTTGTGTTTTTTTATATAGCAGTACTCTTAAATCGTGGAGACCTAATACCTCATAAGCCTTGTGTTTTTTTATATAGCAGTACTCTTAAATCGTGGAGACCTAATACCTCATTAGCCTTGTGTTTTTTTATATAGCAGTACTCTTAAATCGTGGAGACCTAATACCTCATTAGCCTTGTGGTTTTTATATAGCAGTACTCTTAAATCGTGGAGACCTAATACCTCATTAGCCTTGTGGTTTTTATATATCAGTACTCTTAAATGGTGGAGACCTAATACCTCATTAGCCTTGTGGTTTTTTATATAGCAGTACTCTTAAATCGTGGAGACCTAATACCTCATTAGCCTTGTGGTTTTGTATATATCAGTACTCTTAAATCGTGGAGACCTAATACCTCATTAGCCTTGTGGTTTTGTATATATCAGTACTCTTAAATCGTGGAGACCTAATACCTCATTAGCCTTGTGGTTTTTATATAGCAGTACTCTTAAATCGTGGAGACCTAATACCTCATAAGGCTTGTGGTTTTTTATATAGCAGTACTCTTAAACCGTGGAGACCTAATACCTCATTAGCCTTGTGGTTTTGTGTATAGCAGTACTCTTAAATCGTGGAGACCTAATACCTCATTAGCCTTGTGGTTTTTATATAGCAGTACTCTTAAAATCGTGGAGACCTAATACCTCATTAGCCTTGTGGTTTCTTTTAAACTGTTTTGACACAACTCAGACATTAACTTTTTCAACTTCTTCTTTTCTCGTTTACTGATTGTGGAAACTCGCCTTACCGCTGAGCCGTCAATACCGCCACCTCATTATTACAAACACTTTGTTTGACGCGAACAAATGCTCAGTCTTTTTCTTAAATACGAACAAGGCCGTCGTGATTATTTGATATTAAGAAAAAACAAAGGAGTCATCAATATTTTGCTGTTTCTTTTCCATTCACCAAGAAATAATTATACCTTTTTCACAAAGAAAACGTGAATGCGATGTGAACCAAAAAACAGTTCAGGATTAAAAAACTCTTTTTATTCGTCATCAAATAAACGTTTTATTTTGCGCTTTTGAATAAAAAAGTTAAGAAGCAAACAACATGGTTTGACCTGCTGTCCCCTAAAAACGTTCCTCTGTTAATTATATTGAACTCCAATATTAAATCTGCTTTTCCCTCAGGTTTGTTTCATTTTATAACAATTTTTCATCTTAAAGGCCTGGCTAAACTAGGAAACATTGTTGCCGGGGGCAAATGTTTCCCAGTTTAGCCGCGCGGGAAACATATGTTGCGGAAACAAATTTTGCTGCTCGGAAACAAGAAATTGTAATTTTTGCCTCAGGTCAAAAACATTTTTGCTTCCCGGACACAAATTTGGCTTCCGAAACACATGTTTCCCAGTTTAGCCACCATGAAAGCAATGTTGACTAGTTTCCAGTGCTGCTCATTAAAAATGTTTCCTAGCAACGGCGAGCAGACCGCCGAGCGTACAACAATGCGCATGCG
>JAJGOT010000582.1:170000-225000 GCA_022457155.1 Cladopsammia gracilis
TCAGACACAACAGATATTAGTCGTGGTTACACTAAGCACTTTCACTAAGGTAAACCTAAGGTTTCATATACCGGGTAAAGTTACATGTGCCAAGAGTGTATATAACTGTAGAGTCAGACACAACAGATATTAGTCGTGGTCACACCAAGCACTTTCACTAAGGTAAACCTAAGGTTTCATATACCGGGTAAAGTTACACGTGCCAAGAGTGTATATAACTGTAGAGTCAGAGACAACAGATATTAGTCGTGGTTACACTAAGCACTTTCACTAAGGTAAACCTAAGGTTTCATATATCGGGTAAAGTTACACGTGCCAAGAGTGTATATAACTGTAGAGTCAGAGACAACAGATATTAGTCGTGGTTACACTAAGCACTTTCACTAAGGTAAACCTAAGGTTTCATATATCGGGTAAAGTTACACGTGCCAAGAGTGTATATAACTGTAGAGTCAGGGACAACAGATATTAGTCGTGGTTACACCAAGCACTTTCACTATGGTAAACCTAAGGTTTCATATACCGGGTAAAGTTACACGTGCCAAGAGTGTATATAACTGTAGAGTCAGACACAACAGATATTAGTCGTGGTTACACCAAGCACTTTCACTAAGGTAAACCTAAGGTTTCTTATATCGGGTAAAGTTACACGTGCCAAGAGTGTATATAACTGTAGAGTCAGACACAACAGATATTAGTCGTGGTTACACCAAGCACTTTCACTAAGGTAAACCTAAGGTTTCATATATCGGGTAAAGTTACACGTGCCAAGAGTGTATATAACTGTAGAGTCAGAGACAACAGATATTAGCCGTGGTTACACCAAGCACTTTCACTATGGTAAACCTAAGGTTTCATATACCGGGTAAAGTTACACGTGACAAAAGATATGGAAGGGTATATTTTTCACATCAATGTTTTTTTAACGTGTATAAAGTTTTAAAAACAGAATAATGCAAGTACTAATTAATGCTTAAAACAAGTTGAGTTTTCTTAAACATGACATCAAGCTTAATGTTGGCAACTCGCGGTCAAAACTCAACATTTCATTGGTTGGTTTTTGTTGTGGAAACCAACCAACTTTATTACCGTTTGACTTGTTGATTTAAATTGGGCTTTTCCCAGTTGATGTGCATAGCCGACTTGTCTTTGAGTTGAAATTTCGTGGATGCAGAATCGAGGATTTCAAAGCAGTCTGTAGAACAAGATTTGCGGCAAGGTTCCAAGCTTTGTAGATATTAAAAGATGTGAAAGGACTTATCAGAAGAGAGGTATTCACGGACGCGTGTAGAAAAATATCGGCAAGTTTCGCCGATGTAGCAAGCATTACAGCATGCACAAGTGAATTTATATACTATACGTGAACGAAGCTCTCTGGGGACAAGGTCCTTCACAGTAAAAAGATTTCTTAATTTGAAAGTGGTAAACACTAGTTTGATGTCAAGATCATTACAATAACGATTAACAAGATAGCGGATTTTGTATTGAGCTTTAGTTGAGAAACGGCCTAAGTAGGGTAATTTATCGGGAAATACTGTCTTTCTTGTGAATTAGTATTAAAAGAGGGACGTGTTTGAAATGACGAATTTCAAATTTAAGGTGGCTCTGAACCCCACCTACAGATTTTTTTTAAACCTTGCCAAAAGTTGCATCTTTATCCTACTAATCAAAATTCGCCAATAAAAAATGGGGTTTACCGAGTCATTTTTGAGTTATTAACACTTAAAGCTAAAATTAAGGTTGTTTTCAGCACGTTATACTGTTGCTATAGTAACACATTGTGTCACGAAAATGATAACAACGTGTTCACCAATCATTGGGAATTCGTTTGCTATCATGATTGTAGCATCAACTGATAAAGAGTGGTGTTAATGACCCATCAAAATCTAAGTCTTGGAAAGTGCTGGAAACTGTTGGGAGCCACCTTAAGCAAAATTTTGATATGTGTCCATTTTAAGAAAGAATCACATTTCTATATTTCAATAAGAAATAGTTTTAATCCAAGGCAACTTAGGAACATGTTATTAATACTATAAAGGATTTCTTCTCAAAGAAAGAGTTGTTAATTGAAGGTGTAAGAAAGGGTCGTATTTTTAAAGTATTCCTTAAAGAAAATAGCTTTAGTACTAAGTAAAGAATAGATTTTTATCTGTATATTTTTTTTGTAGAAAGAAACTGTTTTAAAAAAATTCAGTTTTATGTTATTCGCAAACCATTTTTTCCCGAGTGAGACTTTTCATAATTTAGTAGTGCACAGTAGCTCTCTAAAATATATTTTGGAGAAATAATGAAAAATGATTGACTATGGTAGATTAGGTTATTTTATCAGTAGTACATATAAATACAATTTTATTATATAGGTTTACTTAAGGTAAATGTTTTTAACTTCCTTGTTGCTGAAGAGAGTACTGTTCAGATTTATTGTGCAGTATAAGAGCGCACATTATGGTATGACATATTTGCTGGAGTTTAATTTTGAGAATTGGCGATTTTTGTATGTTTCAGAATGTCAATTTTGCGATTCAAAAACTGAAAGAAATTAATTTTTGCGATTCGCAGCAAGTCGAGTACAACTATGAACAACTGTGTTAGAAACGAACATTACATTTCTGGTAACGTGTATTGTTATTTCTGAAATGATGGCGACAATAATTTAATAATTTACATGACTTTTTCAACATTGTCATCAACTTTTGTTCTGATGGAACGTTTATGGAAAATTCGCGAAAATCGGAACATTGAATTAAAACCCTCTGAATTGTCATGCCATCATCTGACAGATTATTGTAGCGAAACTAGCAAATAAAGTTATTAAGTTCAGTTTAAAACTGTGTTTTGCGTTGTTTTAACTGCGCGTTCCTGTCTGTTTTTTCATAGCTACTTTAAACGATGAACGTTGCAGCCTACAATCTAGGGGGAGGGGGTGGGGTCTCACATCCAAATTAGCTTAACAATCCTACGGATGGAATCTAGCCTACTGCGTATATGCAGACGTGCTTTGGACATGTCACGCAATCCTTCTGAACATGTGTAACGCGCTAACCACGGCACCACCGCACCTCCTTATTCCACAGTAACTCTCCCAAATTTATAGATGGTAGAAATTGATAAAGTTTTCAACCATTGACAATGTATAACGTTCGTACCCTCCCCTCCCCTCTCTTAGGCGTTTTGCTCCCCCCGACCCCCAACCCCTTCCTTTACACTCCCTCCCCTCCTTTGAACGCTCTCCCCATGGGTAAGGCACGTGATCATTACAAGTCGCAGGGACAATGTGTAACGTTTGTACCCTCCCCTCTCTTAGGCGTTTTGCTCCACCCGACCCCCACCCCTTCCTTTACACTCCCTCCCCTCCCCATGGGTAAGGCACGTGACCATTACGAGTCGCAGGGACAATGTTCACAGCCGGTCGAGCGATCGAGTGAAATTTTGATTAAAAGTGAAATCTGCAAAGGACCGCAAACGACAATGCTGCTAACGGAATACGTAGGATCTGCGAGAGACCCAACCGGCCAAAAAATGAACAAACATCTGACTACGTAAAAAAATAGACTCTGCGAGACACCACGACAGAAACCGATAAAGTAGGATCGCAACCGTAGAGAGCTGTGTCGTTGTTATTGCAACTCATCAGCACGGTGTAGCGAACTAAATGTCGCCAGCAACAAAGCCAGCGCAAATAGATTTCACAATGATCCGTTCACCATATAAAATTCCGTACTATGAACTCACTTCTCACTCGAAACACACGCTGTCACATCCCGTGTTCCAAGGAACAAAGAGCCCATAGTGTCGCAAAGATGTCTCGCAAAGAGAAATGTAGATGAACAAAGCCGATGTGAACATTTAAACGCATAGAAAAACCATGCTTAAAACTCACAGCATTGTAAAGACCTACGGTCCCAAAATATTAAAGTAAAAGTGAAATCTGCAAAGGACCGCAAACGATAATGCTGCTAATGGAATACGTAGGATAGACACACTAGACGTAAGCATGAAAGCGAGGCCTAAGGGCCACCAAACTTACCGTAACCTTAAAAAAAGGAAATATGGGGGCGGAAACAAGAGCGATTTGTGTTGTAGAGATTAAAAATTAACCCCAGAAGATATTCCTGGAGCAGTTATAGTAAATGAAAGTCAGTTGAAAAGTGGACGGCGGAAAAACTAACCTTCGGTAAGGATCCTTCGGAAATGCATAAAATGTCAAGTCTTTCTTATTATCGGAGCGATTACTACAAAGCTCAGCGGCGCAGCATTTGTGAGAGTTTTCTAATCGTCGTTGTAGACTGCGCTTCTTCCATTTTAATTGTAATGTGGCCCTTGGGCCTCGCTTTCATGCTTATGTCGTAAGTGTATATCTGTGAGAACGGGAGAACGGGTCATTGTGAAATCTTTTTGCGCTGGCTTTCCTGCTGGCGATATTTAGTCCGCTACACGCTGCTGATGAGTTGTAATAGCAGTGTCTAACAAAGAACTTTATTACTTTGGGATTGTGGACAGTCCCAACTGCAACTATTGGCCCTATGGCGATCAAGTAGACTCTATTGGCCACACTTTCTTAAAATGTCGCTTTACCAAATCATTTTTCCAAAGTGGTTTGGCAAACTTTAATGAAGACAACGCCACTTCTTTTACAATAGATAATTCAGAAATTATCTTTGGCAAAACCCCACTCACAGAACCTCAGTTCCTCAAAATTACAAGAAAACTAACCATTGTATCTTGTTTGCCAAATACTATTTGTACAATTAGAAACTCAACCATCAGGGATTAGATCTACGAGAATTTTTAAGTAAACTTATGTATGAAAATCAAACTGAAAAACTTGTTTAGATTACTTGTTGTCATATAAATTTGTAATAAATGCTTCTTAGTCGTTGCTAAATAAAGAATTAAATAACGAAATCAGACTTAAAAAGCGTAACAGTTTCGATATGTTTTCAAAAAAATTGATTTTGAAAAAGGTGATGACAATGTGACGCAAATATTCGAATGTTGTGTCATAATTGAAACGTGCCGTGTGCGCGCGCTTTTTTTCTGGTCTTGTCGATCGATTTAAAAAAAAAATTAGAACAAATATAATTTTTTTTAGTTTACTTTTTCATGTCACCCCACTAAGTGAAAAACATCTTGTTTGAGCATCAACCTATAGCTATGTCATGTGTATGCCGTCTAAATTGCAAACCTAATGACGAAAACAAAACAAGGCAGACAACCAAATGCGGCAAATTTGTGTCCCACCATTGCTCGCTTTTGTAACTTTGCAACTATCACTAACGTACGCCGAAATTATTGAATTTGGTAAAGAAAGTTTTAAACAAAGCAATAATAAGGAAATGCCCACCTTTTTGCCACGCCCTGCGCGTCACGTGATACTTTAAGAGGTTCGTAATCCTGTAAGCCACATTCCGTTGAGAAAAGCATTCTAATAACCAGAACAGGTTCGCGCACATTCATCTTCGTCCGCAATGTGATTAAACATGTAGCTAAAAACTCCGTTTGACGAACTCGTTAAACATGAAGCATCCATTTTCTCACAGTGTCAGAACAAGCGCTCAACACTCAATCGAAAAATATTCCAGTGAACCTTTTGTTTACGTGGCAACGCACATGGTAACGGTTGTTCCGTCACTCGAACGTCAATGACAAAATGGAAGCGCAAAACCTGGGTGCTAAAAACTTTGCGCGCGAAAATGGAAAGTTTAACGAAAGACTGACTTGTAGGGTTGAATCATAGAACTGATAAAAACAGCGTGAAAAAAAAAAAAAAGAAACAGTTCTCTTCAAATGTGTCAAATACAACCTGAGTATTTTTTACCAATTACCGCGGAATTCTGCTGCTGTCTCGCTGTGTTGTAAGGTAACCTAGCTATGTTTCAAATTGATAACAGGAAATCTTTAGTCCTAAAAAATGTAGCAATTTCATTTCATCCTCCTTTTTCTCAAGCTTTGAAACTGACAAAAAAAATCAAGCAACGTTGGCTATTAACGGAGAGAAACGATCATCATAATCGGCTGAGTTTGATTTGAATCAATAAAAAATCACTAGTTACCTGCAAACTTCATCGATTTCCACAAATGTGTTTATCTACAGCGTGAAAAAGGAGCAGTTAAGTTAAGTTGGTAATCAATAAGTGATTATAACATTATCGTGATTCTGTTTTTAAATTAGCTTTTTATTGGTTACATAGAACATCGTTAGTTTATTTTAATTTTTAATTAATTCTATAACAATAAGTTTATTTTTATTTTTTATTTATTTATTTTTGTTTTCTAAAGTGTAATCCGCCTTTGATCATTTTATGTTGAAAAGCGCAATATAAATTTCAATTATTATTATTATTTCTTTTCGAATGTGTCAAATCATGGATAATATTCCTTATTATCCATGGTCAAATCCAACCTAGTTTGTTTTACCAATATTGCCGTGAACTACGTGTGAACTGCCGCCGCTTTCCCGATGTGTCGCAAGAAAATCTAGGTGTTTAAAATTGACAACAGGAGATTTATCGTACTAGAAAATAAACTAACCTGTATTGAGAGATAAATTATGTACGAACTTTAAATAAAAATCATCCTCCTTTCTCCACCGAAGTAGAGTAAATTGTTCTAAACAGTTTCCGTTGCTTTATTTCATTCCACATTTCGTCAGCCTAATATCGAAATTAAACTTGCGCGCGCAGTTATCGTGATACTTCCAAGAAAGATTTATTATTTACGATTGCCCTTTTCTTTTCAGCAGCTTTATTGGGGAATTACTGGTTAGAATTACAATATACAAACACAATACCCCTCATGCAAATTTATGTCAGACTAGTTAATAGCCCATTTTAGAGTTGCTCTTAGCCTCCTTTCCAAACCGAGGCCAAGTGCAAAAATGAGTTTTCCTTCACATGCAAATAAAATTTATATCCATATAAATGGTTTTGTACTTGGCCTCGGCTTGAAAAGGAGGCTAAGAGCAACTCGGAAATGGGCTATTTCATCCCTAGGTCTCGCTTTCGAGGTGTAAACAAGTAACAATCCCATCACTGTATTCTCAAAGGAACAAAAAAAAAGTAACATCTGCAAAGGACCGCAAACGAGAATGCTGCTAACCTGCTAACGTTATACATAGGATCTGCGAGAGACCTAACCAACCAAGAAATGAACAAACATGGCAAATATACAATAAATTGCAGGGCTGATCTGACGACGTAAAAAATAGACTTGGCGAGACACCATCACGACAGATCGGCTTTGTCCATCTACATTTCTCTTTGCGAGACATCTTTGCGACACAGTGGGCTCTTTGTTCCCCGGAACAACGTGATGTGGCAGCGCGTGATTCGGGTGACAAGCGGAGTACATAGTACGGAACCTGATATGGTGAACGGGTCATTGTGAAATCCATTTGCACTGGCTTTCTTGCTGGCAACATTTAGTTCTCTGCACCCTGCTTATGAGTTGCAGTTGAAATGAAACAGCTGTCCACTGTTGCGATCCTAATTTATCGGTTTCTGTCGTGATGATGTCTCACAAAGTCTATTTTTCTACGTAGTCAGAACAGCCATGCAGTTTATTGTATTAAAGGAACAAAGCTGAAAAGAATATCCACACGAAAACAACGTGAAGCTGTTCAAGGATTGCAGCCATGTTTGTCTTCTGGCAATCTGAAGTAGCCTGTGACAGCCGCCTCCTCCGGGGAGGAGGCGGCTGTCACAGGCTAATCTGAAGCTGCTGTTGAAACGAAACAAAGGCATTTCATCTTGTTTTACGCGACTAAAAGCCCCACGGGTCCGCCCGCCATTTGAAACGCCGAGAGGGCCCTGGGGACGAGGTGGGACCCAAGGTTAAGAGTCCTGTGGTCTGCCCTCTCCCTAAGCGACCATCTTAGTTTGGCATGTACAGTACAGGTGCTTCAACCGTTCTTTGTATTCCAGGAGAAAAGTTCACTCTAACTCAGATGCAAATTTTTATAACAAGTAATAATCATGGATTAGTAAAGTGCGTTCGATCTGAGCTCGAGGCCCCCACATGAAATCGAGGCAAGTGGTCAGCCAGTCCAAGATGGCTCCCAAACCCTGAATCGCATGGCATCCAGACCGACACCCTTCCCACAATCCCCTGCGCCCGGACTGATAACCGACGACATTAGAAAGCGTTCTCCTATCGTCGAACGCAAAAAGCAATAATTTTATTGACCTTAATTCCATGAAAGTGCGGATATTTCCTGATTGCTTTGGTTTGCACGTGCTTCTATTTGTTGCGAGTTCTGATTGATTCATATAACCTAATTATTCGAAATTTAAACCTTTTTAAACGGACGCAAAAAATTCATGAAAAGGTCGCAAACACAAGAATTAAGCTTAAAGGTGTTCAGCTCTCAACAAATGCTTCGACGATCTACTACCTTGAATTGTCCTAAAAAACTAGACGAAATCAGGTTTTAAAATAAGCACTTAATAGCTCTATATCCTTCCAAAAACGCTCGACTTGCATAGTTACGCAGCCACCACTGTTTGAGAAATGTCAAACCTGTCTTGAGTAGCAAACCGCGAAAAAATGCAGGGAAAAACGATTTTGCAAACCCTCTTCTCCGCTAAACACAACAGAAGTGTTGACTGTAGCTGACGTTACATCGGCCGTGCAGCGGGAAACGCGCGTTTTGGTTTTAAAATTCCTAAAATCCCGGATGTTGCGCTTTGTCGTACGCGAATGTTGGGCGACGTCGTACGCGCCCGCGAGCTAACCCTGCACCACGTCGTACGCACCCGCCAAACATTCGGCTAGCAATGACCATGAAAATTGACGGGCATGGTTCTACGAGGACCCTACGAGTATGGAGCTCCGCTGTTACAGCGGTTAGTATTAACACGCGACCGTTTGCACTTCATTCCAGGTCAAATTGAGTTTGGTGGACGTCAATCAAAGGAAGCCTTCGTAGAATGAGTCACGGTTCCTACCCAGATTTCTTGCTGTTTTTCCCCACCGGGTTTTTATGGCAGGTTTTTTCTAACTTCATTTGTTTTGTGAGTGGTTCCTCAGCTCTACTAGTTTAGCTTTTGGTAGAGTCTTGATTCCATAACTTAGCTTTTCTGCCGTTCTATATTTGAACCTTGTAATTGTATACTTTTTACGCTACTTTACGGGTGCATGATTGGAAATTAACGATTATCCTTCTGAATGAAATATATGAATAACTGCATCGCGCAGTCACGTAAACAATAAAATAGCTATGAATATGAATGAGTGTGGAGAGAAAGGAACTCGGAAAAAAATTCTGAGTTTGACTGAGCACTCGACCAGAATAGGGAAGGTCGTGGGTTCAACTCCCATCTAGAACTCTGAATTTCTTCCGAGTACCTTTCTCTCCACCCTCATTCACATTCAAATATATTTTATCCTTCTGAAGTCTGTTATACTTAAGATGACGTAGGTGAAGAGTGATTTTGTAACAAATCCAGCCTAACTGGCAATGAATGCGTCTGTTCGCCCATTCGGGGATGTCAGAAGAAAGTGATATGTAACATCCGAGTTGTGAGTTTACTCCCCAACCTAACTGGCAGTCAAACTTGACGGTAGTTTAGTATTTTGTAAAGCATTCTCGTTTAGCAGGTATACGTACATTCTTGCTGTATATTGTTCGGTTTGGTTCTCGCCAGGCCCTCCCAAACTAAACTTATTTCGTGTATAGCGTTGTGTAGTTTTATTTGTTGTCATGTGAAGACAAAATATGGCGTTTTCGTAGATTATTTCCTGCGATTGATAGTAGCTGTATTTGTTTTATGGTAATCTGAATCCGTCGTTCATACAAAACGCAATCACTTCATGTTTTTCGCGCGAAAATCCGCGATAATTTCTGGGTATTTTGGCAGCCTTGTGCAGGGTTATTTCGCCGCCATTTTTAAGGCGGAGAAGGGCATGGGGACGAGGCTGTGACGCGCTGTAAAAGTCCAAAAAAATTATTCCAACAAAAGTTTGAAAAGTTGCTTATTTAATAAACAAGGCAAGCGTTGAAAAGCTGATAAATGGATACTAACACGACGTAACACAAAACACAACACAAACGGCATAACGAAGCTTCGTGCAAAGCAGAAATTCCTATAAAGTGTTTTTCGATTAAAGTTCTTCTTCCACCTGGGAAGTTTATGTACACACACACAAAAAAAATACAAAATTCCACTTGTGTTATCTACGGTGCCTTCCGTGATCACGTCCCTTGTCCCTTGAAGACCGATAGTCCACTCCATTTCGATCGCGATGTCTATCCTCTCGTTTCTTAGTTTCTCGGCCATGTTCGTATTTCCCGCGATGTCGTTTGCTTCTCGTCGGACTTCGGCTTCTGCTTCGCGATCTACTCAAGCTCCGAGACACTGGCGACCTACTTCGTTCTCGCACTTTTTCTCGTTTATAGCTGTTCGCGCTACCGTCGGTTCTCGCCTTCTTCCGAACGTATTCGCCGTCGTACTTCCGAGGCCGGGGTCGTTTTTCTTCGTCCCTTCCTCGGGTCGGGCTCCGTCGTCGTTTACCCTTGCCAGTCGCCTTTTGCTTGTCCGGGCTTTCGTCGCTGCTGTCCGATTCACTTCTGCTAAGATTGTCTGGACTGATTGAAATGCTGTAACTTCTCGATGGGCTGCGACTTACGCTTCGTGTTCGGCTTCCCGAACGGCTCCGAGAGCGGCGATTGACTGGCGATCGACTGCGGCGACTTCCTCTGGAGATAGGGCTGAAATAACAACGTAAAACGAGTCACGTGAGCTATATGAACTATCACTTGCTTTGCAACTTCGAAGGAAGAAATAGTGCGCGCGAAATACGTATGAGCAGTAACATAAGTTTTCTTAAATTACCACAAGGGAACAAACTGGAAAACACCACTGCAATACTGCTCAATACTGTTCAATACTGTTCAATACTGCTCAATAGGGCGATCTTTGCTGACGTCATTGTTTATATTTTGCCCCATTATCATACGAATTTACGTAGAGAAGGCACCGTGCTTAATACGAATTTATTGACTTCAAAAGTTGAAAGAGCTTTTAAAACTTAGTAATCTGTGCAACTTTTAGCATCTGCTGTTAAAACTGCAAAATTGTTGGTTGGCAAACGCGCTAATGAGCCATACATTCTTTGTAAAATTTTGAGTTTTTAAAACAGCATTGCACAAAGTGTGTCCAATATATCGGGCTCAATTTTGTAGAGAAAGCTAATTGTGCTATGCCTTTTCAATATTCAGTGTTGATTTTTTTGGAACTCGGTAAGAGAATGAGGCGTATATGCTAATGAGGCAAACATTTCCCTATAGCTTTTATGTAATGAACACCCAAGTTGAAACCAGTTATAAACAACTGAATGCTCACTCAACGGTTTTAACCACAGGATAAGATAACCTATTTTTTTCATTCCGACCATATGAATTTTTTACAGTTTAAAATGTCTAAAGGCCTTAAACCAGTCCCACTATTCTGAATAATTTGGGAGCAACTGATTCTCTTTAATTGAGCTTAAATGAATGTGAAATATCGACACTATTTCTTTTCGGTGCAACACAACAGCATTTTTCTTTTGTTTGTCCTAATGCACTTTACGATTTAACTGCAAAAACGAAACCTTGGGCAGCGTAAGATAGCACTAACTTTTACCCTTATGGATGAAATCCTAAAGTGTGACCATTCAAATGAAAGCTATTGAGCAGTACTTTCCTGTGGTACTGTTTATTATGCTGTACAAGGTGGTTCTAACTTTTGAGTCTGTGGATGAAATCCAAAGGTGTGGCCATTCAAATGAAAGCTACTGAGCAGTACTTTCCTGTGGTACTGTTTATTATGCTGTACAAGGTGGTTCCAACTTTTGAGTCTGTGGATGAAATCCAAAGGTGTGGCCATTCAAATGAAAGCTACTGAGCAGTACTTTCCTGTGGTGCTGTTTATTGTACTGTAAAAGGTAATTCCAACTTTTGAGTCTGTGGATGAAATCCTAAAGTGTGACCATTCAAATGAAAGCTACTGAGCAGTACTTTCCTGTGGTACTGTTTATTATGCTGTACAAGGCGGTTCCAACTTTTGAGT
Source organism: Cladopsammia gracilis (assembly GCA_022457155.1). Taxonomy (NCBI): domain Eukaryota; kingdom Metazoa; phylum Cnidaria; class Anthozoa; order Scleractinia; family Dendrophylliidae; genus Cladopsammia; species Cladopsammia gracilis. The sequence continues at coordinate 182,051 of JAJGOT010000582.1, forward strand.
CTGTGGATGAAATCCAAAGGTGTGGCCATTCAAATGAAAGCTACTGAGCAGTACTTTCCTGTGGTGCTGTTTATTATGCTGTACAAGATGGTTATAACTTTTGAGTCTGGATGAAATCCTAAAGTGTGACCATTCAAATGAAAGCTACTGAGCAGTAATTTCCTGTGGTGCTGTTTATTAAGCTGTACAAGGTGGTTCTAACTTTTGAGTCTGTGGATGAAATCCTAAAGTGTGATCGTTCAAATGAAAGCTATTGAGCAGTAATTTCCTGTGGTGCTGTTTATTATGCTGTACAAGGTGGTTATAACTTTTGAGTCTGTGGATGAAATCCTAAAGTGTGACCATTCAAACGAAAGCTACTGAGCAGTACTTTCCTGTCTGACTGTTTATTATGCTGTACAAGGTGGTTCTAACTTTTGAGTCTGTGGATGAAATCCTAAAGTGTGACCATTCAAATGAAAGCTACTGAGCAGAACTTTCCTGTGGTACTGTTTATTATGCTGTACAAGGTGGTTCTAACTTTTGAGTCTGTGGATGAAATCCTAAAGTGTGACCATTCAAATGAAAGCTACTGAGCAGTACTTCCCTGTGGTACTGTTTATTATGCTGTACAAGATGGTTCTAACTTTTGAGTCTGGATGAAATCCTAAAGTGTGACCATTCAAATGAAAGCTACTGAGCAGTACTTTCCTGTGGTACTGTTTATTATTATGTACAAGGTGATTCTAACTTTTGAGTGTGGATGAAATCCTAAAGTGTGACTATTCAAATGAAAGCTACTGAGCAGTACTTTCCTGTGGTGCTGTTCATTATGCTGTACAAGATGGTTCTAACTTTTGAGTCTGGATGAAATCCTAAAGTGTGACTATTCAAATGAAAGCTACTGAGCAGTACTTTCCTGTGGTGCTGTTCATTATGCTGTACAAGATGGTTCTAACTTTTGAGTCTGGATGAAATCCTAAAGTGTGACCATTCAAATGAAAGCTACTGAGCAGTACTTTCCTGTGGTACTGTTTATTGTGCTGTACAAGGTGGTTCTAACTTTGAGTCTGTGGATGAAATCCTAAAGTGTGACCATTCAAATGAAAGCTACTGAGCAGTACTTTCCTGTGGTACTGTTTATTAAGCTGTACAAGGTGGTTCAAACTTTTGAGCCTGTGGATGAAATCCCCCAGTGTGACCACTTAAATGAAATTCCTTAGAAGAACTCTCCACTAGCACTGTTTATTTGCCAGGATTTAACAGAGGAAATCTATCTCTTTGAACCGTCTTGAAAGTGTAGTGTTATTTACCGTTCTTTATGGCTCGTCTTTTTGTCCTCGTCCACTTTTGAGGAGCTTTTCTTCTTTTTACCATCACTTTGATTTGCAGAAGACAATGGGGACACTTTACTTGGCGAAGAAGGCCTTGACCCTAAATCGCATGTACAAAAAATATTCATTTATTATTGATATTATTAGTTCAATTATTAATGTAATAACAAACACTGGCAACAATAATCTCACAATACTAAAGACTTATCAAAGACTCCTTTGAGCCGACTTCCAACAATCTTCGTACCCTCCCCTCCCCCCCACTAGGCATTTTGCTCCATTGATCCCCTCCCCCCTAACAGTACCTGAACCAGGCCTGGAGTCATCCCTGGTCGTTGTAGTCATCACCCCTGTGGGTGACAGGTTAGGGGTAGAGTTATCAGCTGGGGTGGTACCATCTGATTTAGCCTCCTTCTTTTTCTGCTCCAGTTCTTTGCGGATTTCGCCAACAGCCTTTTGAAGGGTATCTAAGTTGGCCTGTAACAAAGAAAACAGATAGTTTCAGGGCTGGAAAGAACGGCCGGTCAACGGACAATGTCCGGCCTGATTGGGGCTTTGACCGGTCAAACGTTCGTCTTGCCGGTCATGTTGACCGGTCACATTCATAGTGATCCTTTTAAAACTTTAGAAAATCAAATACAATAAAATAGCTGTTGTTTACTATGCACTTAAATAAATATCGCAAAATTATCCTAGAGTTATCGTAAAGTTACCCGTAAAGCTACCGTAAAATTATCGCAAAGCGGCTACCGTAACGTTAGATTTACCGTAACGTCCCCGTAAAACTACCGTAAAGTTATAGCAAAGGGATCGAAACGTTATTGTAAAGTTCCCGTAAAACTACCGTATAGTTATTATGAAAGCTACTGTAAAGTTATCGTAAACGGTTACGGTTACTGTAATGTTATCGTAAAGTTCCCGTAAAACTACCGTATAGTTACGAAAGCTACCGTAAAGTTATCGCGTAAACGGTTACCGCAACTTTATCGTTAAGTCCTCGTAAAACTACCGTTTAGTTATGAAAGCTACCGTATAGTTATCGCAAAGCTACCATGCCGTTATCGTAAAGTTAACATTATATCGTCAAGTTGCCGTAAACTACCGCAAAAGTTATCCTAGAGTTATCGTAAAGTTTCCGGTAAAACTACCGTAAAATTATCGCAAAGCGGCTACCGTAACGTTAGATTTATCGTAACGTCCCCGTAAAACTACCTTAAAGTTATAGCAAAGGTACCATTACGTTATTGTAAAGTTCCTGTAAAACTACCGTATAGTTATGAAAGCTACTGTGAAGTTATCGTAAACGGTTACCGCAACGTTATCGTTAAGTCCCCGTAAAACTACCGTATAGTTATCGTAAAGCTCCATGCCGTTATCGTAAAGAAGTTTCCGTAACGTTATATCGTAAAGTTGCCGTAAACTACCGTAAAGTTATCGCAAAGCCATCGTAACGTTACCGTAAAGTGCTGGTAAAACTAAAATATACCGTAAACGGCTATAACAAAGCTACCACAAACGTTTACCACTGAGTTAGCCATTGGTTGATTGTGTGTGTGGGGTGGGTGGGGTGGAGTCATATTGTGTGCTTGTGGAAAATTAAATTCGTTATATTTGACCGGCCAGAAATTACGTATGACCGAGCTAAAATTTATTTGGCCGGTCATCTTGACCGGTGGACGTACCAAAATTATTTCCAGCCCTGAGTTTGCTTTGTATTTTCATGATATTTGATTGAGAGCCAATGGTGACATAACAAGGGAATATCAATCACTGCAAGTCTCCCAGAAGTTGACTTGACTGCTCTCCGACTATCAATTAAAATCAACAGTAAAGTCTTTTTCAAACAAGAGAAACAGAAATCATGATGAACATCTCTGCCCAGATTACTACCATTAGCCGGCTTTCAAACAACTGATCCAGGGTGCTTACAACAAACTATGTGTATCTATGGGGATGGGGGGGGGGGGAGGGGGCATTTAGTCAAGGGAGGCAATCAGTCGTGACAAGGTGTACACTTGCATGCTTTTTTGCGAGGCAGAAAATTTAATTTGACTGAAAAGGCCAAGTTGTTTTCATCGGTATTGACTTAACCCAGGAATACTGCCAAATTTAAATTAAAATTTACACCTTGCAATGCAGATTCCTAAATTATTACCTTTGGTCTCAAGTATAAACTCAATAGAGTCAAACTGATTTCCTGCAAATAGAAAAGTACCATCATAAGACTATCAAAACAAGGTGTTATAAAGACAAAGGATATATATTAATTTAGATATTAAACAACAAAAAAAAAAAGACTTGACTAACAACATACCCGTTTCTCTGCAAACAAAATGTCAAATGTTTGAGAAAAAAATGTAATGGAAACAATCTTCTTTCCTTTATTAGTTTTCAGATAATGACCATTTTTCTCAGGGTATTTATCAAAGGTTTTCTTCTTGAATACACAACATTTTTGTATGTTATCAGAAACCCATAAGTGGTTTGAAACGCCTAACACGCATTCACAGCCTCCGAATATTCATTTTTTTGCTCAGTACAATAATAATTTGGAAACCCCTCGGTCCCTCGAGATTGGAAGCAAGTTGTTCTAGCGAATTGATTGGTTAATATTTTTATCTTGATTTTTCAAATATGGCTGTATCAACTTCTTAGCAAATTGAACAATCGGAAGCTTGTTTTGAAGCGTACAAGAGACAGTTGCACATTTCAACCCACTTATGGGTTTCTGGTGTAATGGACACCATGTTTAACGCCCTTTAAATATTATTTGCCAAAAAAACTACGAAGAACACTAAAAAGGCAAGCCTAATTGTTAGTTTTCAATTTCTTTGTTAATTAGTACAAATAATTAACAGCACAAAACATTGATTGATAAAGTACTTTAACTACCATAAAAAACAACAAACCTCAAGATCTTCTAACTTGGCACCAAATAGCTCCCACCAGGGTGGTCTGGTTGGTAAACAAATCTGCGACAGACAACACAGATGTTAGCCTTGTAGTAGAAAAGACAAGTTGGTTTTAAGCCCCAAGACCCAAGAACACAAGGAGGTAACAAGGATGGTAGGGATGAACTACATGCAGTAATGAACAATAACAACTCTGTAGATGAATCCTTAAGTGAAATAAAATCGGAAAATGATCTTGGTTTTAAAGTTTCCATTCAAGTGTGGTCCCTTAATACAGGTAAAATAACAGACAGACAGACATGGGACTGTTAAAGGGTGGCCGTGACCGCTCATACAGGCAGCAAATACTAGGAAAACTGCCCGCTTAATAGAGCGTGGCCACTAAATACAGGGCCATAAATTTATACAAGTACAACTGTATAACACAGTTTTTGCAATACATACCCCAAGTTGTCTTGCAGAAAGGAAAATACAGGCACAGCCTATCGTCTCAGGAGAGTATCGTACAAACACACTTGTTCTAAAACTGTCATTCATGAAATTCCTGCAATGAAAACAGAAACAGCCAGTTTGAGCACTTGAATCTCTTGACGAATCCTTGATAGCAAGGAATGGAGAACTTTCAACAGTAAGCACATACCAGGCCTGCTGGGCCAAAAGTGTGTTGGTTTCACAATCGAGAATCTGGAGATACATTATAATGATCTGAAGACAAATGAAAACAAAATGTTATAGGGACTGATGGTTTTATTTTTAAATGTAGTTTATTTTGTCTTGGGAGACAGGTGGGGTGATAAAATAAAATAAATAAACAAACTTTGTGTACTGACGGTTACACTAAACACTAAAAAACAACAAACAAATAAATTGTGACTCATACATACATACATGACTTATTTGATAAAGCAGGTTACAAGTAAATAGGCAAGACAAGAGTCCTGACGTCGACCTGCACTACATCAACATTAGCGACAGAAGTTCCACTTGTTTCTAAAAAACAAACATTAATTTTAACAACAAACCTTGTGGGGGTGCTTCACATGGACACAAAAGCCAAGTTCCTAAAACAAACAACATAAAAGGAGCAATGTAGCATTTTAGTACCATTTTGAAAAGTAAAAAAAAAAAATTTGCATGAATGAAAACCTAAAAAACAATGCTCCAGTTTTGTTAACAATTACTATAATAGTTCACTGAAGCTATATATCAGTGTCTTTGCCTGCAGATGGCCTGGATGGAAATGGTTACAACTTGAAAAAAATTGGCCGATCTTCCCTTGTGTCTTCCAAAAATTGCTTAAATCTGATCATAGCATGTTTGATCTTCAAAGAATCATTTGGTGTTTCCTCTTGGTGCACTAAGAGCATTTTGTGTGAGAGCATTAACATACTTTGTCACTGGATGGCTAATACACCATAACCCCACTAAATAGAATTGGACAATTTGAACACCCCACTAACTTGAACACTGACCGATTTCCATCATTTCCTCCGTCAATTACTATTGGATAACTTGAACTCTCCCTATCTTGAACAATTTATCATTATCCCAGAGTTTGAGTTTGCAGGGTTCTACTGTAGAAACAAAACTTCCTGAGTCAGACATGTGTTTGCTGGTGTAAACATCGAATTTTACCTTAGATCACAGCTGTTGCCTAAGTAAAATTCCAAGGCACACAAAGCCCAAACCTTAGAGGTCAAGAGCCCAGTTTAGAGAATGTTAGCCAAAAATAAGGCACCCAGAACAGTTCCTTGGGCACCCCAGGCGACTGGGCTCCTGTTACACAACCACTTATGTCAAGAAATGCACGTAACTCGGATCTTGGGCATTTCATATTACACACAATTATTTGTAATTTCCATATGACTTCATGTTTGACAGAATTGCTCGTGTTTAGGTGAGAATTAGGTCTAGGGGACACTTCATGATGTCTATCATAAAGAGCATGAATCTCATTAGCGTGCATTTCTGGACATACCTCTAGACAACAGCATTGGAAATCATACAAATAGACACTGGGCCACATTGATTGCCTGCTACATGCATCTTTATCCATTAAAGAAATGTGATGCCACTTACCTTCAATATCCTTCTTTCAGCTTTGATCACTTGGTTCTTAAGGCCAAAATAGCTGTTACCCATGTATTCCATGGGTTGAATGGTCCTGTAACAATGTGCAACATGACATTTTAACCTAAACACTTCTCACACAATGCCAACACGGCCGCACTGTCTTGCTATCTCCAGACAGACACCCCGCATCTCTTACAGATCCAATTTGACAGTCTGAGTTAAACTGGATTGTTGGTCAGCAATGTAAGAAAGTTCAACAAAAATGCTCCAGTCTAATTATGCACTCACAAGATTTATCCTATGTGGAAACATACTGAAACTGCCAAAGGGCAAATTGTCTCTACAGATTTCATGAAACTGAGTTTGTACAACTTTGCAACACATTGATGGGGCCAATTTTTTAAATGAGTCTAGCTCAGACCTGGTTCAAGTGCATTAATAACTGATGGAGCTCTAAACTTGCTTATAACAAAACAGGTACGTTTTAGTAGACTTTTACTAAACTTCAATTAAAAAAATGGCCCATATAAATATTTCTCATTTCAATGGCTACACTTACGTTTTTAAAAGTACAAAAACCTCCTTGCTTGATTAATGTTTGAATCTAAGTTCTCAAATTTCTTTATAATTCACTGATGTGATACTATTACCATCAAATTTCAAGAACTTTTGGTTTGAATTTCACCAAGAATTATTGATGGTTTGAGAACTACAACAACGTAGTTACTAAAAGAAGGAATGACCTACAATGACCTACAATGACCTACAATGAGATACAACGATCAGCCACAATGACCTACAATGAGCTACAATGAGCTTTAACGATCTACAATGAGCTACAACGAGCCACAACGACCTACAATGAGCTTCAACGACCCACAATGAGCTACAATGACTTACAAAAAGCTACAATTAACTAAAATTAGCTACAAGGGGTTTATAATATCACCATCCTTACCTTTATATACCGTAGAAAGTTCCCCGACCACTTCTGAAAATCACCGGAAGTAAAAAAAGGCCATACCTGTACAAACATTCCATCTTACATTATCTTTGAACCCGAAGTGGTCTTGGTTCTTGTCGATCACCGCTCAGGGACGTAACTTACAAAGGGGCAAGGGGCTTGTTTTGTTAGGAACACTTTCCAAGAATACCAAACATTATCCTAATATTTTTGAACCGGGAATAAACTTATTCATAATATGACCATACGGTCCCGCTGACGCAATCCTACAGAAAATAGAATCGCAAGGTGACGTGAGCGGGGCCGGACGGGTTGACGTGAGCCGGTCCAGAAAGATAACGTAAAGATAACGTAGTACAGGTATGGCCTTTTGTTACTTCCGGTGATTTTCAGAAGTGAACGGGTGGTCGCTAATTATTCTCCTCTCGCGGGACCGACCTTTCTATGTTATATAACGGTAAGGATGGTGATATTATAAACCCCTTGTAGCTAATTTTAGTTAACTGTAGCTTTCTCTAAGGCACTGTAGCTCATTGTGGGTCGTTGAAGCTCATTGTAGGTCATTGTAGGTCATTGTAGGTCATTCCTTCTTTTAGTAACTACGACTACAACAAACACTCAATAGAGTATCCAAACACCCTACAGTTGGTTTAAAGAAAAACTAAGCTCTGCTTTGTTTTTAAACCCCCCTTCTCTGTGTTTGGATAACTGATGGAACACTCTTCATTGTGTTTGATATACCATAACATGCAGGTTATAACCCTCAGGCTTATACATCTTTGTAAGGGTTTTTGGCTGGAAAGCAAAAAATGTTGTGATAAAGAATAATTGTTTTAGTCAGTGTGGTATAAATTTGTTTAAAGTAATGTAATAAAGGAACTGTGGTGTGCTTATATTTTGAAGGGAGTGTAACCAGAATAATGGTTTGTTACCAAACTGGCAGACCTATAACCCTGTGGGTTTATAACCAGCATTTTACGGTATTACATGAAAAAGGTAACAATCAAACATTGGCCAGGCCAGTTTTCACAACTTCAGAATAATGTGAACAACTTTCAACCAGTTCCAAGGTGATCTATATGACTTCGCAGCTGCATAATAATGTATCCGTAGCTTGGTGAAAAAAAAATAAGCGATGTAACAGTGATGCCAGCAGTGAAGATGGATTAGAATGTTTAATGAACTCCAAAGTGTACTTTATTATAGCACCATGGGAACAGGATTCTCTCCATGCTGGTTACCTGAAAAAGCCAAAAGATTCCATTTAAATATTTAAGGCTAATAAGGAAACTAAATTGTTCCTTTTATTATAGCATATAATATGTGTTTTTATCTTTTAGAGTTGCAAATAGAATAATGTAAAGTAAGCAGGTTGCAGGTGTATTTTATCAAATTTTTTATTAGCTTTGTCAGACTTGGCTGGGACACCATAACAGCTGACACCAATTACTGTGGAAACATAACTGCATTCGCCTCCATCGCTCCCAAGAAAACGTTCAATGATTGATTTACACTTTTACATCTTTGAGTTATTTCCTCAGTTCGATTTCATGAAATCTGGAGAAAAAAAATTAATCACTTGGTATATCAAAAGTTTAACCGCCTCCTGGTTAGCTCAGTTAGTTGGGCGCCAGTCTGCAGAGCGGGAGGTCGCGGGTTCGAATCCCGGCCGGACCACTAACCAGGGTCTTTAAATAACTGGTAAGATCATGCTGTCTGTGCACAAAAAACCTTGTCTCAGTTCAGATGATCGCTTCATTGGGCAGTGACGTAAAGCTGTTGGCCTTGTCTCCTACAGCTCCTTGCATTCTAACTGTAGGGGACGTTAAAGAACCATTGAGGACATAATAACTATGAGTTATGGGTGTGTACATGTTTTTAAAGATAACTTTCTTTCCCGACAAAGACATTGTTTTAAATTCTTTTAACTCAGAGGATGAATTAACAGTAAAACTAAGCAATAAAAAAGATAGGTTACCATGGTCATTTAGGAGAAAACAATCGCTTATTCGTTTGGCCAACTTATCCTCAAATGAAACCTTCTTGGTTCTGACTGTGTGCACCCTAATGATGCAGGAAATCATGTGCATTACATGATGTGCAATGCAATACTAAGAAATCACCTTAACAGAGCAGACTTTGTGGGGAGTAACAACAGAGGAATAAGGTCAAAGGACGTCAATGTGATAATTTAATTTTGCAAAAATGTTGAAAAACAAATGGTACCATGCAAAAGTACTGCCAAAGGGCTTTCAGTTGAATGTCCACACCCTGGGATTTTGTTCAGACTCAAAAGTTAGAACAACACTAAGGCATGTAAGGAAGTGCTCTAGCAGTGCCTGGGTGCCACAGGTGACTAACATTAGTCTTTGGGCAACAAGTAAAACTGAGTTTTTGCACATAGCTTAACTACTGGGCAACCCAAACACTATAGTTAGACTCCCTTTGATAACTGCTTAGCTAGAGCACAGCCTTGACATGTCTCCATAATTTACACTGAGAGTAAGAGGTAAAAAGAACATTTTTAAAACTATGAGATCAGAGTGTTTTCAAAGGGCTCCCATTTTGATTTACTGTACTTCCTTGCATAAAATGCCTTACTAATAACAGTTTTATTTGTAACTGCAAAGATTGCTAGAAAATAATAAAGTTACAAATAATTCCATAAAAGTGTTCCTTCAGTTTATAGTAAAATGAAAGCGACAAACAAATATTTTCTCCAAACCAATTTCAAGAACAAATTGGGAGCAGGGATGGTGCAGTGGTGAGAGTGCTCACCTCCCACCAAAGAGGCCTGGGTTCAATTCCTGGCCCTGGCATCATATGTGGGTTGAGTTTGTTGGTTCTCTCCCTGCTCCCAAGGGTTTTTCTCCAGGTACTCCGGTTTTCCTCACTCCACAAAAAACAACATTTCCAAATTCTATTTTGATCTGGAAGCAGTGGAAGTAATAGCCACCTTGTGGATTCCACTGAAATTCTATTTATTGATTTATTTATTTTAGTTTTATTTAAGAACAGCCACAGAATAGCATTTTTTTTTTTTTTCAGTCCAAAGTTTTCTATGGACTACTGAAATGGTGGCAACCTTTCTGTTAAATTTCTATCATTTCAACTTTTCCCAAGACTGTCATATGACACCTGGCAGGTGTGACAAGCACAACACAGGGCTCTTTGAAAATGCAACTTCGAATTCTAAGCCAGCTCAGGGTTTTTATTAACCTCGTTTGATAGTTTTTAACTCATAAACATGCGAAGTGCTGAATGAGTTGTAGTGTTAAGGAAAAAATTTCACTTGATTGGCTGTAAACACTGAACCATGATTTGCAATGGTCACCTGTCCTACCTTTGAGGAGGGCATTGGGGTGGAGGGGGAGAGTGAGGAGTTGGACATAGGCAGGAGATGGGGAGAGAGGAGGGTCTAAAGGTGCACAGAATCTTTTATTTAGTGTAGAGTATTCTATATTCACAAGATGGCTCATAGGAACCTTTGATTTATCTATGTTTCTTCCAATCCAATATTTGATTTGTGTGCCATATTTTTTGCTGTTCTGCAATTCATTCATTGCACTCCACAGCCTTCCACTAACATAGCAAATGAAAGTAACATATTTTTTCTCTGAAGATAACAATGAAATGAAATTTGAGAAAGCTGTAATGTTCATCATATCACGAGCGCGACAACGAAAAGAATCTGAGTCCTGACAGGAATCAAACCAATGACCTTCAGCTTCACCGTTGTTGACATTAGGTGAACATCTTCTGATTTAGAATTCAAAATAAAGAGCAAATGCAACAATATTTTGTTTAGAGACTACAGCAAGATTTTTTTGGAAATTTGACCATTTATCACAAACAATGATTGTGTTACCAATTTGATCACATCTTTTTCACAATATGTAACCAACATAACATTTTTCAGAGCTTAGAATCATTTCAACATCTAACTGAAGTCAAGTTTACACAAAACAAATATTAAAGAAACAGAAATGGGGAAATCATTTCCCGAGGGGATAAATCTATCAACACTTGAACCTGTAATAATTTCAATGAACAAAGCACCAATCAACACTTAATAGTTTGTCATAGAGAAGTTTTGATACATGTGACAGCATTTTCAATTTAACATAGTTGTACTGTAACACATCATTCAATTTACATCTGCAATGATATCAAAACACAAGCAAATAGTTGCTTACCAGAGGTTGAAAATAATTGAAAGATTCAAATCACCAGGGGTGGTATTTGAACCATTTGGTTGCCATGATATTGGTCATAGTTTAAGCTGTTTTAATCGGAAAATCAAAAAGAGAATATTTTCCAAACATTTTAGTCTAAAGAAGGGAAAAGATTGGGTCTAACAAGGTTACAACAGACACAAAGATTAAGAAAATCAAATTAAAAGTTTGTTCCCCTACATTAAAATGATGTAGAAAAATAAAATGACACTGCAGTAATGCTGAGACCACAAGGGTGGCATAGAAAGAATGCAAACCAAGGGCTATAAAAACTTCATGGCAACCTGTTGTTTATTGTTTTAGAGTTTAGGTTATCCATAAACTTGATTGTTACAACAGGTGAACTATTAACTGGTACTTGAGATTTGGCATGTATAAGGTAAAAAAAAAAATTCAAAGAAAGCAATTCTTTATTATTTATCGTGGGTAAATCAGAGCTCTGAAAAGCTTGTTTCTCTTGGGAAGATTGTGAAAGGTTTAGCAGTGGTATTTTTACAACTTTAAGCTATTCAGAGAGGGGCAGCAGTTGGGTTTGTCTTATTCTGGAAGACAAATCTTATCACATTTTCTTTTTCACATTTTTCTTTTCTTATCTTTTCTTATCACATGTTCCACAATGGACATTAGACCATTGAAAACTTATCACACTTGCTGTTAATATCTGACACAAAATATAAAGCACTGATTTGGTAAGTAATTTTAGAATTAACTTCATGTAGAGCAGTGTTAACAACTTCTTCACACTAAAATTTGCATTGGTGAGTTTAGAGACTGAAAACAGCATCATTTTACTACACCATTATTGATACAAATGAGAAATTAGATTCCACAGCATTGCATTGAAACTATGCAAAAAAAAGGTGAAATAATATTAATTACAGAGCTACTATCTGAGGTGTCTTCCTTATTTACTTAGTTAGACAAACAAGTGAATTCAGCCAGAACCAATCAACCACTGATGTAAGTGAGTAAGTAAGTAAACTTTATCTTGACAGGGTGGCCAATCAGCAATGAAGCTGATATCCAGAGGGGCCCTGTTAAAATAATGATTTGTCCTAAGAAAGAAATAACATTGATGTCTGCCTTAAGAGGTGCCTATATATATTTTAGAGAGTTTAGCTACAGACAAGTGAAATTTGGCAAGAATCATCCAGCCACTGCACTGATGTCTACCCTGGAGGCATCTATCCTGTAGAGAGTCAAACCTCCAGAGTAAACAACAACAACAAAAAAAGAAAACACAATTTTCGATGACCTGTGCCTTATTTAACATGATATTCAAACTGTTCATCCATGGATGCCTAAAATTGGCAAGACTTAAGTTATAAGTTTGTTCATTTTTATTTTGGTAGTTTGGCTGATGTGTGTGATGTTGTCATGGCAACAATGCTAGATATAAGCCAACCTCAAAAATTAGGCTTGCTTTATTTGAAAAACAAGAGGCTGTGGGAGCGTATACTTGGGCGTTGCCGTATTAGGCATAATGAAAAAATAAATGTCTTGGAAATCTGCATGCACGTTAGTTCACAGTTTGATAGGGACTATTGGGATAGTGTGAGCAGTCTAACAAAGAAGCGCATTAATCTTTGAAAACAAGAAGACACAGCACACTTAGCGTGCAAGATCACACGCATTATTAAAATAGCTTGTCCACTGTGTCAAACTGAGACTAGAGTACTGAAAAATACAAATCAATGCCTATTTTGTACTTACCGTTGAAAAAAGGCCATATATAGGATGATCTTTGCTGATGTCATTGTTTACATTTGCTTCATTAGCGTACAAATTTACGTAGAGAAGGCACCGTGCTAAATACAAATTGACTTCAAAAGTTGAAAGAGCTTGTTAAACTTAGTAATCTATACAATTTTTACCTTTTTCATGCAATATTTATAGAAAGTATCTGCTGTTAAAAACTGCAAAATTGTTGGGTGGCAAAAGCGCTAATGAGCTATACATTTTTTGTAAAATTTTGAGTTTTTAAAACAGCATTGCATGAAATGTATCTAGTATATCAGGCTCAAATTTCCAGAGAAAGCTAATTGTGCTATGCCCGTTTAATATTCAGTGTTGATTTTTTGTAGCTTGGTAAGAGAATGAGGTGTATACAGCTATTTCAATTAACGTTGTCGGATAAAAGCTTAAAGCCAAGACCGCAAGGTAGTAAAGTAGTATAACTATTCACAACTACCCATACTACCTTGCGGTCTTGGCTTTGAGCTTTAGGATCCGACAACATTAATTGAAATAGCTGTATGCTAATAAGGCAAAAATGGTAAACAAAGATTCCCCTATAAGAGTTTCCCAATGGTTGTTATTGGTTTAAGCTAAATCTTGTTACTAGCTGGTCTGTGTTTCCGACACTTCTGAGGTGAATGCAAATGTAGCTGCAAAGTGGCCTTTCAAAGCCATGAATCTTTCAGTTTATTTTGCCTGGTCCAGACCAGGGTCAAAACAACTTTTCAAATTGAAAGTTTTGCTGGAAGTATTCCAGCCATTATTGTAATAAATTTTGAATGAAACTTATAAATTTAATCAAAGTTAACAACAGAAATGATAATTTAGGAGGAGAGAAACAAATTTAGCCCTTTGAAATAGATTTCTTTAGTTGAGGTTAAAATGTTGCAATTTGCATAATGTAAAAAGTAATTTGAAACCTTTCCAGTAACGCATAAAGCAGCTATTTTCTAAAACATCTCGCAATCAAACACACAAAAATATATCCAATTCTTATTTCTTTGTATCCAAAACATAGAAAGGAAAAGTAAATGAAAAAGTGATCACTTTAATGTTTAAGGAAACATTCACTTGCGCAAGCGAAACTTGCAAGAAACATATCGCAAGAAACGTGCATTGTTTACATTTTCTATTGGCGGTGAATTTTTGCACCCGAAGTTTCAGTTGCTGTTCTGTTCCTTCAACTTCACGACATAAAAATTCATGAAAGGCAAACACCCGAAAGAAGTGACATTAAGGATTCCTACCACGCTTATATTTCTTCCTTCCCTGTCCACTGTTCACTTCTTATTAACCTTTTGACGGCCAAATTTCTACCAAAAAATGCTTTTTCAGCCTACGAATGCCATTTTATGGCCATTATCTAGCCAAATTGAGGCTGAACAGTCAATAACATCGTTTGCAGCTCGGCAAACTAAACCCTCCTGCCATTTGTATAAGTATTTGAGAATTTGAGTTTGGGCATGCACACTGATGGAAAAACGAACGAGAATGAATGAGAAAAACACGACTTGCCTCGACTTTTTCTTTATTATTCTCAAGCATGTTCTTTAGTTTTGTTGACCTTTTAATAGTCTTTCTTGACAATGTAAAGTTTTCACCCAAACTTTGCGGAATGTGGAAATTTTGATCGTCAAGTAGCCGTCGGTGGGAAGGGCAAATTTTCCTTTGATTTTGTAACATAAAGTTCAGAGGTTTTTTGCGTGAAACTCCAGTTCAATTCATCCAATCGGTCTCATCTGGGTATGTTTAGCAAGATTTCCTCCTTCCCTTGCCGATAATTGTCAAAAATATCTTCGGACGCTAAAACTGATATCACAAATGGTACAATATGTATGACCTTAAACGGCGCCTAAAAGCGCCCTTGGCCGTCAAAGGGTTAAACAAGCGCTATGTATTTGTTTAAATCTTCTTCATGTTCCTTTAAATATGTTTTAGGGGGTTTCCATCCTGAAGCAGTGCTCGACCTTAGCGGTAGTCTACTAGCCCAAGGATAGTAAAAACTGGGTTTGGGCTAGTAAAATTTTAGGACTACTAGCCACTGGGCTAGTCATGTTAGAAGAGGTTTTGAAAATATAAATAAAGAAAAAATTAAGTTGATCACCAAAGAGAAAGAAAAAGAAAGAAAGAAAGTTTTTTTCGCATTTTATGATTGAAAACTCCATGGCCGACTCCAGCAAGACTGCTGGGAAGGCTGAACACTAGTGGGGCCCAGTAACTCACGGACAGGCCGCCATCTTGTAATTTGATCATCGCCATCTTGGATTTTGATCATTGCTCCCTTGCCACGCTTGATAAGGGCACTTCATCAAGCATAAAAAGAATAGACTCCTTTTCCTGTTTAGCATGTACTTTTACTTGTAACTTGATATCTTCTTCCTCTTTCATCGTTGCTGGTGGACAATCAACAAGTTTCGCATGATTTACAGTAATAATCTCACCAATAAATCAAACATAAAAAGTACAACATCAATTTATTAGTATTCAGACAATCAGATAATTCTGGTGTTTGTAGACTTGCCTACAAGTTGAGCTCAGTGAGCGCGGAGCGCAATCAAAATGAAGTGAGCGTGGAGCCCGACCAAAATAAAAGTGAGCGCAGTGCACGACTGAAAGCTTGAGCCCAAGGCTTGGCTACCAGGTGATGTCTGTTGGCTAGTAAATTTTAAACCTCACTAGCCCAAGGACTAGTAAGTTAAAAAGTTAAGGTTGAGCACTGTGAAAGTATCGTAGAATTAATCGCGAGTGTCGAACACTTTCGCAGTGTCTTCTTGAGTAATTTCCTGATGCATATTGAATATGAAACTGTTAGATGCAACAAAAAAAAAAAACACAACTCGCACTTTGTCATGTTCACCTCACATCAACAAATAACAGGTTTGAACTCCACTGCGGTCAAACCAGAGAAGTTTGCAAAAGTTAACCAAAGTACTTCAAAGTTAAGGTTGTCATTTTCACTGTTTAAAGTTTAATATTATTATCAATACACTGTCAATTCACTAAACGTTTTGAAAGTTAACTAAAAAAGTTCTTAGTGTTTGAAACTAAGAACCGCAGAATTGTTGGTGCCATTTGATCAGTTTTCAACGAAAAGAAGCTCATTATTTTGAGAAAGATGAAAATATAGTTACATAAACTAATTATTTTATACATCCTTGCCCATGTTTCCACTTAATATTAAATGGAATCCCACTAAATGAAACAAAAAAAATACGCCTCGGATGTTTGACCATGGTGAAGGTTTGAGCAAGCCCATTCCCATCCCCAGAGTTGCACAATACTGCACATTTGAGCACTACCAAACTGTATTTCTATACTTGGCCGCTACACCCAAGTAAAAAATCTAGTCAATACATTTTTTTCTCTATCATTTGCTTGCAGCAAACTCAGGTAAATTCTAACTTGTTTACACTGGTCTCAAAATTTTAACAGAGAGATTTATTAATTTTATGCTCTGGATTATTTAGATTTCCTCTGTTAAATTTCAAATTTTTTTCAATGGCATGCTTTATTTTTTTTGAGGTATTTGCCTGCCACATTTCATAAAAGACTAGTCCCTTAAGTTGATGTGTTTCCCTGAAAAGTCACCAAAACACTCAGTCTCAATTTTTTGGTTAATAAGGGCCGATTTACATGGTACAACTTTGTTGCATGCGACACGCTTACGGCATGCTTACGACATGACTTGAGTTGATTTACACGGTGTAATTTGTGTCGTAAGCGTGTCATAAGCATGTCCTCAGCATGTTTTAAGCGTGTCGCATGTGACGAAGTTGTACTGTGTAAATCGGCCCCAACACATGTGCTGCATTTAATTGGGTTCTCATGACAAGCATGAAAAACATGTAAACAGGTTGGGTTTACCTGATTTTCTTTCACATGCTGATGTGATAAACATTTACTAAAATACATTATATTGTATTTTTAGTTTTATTAGACAGGCTCACTCGGGAGAACAGTTTTATACTGATTTGTGACTTCCTTTCTGAAGAAAGCTTTTAGACTGTGTGATTTTAAGAGAAAAAAAACACTTAATTATTTTGTTTAATAAAACCATATCAACAAAAAAATATGAGCACTATTGGCTCATTATTATTTTCTCAACCTTTTCACACGCTACATGATGCATCAGTAATGACACACATGTATTCTATAAGATCTTAAGATAATTTATTAATACAAGGAGCACATGGAATGGAAAAGGTAACAATGAAATACAGGAAGAAAGACACTTTTTTGGTAGTTTGTTTATGGTTTAGATTAAAAACCATGCTTGTAAAATCCACATCTACACTGAGCATTGAAATTGGTTGTATTGTGTGCATGTGTCCACAAATGAAATAAGATACATGAATGAAGGTGAAAGAATGTACATGCACACTTCATAAAAAATTATTTGTGATAAAGGCACAAGTGCTCTACTATGTAGTATCGATCAATCTGTCAGAGCTAATGAAGATAATAAGGCTATAGTGTTGTGGACATCCACCATTTTGGCTTTTCCCTGAGACACAATCTGTTAACAAACATGATGTGTTGAAATCACACAGCCTTTTCTAAGTTTACTCGATTCGAGAGAGCCTTTTACAGCAAAGTAAATGGTATAAAAAACATGAATGTTACATGTTATGATTGTTGATTTAAAGTAAATGCATTTTTAACTTTCTGTAAAGCATCGTTGGACAGCGACGTAGATGGCACCATAAGTACCATAGATTCGCTATTAAGCCCCCTGGGGACTTATTGATTTCAAGTGCTTTTGAGGGGGGCTTACTAGAGAGGGAGCTTATTACAATTTAGCAAAACACAAGCAGTTCACCACTCATTGATTACCGTAACAATGATCATTGTTAGTTCAACTGCTGGTTATATTTTCCCCAAAACTCGCGTGTACTGTGTATATGAATTCATGCCTGGATTGGAACGGTACAAGTGTACCGGTTATACAGTCAGCCATTATATTTTTTATTGTCGGACATTGGTTATCAGACATTGTTCAACCAAAATCCTAAATGTAGGACAACTTAAAAGTTGGAAATTAAGCTTTCATGCAACATGAATGCACTTGGGAGATGGCTAAGCACGAGAGGCATAAGAGTTGTTCGGGGGAACAGCCAAGAGCAAGCTTTTAGCCAGCTGGGTGTCCGGGTGTCCTAAGGATGGACAGATTATTTTTAGAAATTTATGGAAAATTCACTTTCAATTTCTGGCTAAAAGGTTGGCCTAGAGCAACCCTAGCTTCTTAATTGCCCAGCAAACCTCCCAAGCACATCGATCCACAACTCAACAGGGAACAGCTGTAACATCAATCACTTGTTTGATAACATTTTACATGTCTTAACAGAGAAACAGTTCCTGTCTCATGGTGGTACTGACATGTATTAAATAGTGCATGTTTTCTTTTCCAAGGCACAAGCCCATTCTGTATAGTTTATTACCATACCTTTAAGAAAATTATTGTTAAAAAAAAAACTACATTTTTGGCTTATCTGTCCTTTTAACTTTTGTTTACAAGTAGTTTGTAAAACTTCTTGTTGCAACCCTGAACAAATTTTCTTTACTTTCTAAAAATCCTGGCATACGTTCCCTCCAGAAAATATCCATACATCCCCCATGGAAGGCTATTTGGAAATTCTGAGGGGGGGGGGGGGAATTCTCAAAAGCCAAAGGGGGAGGGAGGCAAACAGCCTTCTGTAGGAGGGGTATGGAGATATTCTGAGCCAACACAATAAATCCCCCCTGGTGTCATGAAAACTGAAATAATCACCAACCCCTCAAAGAAATTAAAAGATACAAAATAGTACCAGAGGAAAGTCTGTGCACTTGGAAATGGGCTATTATTCACTGTTCAATAAAGAAATTTCAACCTTGGCTTTAAATTTTAACTGTGACCACATGTGAACTTTAAAAACCCATTTAATGGGTTCTTAGAGTTCATGTGTGGTCACAAAGAAGCCAGGCTTAGTACCCACTAGTGGCAAAAATATCATAATCATAATCTGCATTATTTTTCAAGTGAGGACTAAAAAAAAAATCAAAAGCACTTACGATTGTCATAAGAATCATATGTTTGATCATTTTCTGATGATGACATGCCTAATCGTAGAATGTGGGAAGCTCATATATAATATGAAGCAACATAATCATAACAATGCAAATGACCTATTAGGTGCAGTTACACAGGGCACTTTTACTGAGGTAAATGACCCTTTCACCACGGAAAACTGCATTTGTGACCCTCTACGCGAAAACCGGGCTTATGGATTTTCACCATGAGAGTGAAAAAAAATTCACGGTCACGGTGGGTGAAATCAAATTTTCACGCCGTGTTCACTCTAATCCAAACTCATATCACTCTTGATGTGAAATAGATCCTAAAAGGCTGTGATATCAATTCATGCCATGAAAATGATCACAGGGAATAGTTTCACACCATGAAATTGATTGGAGTGAATTTATGATAAGATGGTGAAATTGATGAGATAACACCCAGTCACCTACCCTTGTAATGTTATTAGCATATTTCTCCATCGTGTTTGAAGTATGTATTGCGATTTTTTTTTACCATGGACGTTTTTTTGTTTTTGATTATTTGTTGTTTCTAGAAGAGCTTGGCTTCTAAAACCTCTCGCGACAAGCTGCAAGCGCTCAAAAGCCGTGTTTCACAATTTTTTTTACTTACCAAGATCCTAAGAAACACATTCTCCTCATTGGTTTGACAGCGTTATTGGAAAGCAAACATGATTATTGCCTCGTTATTTCTTCAAGAACTGCTTTTGTAAACAATTTATATGGCAACAAAGCAGGGAATTGTCTGCTGATTACTGTAATACTGTAGTATGTGAGTTGAGAGGCAAGATATGATAAGACATTTTGAGGTGCGATAAAAGAGCTAAAGGAAAATTTCTTTGTCGACCTTGGTGCAATTGAAGGCAAAGAATTAATTTGTTCACCCATGATTTCTTTACATTTTGATGTGTTTTTCGACAAAATCGACCACTCGAAGAAGCGACATGTTTGTTGACTTTTACAGACAAATTTTTGGTCTGACAATAGTCCCCAATTGCCAGACTGTATGTCGCCAAATGCTTATTCTTTTATATAAACATCTGGCGACACAGTAAAGATGATTTTGCGATTGTTTCTATTTATTACATGTAATAAACAAGAATATGGTTTCTAAAATGGATTTCATCGGCTGTTTTTTTTTTCACTGAAATGTTGAAATATTTTTCCAGACTCGAGAGGCTTTTGATATATTACTGTTTTTGGCCCAGTGAAGTCACGATTTGAGCCGCGGTTCTCGGGCCGTAAAACTACATTAATTTTGTGTGTTCAATTGTGAAGTATACAGATGTTTAAAATAACCCCAGTGTTTGTTTATCTTCAACAGTTTGGTTTAAATATTCCTCTGTATTTGTTGAACAAGGATTTCATGGGTATATTCTAAGATTACCAGAGTTCACAAAGGCGAAATATTTCTTTTCAGTTGCTGGAGTCCGTCATGACCAGTGATGCTAATTTACGCATCTTCCCCAGAGCGGCCTGTATCTTCCTCCACCAGTCGCATGCTGTGAGGTCCACTGCAGTTTGCTCCCGATTTCTCAACTCAACAACGGTAGCAGCGAAAACAAAATAGCACTATTTTCTGAGAAACAACTGCGAACTGCAATCTTTAGAACCTCTGTAGGGATCCGCTCGTTGACATACGTGACCCGCTTCTTGGCTGTGTGATCTTTGTAATACGTCACATACCACTGAGCTGTTTTTGCAAAATAGAAACTCGATGACGCTGGCCTCCCACCAAAGCTATCGCTTTTTTAGCATGCACACTTTTTTAGAAGCAAAGTGTAGTGAGATCTTGACTTGTAATTAACTACATTTTCTCAGAAGAATCCCGATCGTAGCTTGCAAGTTTTTTTAAGCGTTCACTTATTATAAACACCAGACATTTTGCTTTATAAATCTTTATATTTCGAGGGTCTGACAGCAAAAAAATTGTTTTAAAAGTGGCTTTTTTTTTTACGACGTGATTTTTATTCTTTCACGGCGTGAAGTTAATTTCACGGCATGAAGTTTTTCCCGGCGTGAACTTTTCACGGCATGAATAATCATTTTCACGGTGTGATTTATTTTACGGTAGAATGATTTATCTTCACACCATGTTCACGGAAATTCCAATCATTTCCCGTGGTAGATTTCCATGGATACACAAAAAAGATCACACAGAGTGCCCATGACATTTAACGTGGTAAGCTGCAATGGTGTTTTGATGCCCACGGTACAAGAGCCAATCACGATGATCCGTTTGACATCAACACATAACCGAAATGGAAAAGTGATTCACTGAATTGTGTGACATTTTTTTACCTTGGCAAATCACATATTGCATGGTATGCTAAAGTGTGATGCACTGCGGGATCATCTACCATGGGAAATGCCATTTACCATGGTCTGTGTAATCGCACCTACTGTGTTCGGAACAAAGAACATCTATGGTTCAAGTTCTTTCCAGTCAGACTCATTTCAAGATGGCAAGAGATATGATGGATTTGTAAATTTTTAACAATATATATCTAGTTTTGAGGTCCTTTTTGAAAACCATATTTTTTATGAAAACGTTTCCTCAATAAAGATGATTATTATTATTTAAGAAATTAGTCCCAATTAGATTATAAAAAGCTTATTTTATTATTACATTTACCGTAAAAAAGGGTAGATAAGCCGCACTTTTTACCTAAAATTTTTGCTCAAAATCGAGGGTGTAGCTTATTTGCAATAACATGTACCAAAGGTTGTGATTGAAAGTGTGATTTGTTTTTTGATAAAGGATGATTTGATGGATAAAACTGAAGTTTAGCTTACGTTCAGTGGAGCTTATTCTGACTTAGCTTTTTCCCCAAAATTTGACCTTCAAAACTGATTTACCAGTTTTTATGGTACAATTATGATCAACATAAGCTAGTGTGTAACAAGTCTAAGAGGTCGTGGCTAAGTATGTAATTGCTCATCCTCTTTTTTGTTTTGCTGTAAAAGGCTCTATTGACCTACATCAACTTGAAATGGTGTTGTAATTTAAAATACGCATGTATTGCCCTATGATGTGTTTCAAACCCTTTGATGGGAAACCTTTCCAGATCCCAGTTAAAATTACTAAGAGATGAATAACTCACCAATTTGAACACAAAATGGTTACTAACCAATTTGCTAAGAGATGCAACAAAATGCTGGGAATTAACAAAGCAATGGACTGTAAGTATCACATCTGGAAGGACCAAGGACACTCCTGAACACTTCATGCAACAGCAGTTAGAGACAAAATAATGTTGCCCTGGACCACTTTACTCCATTATCTACAAGTTCAGGACTGCAAACTAAGGCTGCTAATGGCATTTGTTCTCTAATGTGCATGTGTGCATAGACACCATGCTATTGGTAGTGTCACTGGAAGGTTGTAAACTGGAAGTTTGTTAACAGGAAGTTTTTTAGCAGGAAGTTGTTAACAATAGAACCACTAACACAGGAATGACAGCTGTGACAATGATGCAATCCACTTCTCAAACTCATTAATTTTTCATGAAGAAAATACAAAGGAAATTAATATTTAATGGATGTTTGGAAATCAGATGAAACACTCCTCATTTTTGTATCCTTAATTTCTCCTTCTAAAATCATTTTGTTTGATTTGACACAGTACATCACAAGATCAAACACCTTGAAGTTTGCCTAAAATACTCTGTTATGCGTTGTATTTTCAACTCTCTTCTCGGTGTTTGATCTTGTGATGAAACACTGTCTCTCATGTTTGATATATTACTTATCACCAGGCAACTGGAAAGAGATTGAATATCAAATTTACAAAAGGTTATGTAGCTTTGACCTCAGAACTGTAACAACATAGTTAATGTGATCGTCATCGTAAACAATAGCAAACATAACAAAGCATAAGGTACGGTATTCCACAGTCTAAGGCCCTGATTACATGGAGCAGGCCAGCCCGGTTGAGTGGGCTGAAATCAAAATCCTAGCCCGGTATTACATGAGACGGGCCAGCCCAGTTCGGCCCAGCTATATTGTAATTGGTGCCAATATTTTGGCGGGACTTTTTGTTAGAATAACAGTAGTAAAACAACAGCTTGTTTTTTATTATTACCATACTGATATTATATAGTATTAAATTTCGCGAGTTTATTCTTCGTGTGTCCAATATTTCGCGAATATTAAATTTCATGATTTTTTCAAAATTGCAAAATTTAGTACTTGCAAAATTTAGTGAGAATAAGGTAGTTCATTTTTTGCACCTCGAAGAATGGGGTTCTTCCTAATTTTCAGTACAAAGAGTGTAAGACTTGCTTAACAAAACACAATAATAACTGAGACAGATTGTAGCAACTGCTGCAACCAAATATGTTTCAACAGGTAATGATCTGCTACTTGAAGCAGTAACATGAATTTAGATGTATTCCATGGCCCAGTTTGCCAAGAGTCATAGGTTCGATTCCTGTGTGGGGACTCAGATTTCTTTCTTTGTCCAACGCTTGTGACATGATAAACATTGCATCTTTTTTCATAACTTTAACCGTTTGCAGATTGATAAGGTGGGTGAACATTCTACGAATATATACGAACTTCCATCTCTACTCCTATTTCCCAAGAACGATCAGAGATTGGAACAGTCTTCCAGACGATGTAGTGCAAGCATCGACCTTAGCCTCCTTTAAACAGAGGCTTGCCAGTCTTGATTACTAGACATGACCACTCCTTTCTTTATTTATTGATTTGTTATTAATTAAGTTTTACTGCTATTATTGTGAATGTACATTTTTAACGCTTGCGAAAATCTTCAGAAGTGAAGGAGGCAAGTTTAATGGAAGAAGAGAAGAAAAAAATAATACACAGCCAAACCACTTACAAACATGAAGATTTGGTTTTCTCAACTGAGAAGATAAGGTAAATTGGCCTGTTTAAAGAGGTTCAAAAGATGATGTTTTGAGCACTAGCACCACTGACGCAGCACTTCAGTTTCTTTAGAAACTAACCCTTTTCTCTACTTGCAAACACTTTCACTCAGTCATGGTCCCAAACACTTACAATAACATTGCCACATGTAAATAAACACCTCTCCTGAGCAGAAAGTTAACCCTTTGTGGTCCAAGCACCAATTCAGAAGGTGTATCTTACAGTGTATTTGTTGTTTTAGTAACTTATTTCTCATTGTAATATCTTATATGACCTCTAACAAAATGATTTTTACCTGCACCCCACTCCCACTGAAAAGATAGGGAGAACCTTGCTTGCACCATATGAAATATTTTAAGACCAGTACGGAGATTTTATATTTTGATATCAAGACCTAAAAGGTTAAACATGGTCCAAAATGTGACGGCTTAAATGAGGCTCCACTGTATTACATAATAAAATAAAGGCAGGGCTGTCAATAAGATTTCAAGTTGCTGGGTAAATGCAATTAGTAGGCGGGGAATCTGTCAGCTGGGGAGTTCTTTTGGTTCTATTTTCCTTCTATTTTCCTATGAAAATAGCTGGGGGTCACACTCATAGTAGCCAGGGGAAATCCCTGCCCCCCCGGCCCTTAGTGACAGCCCTGTAAAGGGGATCTACAATTAACAAAGAATAACTTTTAGGGCAAATGGTCAAAACTATTGTACTCAGACAGGACCCACCATTTTGCAAAAAGACTGATGGTCTCACCAACCTAAAAAGATGGTGTTTTGTTGGTGAAGCCCCCACTCTATCAGGACTAGAAACTGGGGAAAAGATTCCAATCTTCCTGTGTCATTTTACACATGCACTCAAAAGATTAAAGTCTCATCTCAATATTTAAGGCCAATACATTTTGTCCATTGGGCTCATCAGATGGGTGGTATCTTGCATACCACCCCCCCCCCCCCACCCCTCCCCGTTCCCCACAAAATGTACCCTTACGGTGGCTCCTAGTGGAGTGAACTTGTTGTGACCACTTCCCTTAAATATGAAAAACACCTCACCCTTGGCCACCAAGGTAAAACTGCATGATTTCCACCATTGGAATGACAGCTGTCCACCAACAAACTCCTGCTTTTAACTCTTCAGGTCCAAAGTAAAGGATATGTACCAAACACAAGGAATGAGTTTTCCAAAAGCTGAGAATACTTTCAAGTATGCATCGGCAACCCATGCCACATACAGTTTATCCATGCATCTTTCCTTTCATTCTTGTGTAACCAGATTTAAAACACTCTTTGTAGTAAGCATGTCTCCATCAGTCCCTTGTGTGATCACTCTAACAACAGCAACAACTTCCAAAACACACAGTTGCAGTTCTTGACATGACTAACAATGTACTGTTTAAATCCATGTACAGTTTACTTTTCAAACACAAGAAGTAGTGTAACTGCTTTTATCATTTTTTTGCTGAACATTAGTTTTCAACAAATGTGCCATGCCCAAATTAACCACTGTTTTCCATCACTGTCTTAAACAATATTTAATCCCTTGCTAATTGCTTTTAAAAAGTCAAGTTCATTCTCACTGTGAGAAATCTGTGAAACATAGTTTACCATATTGTGATAGTTAACTGTTCCAACCTTTTTAATAACATGTGTCAAGAAAAGCGCACACTCTGATTGGTTGATATTTGTATGTGCCATCCATTTGCCCATGAATAGCAGGTTCACGTCACTCAGCATATTTTGCTGGCAATTTTGATATGAAATCTTCATGTTAAAAGAAATGGTAAACATTGCAGCTGTGCTCAGCACTCAAGAAGCTAGAGTTGTTCTCAGCGACTCTTACGCTTCTTTTGTGCATATCAGCCTCTGGCGTGAATCCATAAATCTATGTAAGCACGCTGCGCGTTTACCATTTCTAAAGTACTCTTGAACAGAGAAGAGCATGTTGGCATGGACAACATTTAGCTTAATATATTAATGTTACTACCACTGGAGCACTTCTGTGAACATTCTTATAAGCAATCAATTATTTTCACTAGCTGAAATTTATATTCTTACCAAACTAGAAAAAAGTTATAGCAAGATACTGTTACATGTGCTCGGCTTGCCTTCAGTTAACGGAGACTGTCGACCAATAGGAGAGGCACCACTTCAGTCCAATGTTGCCATGGTTACACCAGTCCCATCAGAGCTGGTTTAGAGCAACACGGAGGGTTGGTGCATTGGGTGTTGAGGAGGTAGGAGACTGCTGGAGTTAGCAATGACAGCACGGAGAAAGAAAGAAAAAAATCAAGTCAATTAAATGGTCTAAGGTCCATTACACCCTGAAAACATTTAATTAATAGCAAAATCCTCACAATATATTACTTATTAACATTGTACCCAGTACAAAGTATTTTACATAGCAATAGTAAAACACAAAGCAATGTGCAGAAAATTAGTTTCGAACGTTTGCACATTTAATTGATGTTTAAGCTGCCTTAGCTTCTTTTGCAGCTTGAAACTTGAATTAAATTTTGTCAATTTAAAATAGACTGGTAAAGGCATAAAGAATGATGCATTCATCAAGTACAATGAAAAAATCCAAAGTCAAAAATAATTTAATTATCCATACAGTTCAGAGCTGGAGAAATCAGACAACATTTTGCAAACATGCAAAGTTCCTTCATAAATCCTATATGATCGTGATGCATTAACCAAACTAAGGAATTTGTGCTCATGGTTTGCTGCTAATGACAATTAATGACAATCAAGGATAAAATGTGGAAAGACCTTGTCTGCAGCCATTTTGTTTGTTAAAATAAGAACAAATTTGATGCTAAACATGGGTTAACCCAGGGTTGGAAATAAGTGCTCAACCGCTCACCAATGCGAGTACAAATCCTTTAAGGCGAGTACAAATTTATTCTACATCTCCCAGTTTGGTGAATAAGATTTTCACTTTTCGGTTTATAACCTTTACTGTAACTATAACTTGCTTGCTTTTGACAAGATATTTTTACTTAAAAACCTCCAGCTGACTGTAAGGAAAGCCTAATTTACCTGGACGTTTTTGAACATACACATTAATTCTTAATTTTCTCTTTCTCTAGTGCAGGTTGAAGAGGGATTTTGTTTTTGACAAGTAATCAAAGAGCTCTAAGAGCCATCTTGCGAATATGAAACATCACTTTCATGAGTTTAAAGTCAAAGAATGAAAGAGAAAATCAGATTTACAATGACGAAAACATCTTAGCCTGTGTTAGATGAGACTGTCTAGACAAGTGAATGACATAATACACTGGGGAATTAAAATACAGCAATCATCTTTAACACCTAATTCAGGGGTTTCAATAAAATTAAGAGCAAGTCGCAATATTTATAAAATAGACGGCAGTGGCAGTGGCATTTGCAGCATTCTGGGCATCAACTTCAGTGAAATTAATCGAAAAGTAGGCGGCGATAATTTAGGAAGTAGCCGGCGAAATTCGCCGGTTGCCAGCTTCTAATGAAACCTCTGCTAATTCACTGGGGAATTACAAAAGTTTATGGATGATGGAACAAGTGAAGAATCTCGAAAAGAATCTTGGCAACTACATTCTGCAAGTCAGACACCCTGACTAACCAGGCAAAGATTGTTTCAAATTTTATCTTTTATCACTTAGTAGTGTATAACATGTTGAGGTATACATGTAGCATTGTACAGTAGATATGAGAGCCAGTTCATAAGCCACACACACCTTATTCCAAAATGGCGGCCAATTTATTATTCTTTTACAAGCATTTTAATTAGCCCTCTTAGCTCCAAAGCATGTGCAAAATACAATGGAATTTTCACTCGAAAATGAAGTCAAGAGGGCTAATTAAAATGCATATAAAAGAATAATAAATTGGCTGCCATTTTGGAATAAGATGTATGGAGTGTTCTCCTCTTGTTTTTGTAGCATGAAATGACCAGGGGTATTATAACTCCTCTCAGATGGGATGCTAGTCCATTCGAAAGGCAACTGCCACCACTTTGTTGGGTTTCCCTAACAATTCAATGATGACAATTTCTTTCATAGATGGTAAAGCCGCGGCTTCACATGCAATTTTTTGCTTGCACAGGTGATGCGATTTTATACAAAATTGTCGCATCGCCAGCGCACGGTGAAAATAGCACGTGTAGCCACTACTGAACATGCGATGCAAGAGCTGAAAAAATCACAGAAAAAAGTTGCAAGAGTTGAATGTTTCGTGATAAAATCGCAGCCATTGTCGTTCGTGTAGCCGCCCTGCAACTATTTTCTTTCACTTGTGACGCGACAAAAGGGTATCTAGCCAATAAGATTTAAGAACTAAAGCGAGGCTTAGGCTTAATTACCAACCCAGCCTTGCACGGTCTTTGTTGCAACATTTTGTCACCAAAATTTGTCACGCATGCAGCCACCACCGTGCGCAGGCGACCCGACAATTTTAAAAAAAATCACATCACCTATGCAAGCAAAAAATCGCATGTAGCCGAGGCTTAAAGCATGAACATGGACATGAAGGGATTTCATCCATTGGATACAAAATCATTTTCATAGACCATTTGACTGCAGCCCCTTGAAAAAACATTCCATTGTCACGAAAAGTTGTCTGATTTCTCAGTCTAACACTGGACGGGGGATGTATGCAAATTCAAGAATTTTCAAGAAGGAAAGGATATAAAAATGCTTAAATCAGCATAGCGTGAGACAGAGACTGGTCCATGTTTCAAGAAATCTTGTCTGTGCAAACATATTCTTTCAGCAGCTTTGAAAGTTATCTTGTACATACCTTAAAACTATTGGACTTCATGTTGAAATGAGTATCTCTTTCTCCCAAGTTACTTCATTATAACGATCAGTTTGTTCAATATTGTTGCAACAGTTTATATTTTCATTTCAGGAACACAATGAAACTAAAACTTAATGTTTGGTAAGAAAAACACTTCAAATTTTCAATTTGCCAGCAACCAAAATTTCTCACTGCACAGCCAAACATTGTTACAATTTTAAAGTTGCAAACTTGGTAGATTCTTGAAGACTGGGCTCCGCAACTTCATGGTTATAGCTTGCGAATACAGCTACCTCTCATCGCTCTAGCCACTATGGACATTCCCATGAGAAGCATCTGTAGTTTACCCTGAAAAATTCTATAGTGATAGTAAATCTGACTGGCTTGATTTGTTGACTTATCTCTGACTTTCACCTACTTCAGGATGCCTGATAAATTTGTCATTTGATTGATGATACAAAGATTTCAAGTTGTTAGTCATGAATATTCATCATTTTGTGACCCTTTAAGCTTCCATTCAGTTTACAATAATAATTTATACAATGTGACTGGTTTCCAAATTCTCATAATTTGTGCCAAATTAGTGACGGGGTGATTAACGTCATCAGTGTGAAATTTTTCAGAGTAAATCGCAGACGCTTCTCGCGCGATCACCCCTAGCAGGAGTGAGGAGAAGCAGCTATAATCACAGGCTAGCATGGTAGTCTTTATACAAAATAAACCTGTCTGTTGTTAAAATTTACATTGTGTTATAATTACTAGAACCAAACTGTTTCAACCTATACTAGTTTGGGTTGAAACTGCTGAACTGCAGTGACACAACATTTTTTAAGCTTTTCTTTGGTGGAAAATCATTGGCAAATTTATGAAAAATGTGTTCACCTGTAAACTCAAGTTCTGATACCCTGAACATTGAACTTCTATAAGAGCATGACCTTATCTTTCAGTTACAAAGGCCCGTTTTCATGTTCGATTTTTGTCATGTTCTCCAATGCAACTTTCATTGTAAAAGTAAACAAGCAGCAATTTTTGTGTGATATTTACTTAGATTTCATAAAATCAGCCCCAAGTTGCATCAGGTTTCAAAAACCTCTGCAATATCGACAAAAGTTGCATAAAAAAGTGCGAGAAAGATTGCACAAAAAAATGCACACGCATGTGTTGACAGGCCTTAAAGCAATAGGGAAGATATCACTGACGTCACCAATTGTTATTGATGTGCCAACCAGAGCCTTATTGGCTGCCAAAACAAAGGGTTCTTTTGTTCCAGTGGTTGGCACATTTGAATAACAAAAAGAATGTTTGTAAACAGATATCATCCCTATACTTCTAGAAGTTCTAGGTTCCATTCCACTCCACTGCAAACAAAAGTTCATATATTTACCTTCCATTTCTTTTCTGTTTAATATGATGAAAGACGTTAATCACATCCCGAATTCTTCTTGGGTATTCCTCGATTTTTGCAGCAAGAAATATACTTGCCATAGCGTATATCTGAAATGCAAATTTTAGGAAGAAGGATAGTTCGTCTTAAAAATATCTTAAGTTATAATTTTTTTTGCAGATCAGCTAATTCGATTTACATTCGCCCTTTGACATTCAAGGTCAATAAATTTTGGGCCCATTTAGGCGAAAAAGGAAACCACTAGGCCTACATTTGAAAATAATATAT
Organism: Cladopsammia gracilis; assembly: GCA_022457155.1. Lineage (NCBI taxonomy): Eukaryota > Metazoa > Cnidaria > Anthozoa > Scleractinia > Dendrophylliidae > Cladopsammia > Cladopsammia gracilis. The sequence goes on from JAJGOT010000582.1 coordinate 212,685, forward strand.
AAAACCTGGATGAATATAAGATAAATTTGCACGTGCTAGCATACAGATGGCACCAAGTTTGATTTTCCAGATCATATACGAAATAAGCTTATGTTATGATGGATTACAACAAAAGATGAAGAAATTGGTAAAGAAAAAAATGTAAAAGCCAAAGGTATGGTGGATTTGCGACAAGAAAGACTGAAGATGCCTGCTTCGAACGGGAAATCCGAAAATATCTAGGCTTAACTGAAGTTAAGCTTCGAAAACATGCAATGAATGTAGAAAAAAAGTTCTTACCTCGCCATCGTGTTTTACGAGCGACTTACTGAAGTAAAAACGTTGGAACAACACTTGTGCTGTAGCCATAGCTACCTGAAGGTTCCAAAGCAAACATATTTAGCTCAAAATTCCAAATAAAAGCAAGTTTCTGAGACTTTAGATCTGAAAATTCAACTTACCTGAGGAAGTTTGAGTAAGATGCCCGCCATCTGAATATACTCACAACCTACGATTCGTAGATCGATTTCTACTTCTTTATCTAAGCCATCTTTAATTGAGGGTGTTTTTTCCAATTGCTCTTTGCTTAAAATGCAGTTTTCTAGCGAAATTATCACATCTCCGTAGTCCGTTTTACCGGCGACCGCAGCCATTTTGGATTTTAGATCTTCCTTCCTTCAACGTTCCCCGAACATCACTTTCTTAATTATGATGTCATCAGCGGAGAAGCACGTGCACGGTTTTACCTTATTTGGGTTCGTACAGAGCCGAAAAGGTTTCATAACCCGCCATCGGGAGCTCGGCTAGCAGTCGGTGATAACTCGGAAAAAACATGGCGGACAAACTCGAGGAAAATGTACCTGAAAGCAAAGGCAAGACTTGTCATTTCATTATGAGATAAAATGAACGACGTAGAAGAAAAGGATCACCACGATGACATACTGACAAAATTTACCAATTTCGTGGACAGTAATTTACGAGTATTCAGGGTGAGGAAAACTGTCTTGTGATTGGTCAGGGATAATGTCAGAGTCTTTGATCATTAGAGCAGTTTTCAATTGAGTGTCGAAAGTAATTACACAGTTGCTTTGGTTTTGCATTGCTACGCTTTGTGATTGGCTAAAAACTCTCGCGCCACTTTCTCAACCAATCAGAAGTAAAACCAAAACCAATCGTGACTTGTTCGCACGCGTTTTCCCGCGCTTGGCGCCGGCGACATGTAATTGCTTCGAGCTCTGATTGGTTCATTGGATTGTTTACGACTGCTGTGATTGGTCAGAGTAATTGCTTCGACACTCAAATGAAAACTGCTCTAATGTCCAATTTATTATATTAGAGCAGTTTTCAATTGAGTGTCGAAAGTAATTACACAATTGCTTTGGTTTTGCATTGCTATGCTTTGTGATTGGCTAAAAAATCTCGCACCATTTTCTCAACCAATCAGAAGTAAAACCAAAACCAATTGTGACTTGCTCGCACGCGTTTTCCCGCGCTTGGCGCCACCGACATGTAATTGCTTCGAGCTCTGATTGGTTCATTGGATTGTTCACGACTGCTGTGATTGGTCAGAGTAATTACTTTGGTTTTGGTTTTACAACACTCAATTAAAAACTGCTCTAAGACATTTGCTCAAGTTAGCTCAAGTTAGTTATAAAATTGATGGGGTTGATTGTCAAAAATCTGAAAGGAGCCTCTGAATGTTACCAGAAACCCGTTTTGTGGGTATGGGTCACATCAATTTTCACCCCAAAGAGGAACCAATGCTTTTTTAGTTGTTTTTTTAGTTCCTGCCAGCATTTTTTTCTGGATAATACCCCTTGGTGGTACCAAACCGCGAATTTTAACCCCTAAAAGATACCGCAACCCCGGGGGGGGGGGGGGGGGGGCGTACTCCCACATATGAGCTATATAGGTATGTGCCGCTGTGAATCATTTTCTGCAAAACTGATCAGTTGCATGAAGAAATTAAGTCTAGACAAGGTTTACTGGCAAATGGCATTTAAAATTGGTATGGCGCAGGGTTGTCCACAACTTTTCAAGTAGCTGGCAAAAATTTCTAACTAGCCAGATAGCACCAGTATAGAAACAAATAATTTGTCTTTAAAAAAATATATTTATCACAAAAGTAGCCGGCACAAACGACCGAAGTAGCCGGTTAATTCTGCCGGCTGCCGGCTGTTAGGGACAACCCTGCTGGCGGGCAGTACGGCATTTTTACTGACCCCTGTTAACTAATAACTGTGATAGTGAACGAGTTTCTGGAAAATAGTGAGTCTGGAATAGGTCTAGGATAGGGTAGGGTTTTTTGGTGTTTAGTCTAGAATAGGGTTGCAAAATGCAGCTAAAATGGTCTAGTATAGGCTAAGGGTCTCAGAGTCCCAGCAGCACATCCCCACCCAAAAATTTGCAGAGTACCCCCCCTCCCCCCCCCCCCCGGACCGCAATCACCGACCTGTCACTTTTACAATAGAGTCGTCATCTACTGATCGAGCAACAAAATTGGAATAAAAGAACATACAGTCAACTGCATGCCGCAGGATTTTAGGCCTTAGATTAAAGGGGATATGCAAACTCCCTACTCGGGTCTCAGATGTAGGGATCAAGTGGCAAATGGTTAATTTAAGATTTTGCAAGATGGTAATACCAGCATCTTTCTCTGCAAGCCCAAGACTTTTATACTTTTTAAAATTTGATGCCAAGACTGAGATTAGCAGACACCTTAGCAAAAGAAATGAGAACTGCTTCAAAACAAGACATTGAAACCTGTGAAATTTAGTTAACATCGTGAGACCCATATTTTTTTTAAATACCATTTGTCATGTGTGCCTTACGTAATTTTACACAAGTGTTTGACCCATTGACCCCTGGAGTTTTTGTCAAAAAGTGCCTTTGAAGCTACTTATTATAAAGTGTTTTTTGCTGGACTTTGACTAAACTTTTCTCTTGGGAGAAAAGTTAGATGGAAGCAGCAATATAGGGAGACCAAATTTAACTTCAAATTTGCTAGTCAAATTTACTTTTTTTTGGTTTGTTTGTTTTTCCTATCTCTAGTCCATTTCATTGAATCACTCTCATTTTGGTACACTTAGGAAGATTTCTTCATCTTGCATAAGTTTTTCATCAATGGTCATCTCTCGATATAAAAGGCCATCGAGTCACAAGCTGCATGGTAATTCAGTGCACTTGCAATGCAGGGGTATTTTGGGGCAAGTCAAAAAAGCTCCTTACCATATTTCCATATTCTAGATAATAAATTGTTAAATGGTACACATTCAAGTAACTGTATTTGCAAAGACCACCATAATGAAAAGAAGCACCAGATCCTGTAGTAAAGGATCTAATCAGCTATAAAATAATGAAATGATTACAATAGATAAAAAAGCAAGGCTGATAAATATAAAAATTAAATATAATAATATAATAATAAAATATTATTATTGTTGATCTCAACTTTCCATGTGGTGCAATCATCCAAACTTCCATGATGTGGTACATACTTAAAATGGCTGTTTGTCATGTTTTTATCTTACAGAGTTTGTCTTGGGTGTTGGCAGGGGCTGGAGTTTTACTTATCTTGAGAAGAACTTATGTGGTAAGCATAATTTCACAATTCTAAAAATAATACTGATGAATATGACAGGTTTTTTTTTTCATTAAATTATGCTTCCCTTATCAGACAAAGGGGAGAATTAGCTTTTGGAGGTCATTTGAATTTGATTATGGAAAGAATCACAATCAATTAAACCAAAAAGAAGTTTAACCTTGTAAGCCCCAACATCAACAGCAAAATATCAACAGAAAAATATCAATATCAAAAGCAAAATTAATTTACTATATTGGGGGCAGTACTCCCTATAATGGGCTAAACGGGGATGCTCCACCCAAAAGGGGTACCTTTTTTAGGCTGGAGGTATATGAAAGGGTAGGGATTTCACCAAGGATAGGAAAGGGTAGCAAAAACACGAGTTGAAGATAGGTCCCTGTACAAAACTTTGTTAAGTACCCCCCCCCTCCCCCATCACCCTCTGGGGTATATTTAAGAAATGTTAAACATGCATTGTGCATTCATTGAGTAATGGATGCATGCGGAAGGTTGCTAAGCATAAAAGAAACGTAAGAGTCTCCAGGGCAACTCTAGCATCTTGAGTGCTTTATAGCAAACCTGGCAAACCTCCCAAGTGCATCCAAAACTCAATGTACATGTTGTAGTTCAATTTTATCCTTGGTTCAATTTTGATTTTCCTTTCATTATCATCATCATCATCATCATCATCATCTTTATTTAAAAAACACGGTAAATACATCAGGCGTTAACAATTTAATATAAGACTACAACTTAATAAAAAAATTTATTTATATTTGTTTATATATTTATCATATATTAACATAAAAAATAAAAATGGAAAATCAAAATTGAACCAAGGGTAAAATTGAACTACAACATACACATGGCTGTATACGTTTACCATTATTCTTTTTATGACGACTGTATCATAAAGACAACATGTCAAAATTGCTGGCAAAACAAGCTGAGTTATGAATGGCACGCATCAACCAATCAGAGTGCTCACCTTTCTTGAGGAATGTTATAAAAGGGTTAACTCGCAACATATATGTTGTGGTTCTAATTTTTCTTTGGTTAAAAAAAATTAATATTTTAATGATATTAATGAGACAAAGGGAAAACAAATAAACTGGTTTGAAAATTTGGGGGCATACAGAGGGAACATTTTTCCTGAAAATTATAAAATTAACTTGTCATTTACATCTGAATGGCTAATTTACCTGTATGCAGTTAAAAATCGTTGTCATTCAGTTCACACAGTTCAGAGCAGTGTCTGATGTCCCTGCAGAATTTGTTGCCAAGAACGTTTCTTTGCATGGCCATGTTAGAGAAGTAAGGCGAGACAACACCCTTGGTATTTGTCATATTCCGCTTCTTAGAAGAGTAAAAAACTCTTATCCTTCCTCTAACACAGGTTAGTAACATCAATATATAATAAAATGCTTGATGAAAATTAAAAGATTTGTTGAAATTGAAGATTATAATTTTGGCCCTGAGCATCTTTCCTAATTTTGCATTTGAGTTAAGCAGTGCATTCAGGATTTCCAAAAGTAGCATTAATTTTATTTGTACATCCCAGCAAAAGTAATGACCCTCCCAAAGGGTAATGGCCACCTGAAAGGAACAGATTTACCAATCTCACCAAAAAAAGAAAGGAACAGATTTACCAATCTCACCAAAAAAAAAATGCGCGGTTAATATATAATTATAATTTGAAGAAAAATTATTAGTTTTTCCTTCAAAGGAACTCCATTTGCAACAATGGCTTAGTGATGTAGTGTTTACTAAATAATGTCATATTTTGAGTTAGAAAATCTAATTTTGCAGTCATTTATCTTGTTCAATATCTTTTTTACAATGAGTTGATCACATATTTTAGCAGTCCAAAAGTAACGGCCACCTGATTAAGTAGCTGCTCTACCTGAATGGTTCAGCACATTTGGGCTGTTATTCCAAAAGTAACGGGGGCCACTACTGTCATAATTCTACAATACTTTGATACATGAAAACATTGCAGTCAAGATTTTATTTTATATGTGTATATTTATTCTGTAATCTCCATTTCTATTTAAGGTGTGTACATTAAAATTTAGTTGATCTAATTAAAGCCACTTTCCTGACTCACGTGTATATTATTTTAATTAATAAATGATGGTTACCCAACTAGTTTAGCTTTTTAGTTATTTTGGGTAACCAGCTACTGTATCTATTTTTAATTTATATATTATGTATACATTATTTATAATTTTACAGCATGAATAAATGTTGTTGTTGTTGTAATGTCGTCATTCTTTTATCAAATTTTGAAAAGGGCAAATAACATTTATTTTGGCTGTAATAGTGAGAATGTGCAGTTCCAGAAAATATCCATACTCCCCCCACGGAAGGTTTTTTGTTTAGCACCCTCCATCCCCCCAGGAAATTCCAGTTTAGCTTCATACTTTGCTTCTAAAATGTTGGCTTTTAAGACCCTCCTCCCCCTAGGAATTTCTAATAACCATCCATGGGGTGGGTATGGATTTTTTTTGGAACTACACAATTAATGGCTAGAATTATTGTGGTACCATTTAGGTTTATTTTAGCGAAAAAGATGACAGGGACTTTTTCTCAGTCTTGAAACTGGTTTTTATTATTGTCGCATTCATGACTCATCAATAAAAGAGTGTCTATCGCCATTAAAAATATTGTCAAAGCGTCAGTTCTTGTGTTGTTTTTGAATTGGTACCTCTTAGGGGTAAAAAAATCAATTTAGGCCACACCCATCAGTCAGTCTATAACTAAATGGATGTTTTATTTTTTCTTCAGGAATCTCGCCACAATCTAATCTTCTCAGTGTTAGTCTACCAGGTGTGGAATTCAGAGAAGGAGGACACGAGTGGCTGACAAACAATGTACTGTTGGCTAAAGTGCGCATGATCCCATTACAGGTCACTGACAGTGATGCTTTGGACTGTATTCTGTACAAGAAAACGGTAAATAATTTCAAAAGATAAAATTATTCAAAGCAACTGACAGTGTTGCTCCAAAAATGTGGGTGGGGAGATACCCATAAAAAAAAATGATGGGAATTCTTGTCAAAAATAAATTTGAAAAGAACCTCTTTATAAAAGTACCAGAACTTTGTATTGTGGGCATGTCTCTTGTTTACATTTTTTTGTCCTTCCAACTAGAGGTAGTAACAGTGGTTCCCTGTATAACAGCCACACCGTTAATGTAGCCATCTCTTTATTACGGCCACTTTTTTTAGCCTAAGAAAAGCTAAGTCATATAAACAAACACAAGGCCAATGTCATTAATACGGCCACCCTGTTTATACGGCCATCCCATTAATACGGTGACCCCATTAATATGGTCATCCTGTTTATACGGTCACCACGTTAATACGGTCAAATTTTGGTGGCCCAATCAATGCCTCAATCTGTTGAAGTTAATTAACAGAATAGGTTTTTCTATTTGTTGTGAGAAGAAGTGTATCATAACAAGAAATGGCTTAGGCCAGGAGCAGGCAATAAGCAGGGTTGTCAAAAAGATTTTCAGTAGACAGAGAATCTAAGGAAGTAGACCACACTGGGGGACACTTTTTCCCTCTATTTTTTGCTTTTGCCTGCAAATTGTAACAAGCGAAACTATGAAAGTAGTCGGCAATATTGCCGGTCACCGGCACTTTTATATGCTGTTGCATGTAGCTTGTCAGATGTCAACTGTTTTTCATTGAAATTTAACCCCTTTAAATGAAGTGTAGTGCATTTGATTGGCAACCATTGTAGACAACTGTTAGTTTTTCCTTTTTAGGGCTGGTTTTTGTCCATGTGTGTGAATGAAGAATTGGTGCGACAGGGCGTGGCAGTGACATGCCATGTATCCACTCTCTCACACAGTGCACCTTATCTAAAATTACAATCAAGACTTTTAAAGGCAGAATTGCGAGCTGAGAAGAAAGGTGTTGGCATATGGGTTAAACCATCACTTTTGGAAAGACTACAAAAAGTGCTCTCTATTCCAGTTGTCAAGATGAAGCAGGCAGTCTCTGCTATTCCAAATGTATCTTTCAGAAGGCTATTTTCAAGAAAGACAACTGTGAAAAATGATGAGAAATGAAGGTCAACATTTCTTGCCACACCACATGGAATGGACAGTCATTCAAAACAACTAATCAAGACCACTTCGCCCTCCCCCAAGATGAAAACTTAGAAAGAGTAAAACATCCTCAATTTTTCAGTAGAACAAATAGTAGGCTTAACAGACAGGTGCTACTCACAAACTTTGTTTTGAGTGGTTTCACTTTTCAAAATCTCCCTGCCTACATTGCAAACCTTCCAAACGCTTGTCACATGCCCTTCCCCCGCATTAGGGAGGAACGATTGCATGACAAGCCTGAACGATGTCACAGTTGGGGGCTTTGAATTTTCAGTAACAGAAGGAATTTTGACAGCCTGTCTGTGTACCATTGGATTTTGTTTTTGGCTTTTGTGTTTTCTGAAAGCTACTTGCCCAGTAGACTATGATTAGTCCCTCTTTTCTCTCAGGGATCAGTGAACGGGCAATTGTGCAAGCATGCACAATCCCTGAGAGAAAGGAGGGACTACTCCGACATAGTCTACTTGCCCAGTTGCGAGGGCTCTTACCGTTTAGTTTCCAACCCTGTAATGAGTGCAACCTAGTAACAAATGCTGAAAGGGAGCAGTAATAATCCTAAATGCATGTGCCCTACATTTTCAGTCATTCCCTCCTCTGTTCACTCCACCAACCTATTTCCTTTAACCCAATACCTCCTTTTTAAAAAGAGCCTGTACACAACCATCCTGGGGAAGACCAAGAGACTTGGTTTTAAGGGATACAGGGACAGGGTGTGGGAGGAGTACATGAAGTAGGAGAGGAAAGGGCAGGAAGTGGGAGAGAAATGATAAATGCGGGCAGGAGCAATGCATAAAGGGTGAGTCAGGAGAAACAGGTATATGGCAAGCGGAAGGTTCTGACCTCCCTGTCCCCCCTTTTTTAAAGCAACATTTTCCCCTGTATTCGAAACGTTACACCATATTTCATTTCAGAATGAAAAGACAATAAAGATTATGCATCAGTTGGTTTGTTACCATTTTTATTCTTATCACACACTAAATGCCTCTTAAAACATCATTACAGAGTGCTTAATAAACCCTTTCACCCCCAGAGTGGATTATGGCGACATACATGTATAATTTAGTTCTAACTTTTGAGTCTGTGGATGAAATCCTATGGTGTGACCATTCAAATGAAACCTCTTCAGCAGTACTTTTGCATGGTACCATTCGTTTTTCAATGTTTAATAAAATGAAATTTGGAATTTTTCTTGAATTTTGATGTATGGCCCTCGTGGGAGTGAAAGGGTTAAGAAATAAAGTGGGAACCCTGTGGTTTTAGCAACAAGGTTTCCTGGAAAAGTGGCTGCTTCTTTTGATATGACAGAGGCTTGCATGAGGTACATGAAGTGCTCAAGACATAAATGATCCCAATTTTAATTCTATGCTTGCAAGAACATTTACTGTGTAGAAATAAATGTTTTTCGTGTCTATCAGAGTTAAATTATTATAATTATTAAAGTGACAGTTAATTTATAATATTACTGTATTATTATATCACATAACTTTCTATATTTCTTTATAAACTATTTCTTTTTATGGGACAAACAAAAACAGAACATTTAATTTAAGCTCTAACTTAGTCCATGACATTTTCAGAAATTTTTGCTAATACATCTGGTTTTTTTTTTGGCCTAAAAATGGATTCTCTGGTTGAAATGATGACTGGATCATGTCAATGTTAAAATAATATACACATAAGCAAATAAACATTTTAAGATAAATATCAGCAATAAAAAATATAAATGATGTTTCGATCTCTCCGAGATCATTTTCAAGTTCAAATAAAACTGCAAAAATTAGCATATATGTATCTGAATTATTATAAAGTGAAGAGAATGCTTAAAATGATTAAAAAACAATAAATGGTGCCAATGATAAGTGACAACTGTGAGATGGCATATCTTTTAAGAATTTTTCCTTTTATCTATCAATAAGTTGTCACTCATCATTTACACCCCTTTTTTAATTTTAAGCATTCATATTACTATATAATAATATTGTATGTAGATATATATATTTTACATGACGTGATGTTACAAAATATTATGTATATATTATTATATATATATTATATATGTGCTAATTTTTGTCAAGATCGAAGAGATCACAACATTTATCAGAACATGTTAATGTTATTAAAAGATTTCCAACCAGATCAGAAAATCATGCATTTTCAAAAAAAAAGTGATCCAGACAATGTGTCTCAGACTTAAAATTATTTCCTTCAAAATGTGTAATAACCTTGATCAGGCTCTCTTCTTGTTCGGCTTGTTAAAGCATTGCTAAAATTGGGCCTCATCGCTGATTAAATGTGTAATATTATTATTCTAAAATTCATTGATAATTCATAAGGAATGTAGAAAAGAAATTAAAACTTTATGAAGGTTTGATGGTTTTAACTTTTGAGTCTGTGGATGAAAGACTACAGCATGATCAGTCAAATGAAAGCCCACATACACTCAAATGAAGCCCACCCCCTGTGTCCAACTACCCACCATCCCCTCCATCCGATGCCATCCCTGTGACAATTACATAATATTGTAGGCTCAATGTTTAAAACCGATCAACTGGGTGAAAACTTGCGCATTAAACACTTAATGACTGGTCCCTTGGGAAACAGTGAATTTTGTTTCACTGTTTCCAGAGGGATCAGTCATTAATTGATTTGTTATATAGCAACCCCAAAAAACACAACACAGTTTGAAAAATGCTCCCAGCACTTGAGGTAAACATCAATCGCATTATAATCGTGGTACCTTTTGTCGCAGTCTCGTGTGAACTAGCAGGCAACAGTGCAATGTTACCCTCTGACGTCAAAATTGTTGCCCACTTAGGACAATTGGCAGGAAACAGTTTGTTTGTTAGATGTCATGTGACCATGAATCAACCAATCAATGCACGTGTTGTATTGAAAAAATCTCCAGCTATATAACAATTCCAGTTATGCTATAACCTGTTCAATGCCTAACATATTCACAAGTTAAACAGAGCATCATGGCAGACCTACGTTAAGTAGACACCATCTGCGTTGTGCCGGCCGGGACCAGGAGAAGTGTCCCCTAAATGGAAGTGTCCCAAAGTAGAGATTCCACTGTACTTTATATTTTAATATCAAGCACTGTGACACAAAATCCACAACAACCAACCTGACTGCCTTCTATACTTCTATACCGATTACCCCATTTGTGACTACAATTAATATTAAATAATTTAAAACAAGTCATTTTGGCTATCGGCTTTTAGAGTCTGCAGCTTTAAAGATTGTCAAAAATGAGTGGAACAGCATGCTTTGTACAACTGTTTAAACAACATCATGCTCCTTGTCCTCCCTTGCCTTTTCTTTGAGACGTTTTTGATGATTTTTTGCCTTTTGGTAAAGGAATACTCCACACGTTACCATGATAGTCCCAACAGCACCAAGGGCAGAGACTTCATTTCCAAACACTAGTACAGAAAGCCAGATCAGAACTGCTCGCTTCACCGTGTTGGAAACACTAAACAGTAAAATATAATTAACCCTATCACTCGCAGAGTCAACAAGTGTGGAAACATGCAGTTTAGTTGTAACTTTTAAGTCTGTGGATGAAAATAATGCTATGGCATGAACTTATTCAAATGAAACCTCAATGTCAGACTGGTGCAATAGGAGGGGGGGGGGGGGGGGGTTCTCGTGGATCTGCCATGGTCTAACTACATGTAGCACCATCAGTTATCATTGTCATTCCATGGGGGACATACATGTACAGCATTATTTTTAAGCTATAAAGTGTTTAGGGCATGATTAATTATTAATTAAGGCATTATTTATCACATATTAAAGGGATACTAGCTGTCCCGGTTGATATATTGTGTGTTCATGATTATGGTCAGGAGCTTGGTTTAAGCTTACTCTATTATCTTAAAGGAACACTGTCCTGACTGATATATCGTGTGTTCATGATTATGGCCAGGAGCTTGCTTTAAGCTTACTCTATTATCTTAAAGGGACACTGTCCTGGCTGATATATCATGTGTTCATGATTATGGTCAGGAGCTTGGTTTAAGCTTACTCTATTATCTTAAAGGGACACTGTCCTGGCTGATATATCGTGTGTTCATGATTATGGTCAGGAGCTTGCTTTAAGCTTACTCTATTATCTTAAAGTAACACTGTCCTGGCTGATATATCGTGTTTTCATGATTATGGCCAGGAGCTTGCTTTAAGCTTACCCTATTATCTTAAAATAGGAAGAAAAATCTCAAAAAGTGATGAAAGCAACAAAATATTAAGAGACAAAATAATGCCTAGAAAGTCAAAATTCCACATGAATGGCTATATTTTTCATTTCTTGATCGCCTGTCACAAAATCAAAGACAAAGAGTGGTTATAATGACCCATCAAAATCTAAGTCTTGGAAAGTGCTGAAAACTGTTGGGAGCCACCTTAAAAGGACACTGTCCCGCCGAAATAAAGAAATTTCACTTGCTTAATTTGAATACTATGTTGCCATATACCACCAAATATACATCTAAATTGGATAAAAGGATTCTATAGAGCAAAACAGAATCAGTAGTTTGTAGATAAAGTGCAGGATTACAAGGATGGAAGTGGATTACAGTTCATCTATTTTGATTTTGTGACAGGTGGTCAAGAAATCAAAACTGCCATTCTGGT
>JAJGOT010000582.1:230000-297500 GCA_022457155.1 Cladopsammia gracilis
TTTTACCCGTCAGTTGTATTTTATCTCGCCTAAAGGCTCTAAAAAAATAAAAACTAACTCGTAATAATACTCAGCCGTATTACACAACTTTATGCTGAATAACATCTATTTATTAAATTATTATTATTTATCAGTAATAGTCGCAGTGTACAAATGTTGTATGCAGATATCCACTTCCTGTACTGACCTAACATGATCCAAGCAATGATTGCAGTGAATATTGGTGCTGATGATTTAATAGTTTCAGAGAAAGAAACAGCAACATACTTCAGAGTGATGAGAGAGCACACAATTGTTGCAAACCTTAAGAAGGAAGAAGAAAAGTTAAATTGCCTCAGTCCATCTAGAGATGTACCAAACGGGAAAAGTACGAACGTGACACGGAGCACCATGTGAGGTGCCTACCCAAGAAACTTGAAATAAAGTTAAATACCATACTTAGATAATAAATTAAAGGTTCCTGTGAGCCAACTCATGAATATGACCTTCCCCTCTCCTAGATGTTTTATTTTGCCGATCCCCACCCCCTCACAGGCTCAATATTAACAGCTGAACGATAGACCTACCAAGTCTCGCGCCTTAGGCGTGGGTCTCATGCCTGTGAGTCCAAAACTGAGATCTCGTGCCTATGGAGCAATTTCTCACGCCTGACTTATAAATTTGAGCTATCAGCCTTAACTAATCACATGATCCAATTAAAAATATAGTTACGTTCATGAAAATATGGCACTTTTTGTAGGTTTTTATCGTTCGGGCACCTGGTTGTTCAAAAGGTGGATAGCGCTTAAAATCCACTGGATAAATCACTATCCAGTGGATAAGTATTAACAAATCCTTTGTGTTATCCGCTGGATAGTGATTTATCCGATGGATAGCGCTATTCACCTTTTGAACACCCGGGGCCTGAACATTACAATTACAGAGGTCTGAGGTCCATGGAAACTTTCAAATTCTTCGGAAAACTTCGGACATCTTCGGAATCGATCGGGTTCTCTTCGGATTTGGTCGGGTCGCCTTCGGAAATTCTGGCACTCACACGAAAAAATTCTCACTCCTATCACTCGCAAAAAGGTTGCAGGTATAAAACGAGCAATAGAGCAAGTGAAATTTTGACCAATGCTGTGACTTTTTCAATATTCATGAGTTAAAAAGGACTGACTGATAATACCAGTAGAGTGCGTACAGACCCCATCACCCCAACAGCCAAACCGTATACCAGGGTTTCAATGGGGTTAACTGTCGACGTCGTTTGGCGTAAAAATTGAAAAATGTTAACCGTTAGGTGTAAAAAATGTTGACCATAAACAATATTTCTAGCCACGATTTGTCATTTCCCATCTCATGTTAAGCTGTTATATTGTTTTTAATGTGAGTTTGTGTCTCGTCCCAGAATGGTCCTAAGAACTTCAATGTGTTTTACAATAATGGGAATTATTACTTAACTTTTTAAAATAGAAACTAATTTTAAACTTATTAACACAATGGAAATTAACTTTTAAGATTTCTGTTAACCGTAATGGGTAGAAATTAACCATTAGCAGCCTGTAAAATTGCCAAAGTTTTAACCCGTAAACCGTAAATGCCACCACCCCATTGAGACCATCTTATAGTGGTCAGGAGCTACCTTTCAAGTCTGCGGTCTGCGACCATTCAAATGAAAGCTACTGAGCAGTACTTTCCAGTGGTGCTGTTTATTATGCTGTACAAGGTGGTTCTAACTTTTGAGTCTGTGGATGAAATCCTAAAGTGTGACCACTCAATTGAAAGCTACTGAGCAGCACTTTCCAGGTGTGCTAGCTGTTTATAATTTATGCTGTACAGCGAGGTTCTAACTACTAAGTCTGTGGATGAAATCCTATAGTGCGACCATTCAAATGAAAGCTGCTAAGCAGTACTTTCCTGTGGTGTTGTTTATTATGCTGTACAAGGCGGTTCTAACTACTAAGTCTGTGGATGAAATCCTACTGTGTGACCATTCAAATGAAAGCTACTGAGCAGTACTTTCCTGTGGTACTGTTTATTATGCTGTACAGGGTGGTTCTAACTTTTGAGTCTGTGGATGAAATCCTAAAGTGTGACCATTCAAATGAAAGCTATTGAGCAGTACTTTCCTGTGGTGTTGTTTATTATGCTGTACAAGGTGGTTCTAATTTTTGAGTCTGTGGATGAAATCCTACAGTGTGACCATTCAAATGAAAGCTACTGAGCAGCACTTTCCTGTGTTACTGTTTATTATGCTGTACAACAAGGTTCTAGCTACTAAGTATGTGGATGAAATCAAAAATGTGTTACCACTCAAATGAAAGCTATTTAGCAGTACTTTCCTTTGGTGCTGTGTAGTTAGCTGCACAAGGTAGCTCTAACTTTTGACTTTGTGGATGAAATCTTATGTACAGTGTGTTGCTTTAAATGAAAGTAACTGAGCAGTACTTTCTTGTGGTACTGTTTATTATCTGCCAATATGTTCAACAACAATATGTTCCTTCAAAAAAGAACAATCTAAAACAATTACCTCATCCAACCTAAAATTGCCATGTTGCGAAAAAAATGAAATTTATGTCCATCCTGGTGATGACCAGAGGTGCGATGAAACAAACAACAAGGAAGATACATCTTGAGTGCTCCGAAAATTACAGAACACACCATCTGAGTCTCACCAAGGATGCCAGCATCGCCATCCAAGGTTGACAAAATGTACTTATTTGATATAATAGATCCAAAACTGAAGAGGAACCATAGTGACATCATAACACTTTGCCGCACAAATGTCTCCTTTATCTCAAAGGTAAATGTCTTGTGGTGCCGTGGCGACGAGGGCGTTTTGGGAGCTCCTTCGTGAGTTTTTGGAACAATTGGAGCCATTTGGGAAGCCACAGTGAATGAGAGAAGGCCTCTAATAGATCAATGTCCTTGTGAATATTGAAGATGTTCTCATGGTGTTAGGCTGGATATGTACTGCCACTCACAAAAAGAGGAGAAATGAATTTACATAAAGCGACTGACACAAAATCCACCAAAACTCTAACGCTGCCACAGAACTGCAACAAAATATAGTAAGACAATCCATTAAAATTAAAAAGAAAAAAAATCAGTTTTATTAACTGAGTTGATATGGTAAATTGGCCACCAATAACGATATTCAAAAGCTGATGTTATGAGTTCTAGCCTTTTATCAGATCAAATTTAAGTACTTTCAATCTTATGGTAAAAATAAATCTCTTTATTTAACAACAACAACAACACACTTTATTTAAACAAATATTGATATTAATATTTTTTATTAAATTATTATGATGATAATAATTATTATTATTATTAAATATTAAAACAAATATTGACGATTTAAGTGTCAAAGGTATTTAGCACGCAGTACTAATTGGGGACACGTTCCAGATCTAATAAGAATTTGGAAGTGTTGGTTCTTGAGGAGGGGAAAACCGGATCGAGTACTCAGAGAAAAACCTCTTGGAGCAAGAAGAGAATAACAACAAACTTAACCCACATATGACACCGAGGCCGAGAATTGAACCCGGACCACACTGGTGGGAGGCGAGTGCTCTCACCACTACACCACCCCTGCTCCCCACTACACCACCCCTGCTCCCCCACTACACCACCCCTGCTCCCCCACTACACCACCCCTGCTGCCCAATACACCACCCCTGCTCCCCCACTACACCACCCCTGCTCCCCCACTACACCACCCCTGCTCCCCCACTACACCACCCCTGCTCCCCACTACACCACCCCTGCTCCCCACTACCACCCCTGCTCCCCACTACACCACCCCTGCTCCCCCACTACACCACCCCTGCTCCCCCACTACACCACCCCTGCTCCCCCACTACACCACCCATGCTCCCCCACTACACCACCCATGCTCCCCCACTACACCACCCCTGCTCCCCACTACACCACCCCTGCTCCCCACTACACCACCCCTGCTCCCCACTACACCACCCCTGCTCCCCACTACCACCCCTGCTCCCCACTACACCACCCCTGCTCCCCACTACCACCCCTGCTCCCCACATGTATGCCTACAATACCTACATCCTAAGGGCTCATCATGCAATCTTTCATCCCCAACAAATGCTAGTTAACACAGCTGACAATATGAATTCACTAATCGCAGGTTGTTTACAGGTTTTTTGTAATAGGTGTCTGTATAAATGAGGTTGGTCTAAAGGGGAAAACTTTGTACGGCCAAAAAAGTGGCAGTTATAATGAGGTGGCTGTAGATTGTATGTAGTCTATGTAGTATATATAGGGATCTTTACATTTGGATTCTACAGTTTCACAGCCTTTGTTGTGCCTTTCAAAGCCTCCAGAAAGCCTTCTCGAAACCTTTAATACCAGTATATATTTTCCATGTGAGTCAAGGACATGCACAGCATACAGTAAGTGACTGGTTACACAAATGTTTGTGTTGCTAAGTGTAAAGCATTGGTTAAGGACACCATATTTAACTTACAACAGTGCACAGGAAAGATGGTAAAATCCAACTAAATCAACCCTGTAATAATGGAAACACTTTGTATGGTGCTAGCAGTTTCCTAATATTGAGAATTCAATATGGCACCCAATAAAAAAAAGTTGCTTGGAGATTTTGCTGATAAATACCCACAATTTAAAGGCCAGAACAGACTGTCAATGTACAAATTATAAAAAACACAGACATATTGTTTCTTAAAGAAATTTTTCAAGGTTATTGTCATAAATATATCAAAGAAACTTTTCATGGGAGCCTGGATCATAGAGAGCTTTCTACTTGAATTTATAGCTGCATTATTTGAAGGAACATGATTCATACTTATAATAAAACCTGATATTTTGAGACAGAAGCAGTCCTGTGATCCAGACTCCTTCAGGTTATTTATATTTCTGCTTGGGAATGCAGGGTGTTTCTTTTTAAATGAAGTTGCAGTAGATGGGAATAAAACAGGCAGAGAACTATGGGTGCAGCAGCGTCCATATGGAGCACCTATTAAAGTCGCGACCAACTAGAGGGGTCGGGGGGGGGGGGGAAAGTTGGCAAAAGCCACGATTCCATATCACGAAAAATAATGAAATATTTAATAAAATTTAGTCTGTTCCTCATATTACTTGCCATTTTCCAAGTTAACAATTAAATCAAAGACTCTTACACTGCTCACTGGAACTCTAATAAAAATAATAAAAAAATAAAATTTAAAAAAAAAATTTTAATTAAAAAAAAAAATGCCAGCTACTGAGCTGCTCACAGGCAGCGAATGTCCCTGGTCGCCAGCTGAAAAGAAAAACCCTGGGAATGTGGTGCAACATGTTTTTTTAGTTTAGCTTGGTTAAGCCCGCAATTCAAATGAGATTTGTTGGCAACCGACCGACAACTGCGGTATGAAATTAAAATTATCACGTCACCTCTGCTCAGACATTAATGTTTTCGTTCCTGGGAAAGTCTGGATAAATTTGAGATATTTTGGTTCTAAAATGAGCTTGTTAAAGTCAGTCCTACAACCTTTAGTTAAATATAAGCTTAAGATTATTTATTAACGAGCGAGTAGCAAAATTAACAACTATAAGCTTAAAGCTTATGTTTAGTGATCATCCAATTAAATTAAATGTCGGCGCTTTATCGATATCGATATCATTTCACAGAAAGAACTATAAACAATAATGACGTTTATACAAACTTTATGTCAACCTTATCCCACTCTTTTAATCTTTCTTTAAAATGTTACACTTTTTACGGTATTAGTACGGAAATGCACCCCACAGAACAATGAACACAAACCTCTCAAGAAACGTATGCGGTTGAGGAATTCCTTTGAACGACGTAGAGAGATCCACAACTCTTTTACATCATCGAGATGGCATATAATCAAACGCAGGTCTTCCCTCGATGTTTTTAAGGAGATCTCGGCATTTTCTTTGAGCATCAAGGCCAGAAAAGGAGTTTAAATAAGTAACGAATTGGACGAACCAAAGATCTCGGAAAGGGTTCGTGAAGGAGGATGACGGGGCTGAGCCCGTTGATCGTCATAATAGCGGAAACAATCTAATATGATTATCGCCATCATATATGTGGCACAAAATGTGTACCAGTCAATCAGTCTCGACCCGAAGCTTGAGCGTGCGCAATACATGTAATCGAACGATGAAAACACGTTGCAGCGACGATAAGCGGTTTGCAAAGGGATCTGAGAAGAAGAAGGACATCTTCGCGAAGCGTCGACTGTGATTTTCTTGGAAATGACAACAGGAATGTCTGTTTGAAGCAGCGGGCTGGGTAGTTGGAGAAAGAAGAATTGTTCTGAGCGCGAAACGGCTGTTACGCGAACAAATTCACCCTAACGGGACTGGAGGCTTGGCCACTGTAAGCTTTGTAATTGACACCCTTGTTGAAGTCCGAACAACTTTGCATGATTTCAGACATTTTGAAGTGACGAATACAGTGAGCCTGAGCTGAACAAGGAATGGATTTTTCTTCAGTGACAACAATATATTTCTGCGTGTTTCGTTTGTTCGGGTCTTGAATTCAGAAATGACTGAAGCGAAGTTCTGATACGAGAAGATATAAGCTCTCACGTAAATACGGTCCAACCTCTCATAAATATTTCATAAGCAAACATCGTATCGGCCAGCGAAACTGATATGGCCTCAAAGCCGAAAGAACAACAAAGCCCAGTTAAGCGGAGATTCTCTAGCCCAATAGGAAATCAGAAATATGTTACCAAGGGTATTTCCCCGCGCTTCAAAGCAAATTTGAAAGATTTTCGCTCTTTTGGCCCCGGGAAACAGAGCAAGCAAAGAGATTTGGGACCTAACCATGGAAAGCCTTGGAGAAAACCCCAGGAGAGATACAAGCCGAAAACTGTCAGGTTTCATTGTGGAGGGAACAGTGCAGATCCACTGAATTTGAACAGTTTGATAGATCGCGACCCTTCAGTTGTCACACCACAAGCATCACCTTTGTCAGTACACAGTGAATCCCCAGTGGAGGTGCTAGAGCCACGGGACAAAACTGACCCTCTGAACCTAAAAGGTTTTCCGCCAGAGCCTGAGAATAAAGAATCTCATGTAACCCCTAAAAAGCGAAAAAAGAAGAGACGACATCAGAATAATCAGCATGATGCTGAAAATGAAATCAGGCCAAAAGAGCAATCAGTTGTGAAAAGTGAGCAAGTTAGGACAATTTCTGAGGGTAAGAGGAACAGAAAAAGGAAGTTTTATAAAAGCGAGGATCTTTCTGTTGGAAAAAATGAAAACAAACCGAGTACAAGTTGTCCTGATCAAAACAGTGGTAAGTTATCAGAGAGCAAAGATCACTTGACTAAGGACAAAGAACTTGAAACATCTCCGAAGAAGAAAGTGTGTATCGCTATAGAGACATCTGGAGATTTAAAGAAAGAGGACAGTGAAAATAGCAAAATGGAGAGCTCCACATCAGTGGCTGATCCTAAAGGAAATTCAGAGAAAGGAAAAGAGAGTGGGTCGAACAAAGGCAAACAACCAAGAAAAGGAAAACATCGCTCAGCTGGAAAACAAGAAAGAAAGGGAAAACTTTTTATTTATGGAAACTATGACAGGTATTATGGTTATAGAAACCCACAATGCAGTCAAGACGTACGGCTGAAGTGCTTTAAGAAGGAGTGGTTTACCGGAAAAGATGTGTTAGATTTAGGATGTAATGTGGGACATATAACTCTGACGATTGCACGTGAATTTAGTCCACATGTCATTATGGGAATTGACATTGACACCAGCTTAATACAAGCAGCAAAGAACAATTTGCGCTACTATGTGAAATCTCCATTTTCTGTGCCAGGAACTTCTGGGAAAGGAATAGATTTTCCAATGTCATTTTCTGTTACAAGTGGGCCTCTTGCTGCTCCTGTTCTGGGCACTGGTGAAAATCTTTCCTTTCCACACAATGTCATATTCAAGCAGGTAACATGATGACAATTCTAAGACCCTTAAGCCCAGTGATGATCAACATCTCATTTCTTTTCAAAACATGATTAAATTAATCATGTCATAAGAATAGGAAATTTTGATGTACAGTATCCAAATTCTAACTTGACTCTGAGGCTTAGGGGAATAAAAACAAAAGAAAGAAATTATTCATCCCTGAACCTCAATGTTATTTCTTTTGTTTTATTCCCCTAAGACTCGGAGGCAAGAACAAACTTTAGTATATCAAAATTGGCCTATTAACTCAAAACTTGACATGTCCGAAACCGCCTGTGATGGAACCACAGTCCTTCTGCCATTTGAGACGTCAACGCTTTTTATGATGAAAGATGTCTTTTGTAACCAACTCATGCAAAAGGAAAAAATATTTCAAAAAGTGCCCAAATGAGAGAGATCTCATGAATTGGGCCAGAGTTAGGTGCAAAAAACCTGTCAGATTTGACTGGCAAAACTGAAGGAAAATCTGGTCTTCCTACAATTTGCCACTTCTTGTTAAAAAAATTCGCCTTCAGTGTTTTCTGGGAAACTTTTACTTCATAAATAAAGTCAAGTGAAAGGCCAACAATTTTCGGGTAGCCACTACTTTTGGGTAGCCGTGACTTTTGGCCACCTAACATGTGAGTAATTGGAACAAAATTATGATAAACACAACTGCAGAATAAGTGTAATGTCACTTGAATTCTCTCTTTTTCATTGATTGTTTGGCATTCCTCAGCATTCTTGTACAATAAAACGCTAAGCTATTGCATCTGCAGGAGACGTTAGACCTCACTATGGTATTTTCAATTGGACCGTTACTTTCGGGGACCATTACTTTCTGGTGGGCCGTTATGTTTGAGTGGTTGTACTTTCGGAAAATACATACTTAAAAGGTCCAGAAGTTAAGGTTACTTTCGGGCAGCCATTATTTTCGGGGGGCTGCTATTTTCGGAACTCTGTGGTATTCAGTTTGATTCAACTGTTATTTATGTTAGTGTTTTTTTAACAGATGTTAAGTATTCCATCAAACTAAAAAGGACAGCCTCAAATGTCCACATTATAGAGGTGTCCATATTACAGACTGAGGTAGAGATTGTATGAATTTTGGTATCTTTTGGACCGAGAGAACTGTCGGTTATAAAGACATGTCTGTAAGCGGATTTTCAAGTATATTTGTAATAAGTGCTTAATGCTATTTTATATTGCATCTTCAGGAAAACTATGTTCCAAGTAGCAGTGAGGTACTTTCCAAGCAAAAGCCCATGTATGATGTGATTTTATGTCTGAGTCTTACAAAGTGGATTCATCTGAACTGGGGCGATGAAGGGCTTAAGCTCATGTTCAAGAGAATTTTCCTCAATCTGCGTCCTGGAGGAAAGTTCATCCTTGAACCCCAACCCTTCTCCTCTTACAAAAAGAGGAAGAATTTGACAGTAAGTACCGGTAGTTAGTACTTTAATAATAACAAGAGGCCATACACAGCTTGAACTTGTGGTGTCTTAAACCCATTGCAGTATCTGTTCCCGAGTGTTTTGAGTACTTTTAGGGAGAAACATAAGTTTAAAATTGTGACGAAAAAGTAAGACTATGCTACATTCACTACATTCAGTAGCCGACACTTCAAACCATGTTCACTAACTGAAATGGCAAGTTCTACCAAACACAAAGCTTTCTGGAACAAAAATCCCACAGCAATAAGCAGGGAACACCATATCAAATGGTCCTAGCCATTCATGAATGCTTTGCATTGTCTTGAAAACTTGTATTCTGTAGTTCTTCCTTCTGCTTCTCAAGTTAACACAGGGAGAGATTTTGACACTATGTTGAAATCAAGAGTGAGATCACAAGATCGCATGTCAACCAATCAGACCAGTGAAACTAAGATATGTGTGCATAAATTTACATCACTAATGTGACAGGAGAAAAAGAGAGCCAGATTTATAACTTGTCAGATACACCACAAGTAGTTGTCGATCTCTAACAAATTTTCCAATAAGTGAACCCTTAACTTTTTATTTTAGATTCAATTTTATTGCAGAGACATGTAACATAGTTCTGACTTTTGACTCTGTCAACAAAATCCTATGGTGTGACCATTCAAATGAAACCTCTTCAGCAGGACTTTTGCATGGTACAATTTATTTTTTAAATATTTTATAAAATGAAATTTAGAATTTGTCTTGAATTTTTATTTTTGGCACTCTTCCGAACTTTCTAGTTCTATATTTATCAATTGATATCAAAATTCGTAATTGCATAGTTTTGTAAATTAGTGTAGTGTCATAGAGGACCACAAGTTTATAAGCTTTGCTATTAAGTGCAACCCTCCTTAAATAAAGACTTATTACTCATGCGCGTAGCGGCATGAGTTATAAAATGGGCTCTGTTTTTCTTTTTTTTATTATTTTTTTTGGTGTCACGATTTTGCATGCAAATTTATGCACGCATATTTTAAATTGGCACTTCCGTTTCATAGACTTCCTGTTTAGTGACTTCCGGCTACTCCCACTTCCGGTAAAACAGTGTTACTGAAGTGTCACGACAGCATCTCCTACAACCCTACTTACATTACTAATGTTCACGTTAGGTATATATAAGACGTAGAACAATCACTGGCTTCATTGTGGTACATCCTTCTTTACAAAACATTCAATAGTAAAGAACGCAGTTTGCAGGAACGATGACTGAATGAAAGGAGTAACTCTTCTTCATATCGGACATCTTCTTATCATGTTTAAAATATATCATAAAACTTTCGTACGCATGTGCATGAGTATAGGCTGCTTGCAGCCTCTTGTTATTATTTATTATTATAATGTATCTCAGATAAAAAGTCCATGATGCCAAATGTCCATTCAAGCCCTAAGCCAATTCTGAAGCCAAACAGTAATTCTGACATTTTTTTGTATTTCACAGGAGAAGATCCGTTCTAATTATGATGCCATAAGGTTCCGCCCTGAGCAGTTCATTGACTACCTTCTTTCAGACTCAGTTGGATTTGCTACTTTTGAGGTTCTGGAGATTCCACAACACAAAGCATCTGGTAAGTAAAATGCAAACCTTGTACTGCTTATGGTGTAACCTTGTTACACATATGATTGAGGTGCTGTTACACGAGGCAAATTTTTCCTGCAACTTCCAACGCAACGCTGACGAGAGCCATTGCGACATGTTGCGAGACAAGTTGCTGATTACGTGTTACATGTTTGCAACTTGCCTCACAACATTGCAAAAAGTAGATAAGTGGTCAACTTTTTCTGCAACTCGCAACGCAATTTTTCATTGCGAAACAAGTTGCACAGAGAAGGTGTTACACGCGCAATTTCATCCGCAACTTGTCTCGCAATGGCTTTCGTCAGCATTGCATTGCAAGTTGCAGGAAAAAATTGCCTCGTGTAACGGCACCTTTAGTGACAAAAAAAATATGGTGCCACTTCCTTCATTGCAGCACGAAGCTGAATTACGGTGGACCAGAGAGGTGAGATTGGACGTCAGCATATAAGGCACAAATTGACTTGAACTTCAGATCTGACAGTCAGTGGTTTGAGTTCTGGTCTCACTGTTGCGTAGTTTCTGTAGACGAGAAATGTTGCTCCACCCAGGTATAAATGGGGACCAGTGACAGAGTGCTGAAGTTACTCTGTGATGGACTAGCATCTCACACACCTTCCAGCATGCCTTCTGTTTAGCACCATTGTCTTTCACCATTTGACTTAAGTTCTGACTTGGGGGTCTGCCTCAAAGTGTGGGCAACTCAATCATAAAATGTCAATGGTACAGGCCTCTTCTAGAAATCCTGTGATATTCTTCAAAGTGCAGGTTTCGTCTTGTGTTCAGCTGGTATGTGTTTCCTAGTCCTTTGTTTTTGGCACAAACTGCATTTGTTATGCATCAACTTGCCAACATTAAGGTACAAAAGTAGTGGTGCAACATGGGTTTTCTTGTGTGTGTCATTTATAACCTATTTTTCATTTCATTTAAAAAAGCCAGAAGAAATGTTTCAGGTTACAGTGTATCTTTGATTCCTGAACATGCCCTGTTCAAGCACAAGTTGGCTTCATTTATGATACATTCCACTGTGCTTCAAGAACAAAAGAGAATGAAATGATTAATTATTTCAAATGCATGTGAGGTGAAACCTGCACATTAAAGAGTATGAAAGTATTTTTGTAAAGGCCTTTTGCTAATTTTTTTTGGTCTTATGTCTTAGGTTTTCAACGGCCCCTTTACCTTCTCACCAAGTCTCGTAAGGACCAAGCTGTGCCGTCAAAGGAATTGTACTAGGAGATAGTTAATAAGACTGCAAAGGATAAATTATTTAAGACAGACATCTTAGATTTAGTGTATATAAAGGGAAAATCACTTACTTTTAAAGGTCCTTTACGGGAGTCATTTTGTACTTTTAGAGCTCCTTAATGTGGGTCATTTCATCCCAGGTGAATTGCTTCCTGGTATGACTTTTATCTTGTGGCCTGGTTATTTTTCGTGAAATCTGAGTGAGTATAGAATCTCATATCTTCAGTACAGGGGCAAAATTTTCTCAAGACATGTATCTGTATTTTGTTTTATCCCCGATAAATACAAGACATTGTTTGTGTTATCTTATTTCGTTACCTATTACAGGGTTCCTGCAGATCCTTAAAAAGTCTTACTTTTGTTTTCTCATTTTCAAGGTCTTGAAAAAGCTTAAGCATACTTTTTTGTACAAGCTGAAGTATTGCTTCTTCAGCTCTTAAAAAGTATAAAATTCCTTCCCAGAAAATTTGATTCTACTCCTCTAATACATCCTTGAGTTTTTTGTTGCATCCCATCTCTCCACATGCACTACACAAAGTTACTTTGCTTTATCATATGACCCGTATGGCCCTGCGAACCTTTTCTTTGCAAAACCATTGATGAAAGACCCGTGTGAGGGCCGTACGCATTTACACAAGCGGGGCCGGGAAAAGGCGTACGGCCCTACTACAAAAGCAGATGGCCTCGTGCATTAAAATTTCAAGTAATTTTGTCTCCAATTTGGTCATATGATAAAATGCTTATTGACTAAGTTAGGTCGGGCCGGATGGGAAAATATTTGGCCCTCGGTCGTGGTGCACGGACCTTGCTGCGCTCGGTCCGTACGCCATGACCTCGAGCCAAATATTTTCCCATCCGGCCCTCCCACTTAGTCAATAAGTACAAATTATGTTTGATTACATTGTCCTTCAAACTTGTATAGAGTATGCCACATCTTTTATTGCTATTTTACTGAATTCTGCTCCTGTCAGATAGCCTTTGAGTGATAAATAGATCTTAACTACTCTGCTCTTTGATCTCAAAGTCCAAAAAGTTTCTAAATTTCTAAGTACAGTTAAACCTCCCTCAAACAGATACCAAAGGAATCAGATGGACCAAAGTGTCTGTTTTATAAAGGTGTCTGTGTTATAGAGTTAGGGATTCTGTAAATGTTTGGGACCAAGAGAGAGTTGTCTGTATTATAGAGGTGTTCTATTATAGAGCTAGGAATTCTATAAATGTTCAGAACCAAGAGTGAGGTGTCTCTATAGACCACTTTCATAATGGTGGCCGATTTATTTATTCTTTTATATGTATGTTAATTAGCCTCACTGGCCTCATTTTAGAGTAAAAATTCTTTTGAATTTTGCACATGTTACCGAGGCCAGTGAGGCTAATTAACATACATATAAAAGAATAAATAAATCGGCCGCCATTATGAAAGTAGTCTATTATAGAGCAAGGGATTCTATAGTTTTTTTGGGACCAAGAGAGCGGTGTCTGTATTATGGAGGTTTCTGTAACAAGAGGTTCAACTGTATTGGTAGTTATCTGCAGGAACCCTGCGGTAAACTCAAAAAAACTAAAAATCATCCCAGATAAAACAGGGGTGTAGCTAAGAGCCGGCTATCGGCTTATTTCATCACCTGAAAGAGAACTTATCACTGGTTGAAATTTCAATAGAAAACAAAGACTTTGGGAGATTTTGAAGGTGGACAAGCCAGAAAAACCGTCTGAACTTGTTAATGAGCCTGCAAAGTGTTTTCTCTGCTACACCCCTGATAAAAACTCATCTCAGCTTTCATGAAAATGTTGCGATTCAAATTTTCTTTCATTTGATAGTTTTTAAACGTTTTTAATTTTTGTTTTCCTTTGTCTCAGAGTCACTGCTATAACCTGAGACATAGGGAAAATACATAAATCACATTTTGAAACCAAGGAAAAATAGGGAACCACAACATAAACACA
The DNA here is from genome assembly GCA_022457155.1 of Cladopsammia gracilis. Taxonomy (NCBI): domain Eukaryota; kingdom Metazoa; phylum Cnidaria; class Anthozoa; order Scleractinia; family Dendrophylliidae; genus Cladopsammia; species Cladopsammia gracilis. Next base: position 244,176 of record JAJGOT010000582.1, read on the forward strand.
GTCATTATAGTGCTGACTGTCCATTGAAGTTACTTTACTTCCAAAACTTTTAACATCTTTTGTGAGCCATTATGTAATAAATAGTTACCTGAAATTCATCCTTTTACTGAAAACTCATCTTGTACCTGAGGACGATGTCAGACTTTTCAGTTGCCGCATTGAACTTCAACTCATGTACAGGAATGTGGTTCTAGCTTTTCAATCTGTTGACGAAATCCTTAAGCATGACCGTTTAAATGAGAGCTCTTGATACATATGTTTCTTAGGTACCATTTGTTCTTCAGTGGTTTAAAAAATAATAACCTTGAGCATTATTGTGTTGTTCCAGAAAATATCCATACCCCAACCCCTCTGGAAATTCCAATTTAGCTCCATACTTTCCTTTAGAAACATTCAATTTTATTGCCTTTTCAGACCCCCCCCCCCCCCCCCCCCCCCGTTGGGATTTCCAATAACCTTCCAAAGGTAAGGTATGGATATTTTATGGAAGCACACATTCTCTTCTGAATTTAATTTTGGTCATTACTGAACATGAATAGAACATTTTACAGTTGTCTACTTAGTAACCAAGCCTTTGTGTTGAAGTTGACCAAGCCTGTTCCAGGCGTTCAGATGGTGGGAAAAGCGCGAATAGTTAAGGGAGGCATAAACAAAAGCAAGTGAAAAAAATGCTGGGAGAGGAAGCGTCTCCCCGCATCTTTTTTTGCTCGCTTTTGTTCCCGCCTTTCCCAACTATTCGCGTTTTCCCCACTATCTGAACGCCTGGAACAGGCTAAAGTTGACCTTGTTTATAGAAACCTTCCTTCTTTTCAAATGTAAATCATGTTGTTCTTATGCTAACTTACATGATTTACATATGAAAAGCAGGAAAGTTTGTATCAAAACAAAGTCAACTTCAGTCTCGCTTTTACTCAAACGCCAGAGTACTAAGCACATGGTCTATTGGTGTAGTCATTTGTGGACAAAATCCAATCATTCAGATGAAAGCTCTTTGGCAGTACTCAGAGTCATAAAGTGTTGTAGGGTTTTCAGTAATTTAGGATTTTACTAGAATCTTGATTCTGCCAGATCTTGCAAGTGACATAACCAGCTAGTCTGTGATTTACTGTGTTAATAAAATATTTTATTTTGTGTACTGTTTACAATCGTTTGTAAATTGCTGTCCTCGGACGGTATTTCGAGCTATGCATCAAAAACAAGATTCTGAAGGGACAAAACGTTGGACTTCTGAGGGGGAAGGGGTGGGTTCTAGTCTGCTCGAATCTTTAAACTTGAGCTCCGTCGATAGCTTGCAGGATAGTTTTTAACAAGAGAGTAAGCTTACACGATCGTTTTTTCCAAGAGAGTTAGCTTGCAGGATAGTTTTGCCCAAGAGATTTAGCTTGCAGGATAGTTTTTTTTTTTACCAGATCGAGAATCACCCAACCCAGCCCTCGGAAATCTAATGGTTCGCCCCTTGATGGTTGTGGCTTATTGGTGCAAAATCTTAACCAAAAGTTTAGAAAGTTCGAGAGCTGAGATGAATACATTACAACTGTTAGTCCTTATATAGTCATCCCACAAAAAATGTTGACCCCAAGTCGTTTGATAACCTTGCCTTGGTACGGTAATGGCAAAACAGCAAATAAACATTTCGATCCTACGACTGAAAGGGCTAATTATCCCGGGGGGGGGGGGGGAGTACTCGATATATCCTTGGGTGGGGAGGTGCGGCCCGGCCCCTCATACCCTGACCCTGTTTAAGACAAAAATCGCCGATTTTCCGACCCTGTTTAAGATACAATTCCGATTTTTGATACCCTGTTTAAGACATTTAAGGTTACAGTGTACCTTTGGGGGTGTCTCCAGTATAACAGCTCTAGTGTCTTAAGATTACACTTAACATACCTAAACCCAGATATCAAATTAAAGCTGATAGAGCTGGCTATCTAAATATGGAAACCATTTGGTAATAAAGTGAATTGTCAATTTTTTTACGACGTCTAAATTCGAACGTCCGAATCAACTTTAAAACGCTATAACTCAAAGCGATTATTGTATTTTGCTAATTTGATTTGTTCTCGGGTTTCTGGACACGAAGCGCTAAAAAAAACGTGTCGGTCAATTGTAGTGAAAAGTTACAGAATATTTTCGAAAAAGGGAGAGAAAAATTGGAATGATCGCACAGAAATGGCTCTTGACGAAAAAGTTTTCGGAAATAAGAAATTCGCCGACAAGTTTTTGTTGATTATATGTTAGCCCAGCTTCTGTCCAAATTTGAGGAAAATCGAACAAATTTCCTTTGAGTTGTAGCTCTTCAAAGTGTCCCCAACAAGCGAAAAATTAACTTTGAGAAAACAGCACTTAAAAAAACATATCGCTTCATAAACAAACTCCGCCCACAAAAGTTATACTGTCATTTCTCCGTCAATTTTCACTATTTTTCGATAATTTTTGTTTTGAATGAAAGTTCATTCTGTAAACTTTACTTTGACGCCAAAAAAAAAAATTCGATAAATTTTCGATCTGAAGGTACACTGTAACCTTAATCCGAAAAAATTTTGCTGTAGTTTAGTTCGTAGAACATACGCGCAGGCTGTTTATCGTCCAAGAAAAGACACCTTGTTTAAGACAACAATTGATAAAATCGATACCCTGTTTAAGACAAAAATCCCGAAAACATACCCTTGCTGGCCGCACGTCCCCATTAGGCCTTATAAGGGAGTACCCCCCCCCCCCCCCCCCCGGTAATTATCCGACCTCAGCAACTATCCATTCCCGAGAAAAATGCCAGCAATTACGCTGGACCATTACATAGGCCCTTATTACCTACTCGTCCGCTGTAACAGGGACTTATGGGGAATTTTAACTCCGTGGCTGAGTGAGAAGTGTCCTACCACTAACCGTCAGAAATACTTTGTTTTATGCTTGTGTTGACTCAAACGGTTACACGCAGAACTCAAGGGTCTTACTGAAAGAATTATTGTTATATACCAGTTGCAGCTTAGTTGCAGTAGTTGGCCTTAGAAGCAAAATAACTTCCCTTCCCAAAGGCGGTGCCATGCTTGCCGCACATGCGCCAGTCAAAGCCCTGCTGGCAGATGGCCTCGACAGTGTCAGGGTTTGTACCATGGAACAGCTGCCGCTCTTCAGGGTCTTTGCCAGCTTTTTTAGCCATGCGGTTCTTTTTTCTGCAAAGCACAACAAGGAAAGCAATCACAGTCAATGACACCAATAGGTGGTTTGCACCTTTTGTCACGGTGGCCATGTTGGATGACAGTCAACAAAAGATTTCTCGTTGGCTTCTATTGTTGTGTCATCCAACATGGCCGCCATGTCTTTTGTTCGTTAATTCCTTTGGGAATGGTTGCAAACCCTCAATAAGGAGGAATTATTTCTAATGACTTTCACATAACTTTGCATAATGACTTTGCATAATGACTAAACACATGACTTTGCATAATGTCATAACATGACTTGCATAACAATAGTGCCATCCAGTCACGGTTCAGTGATCGGAATGTTGCATTGTCTATTCATTGTTGTTCTCCATGCCATCCAGTCACTCATTGTTTTGACATATTTGTGACGTTATACAAAGGGCCTATTGTCATATCTTACCATTCAAAATAGCAATTGAAGGGCTGGGTGCATAAAATTGTGTTTTTGGAGACAAGAAAGCACTCTTTTACAAATTAACCCTTTAAGCCCGAATATCAACATTTAAATTCTCATTTCTTGTCCCTATACATTTCCTAGAAAAGTAGTGGGGAGAAATTGTTTAGATATTAGGAGAATTCATCTTGTGTGATCCTGTCCTTTATTCTCATGAACGTTTTGATTGATAAGGCATTAATATTACAAGGAGAAATTTGATGCTGATCACTCTTGGGGCTTAAAGGGTTAAAATAATGACAGATTCATGTAAGTTAAAGTGAAAGAAAGTCAATAAGGCCAAAAGATCTTGAACTTTCAAGGGGTACCTTCCAGCTGGTACCAGAAACCAATTTTGTGAGTATGGTTCCTATTTCCTTTTTTCTGACAAAGGAGATGTCTGCTCATAGGTTAATTCTCCATGTAATTTGTTTATTAACACATACTAAACTGTTTTTGTAATTTCCTTGGCCAGATAAATTTTGGTTTCCCCGATTTCTGCCAGGACAGTAATTTTATACATACTATAAACAATTCGTTACAAAAAAAGGTTCTTACTGAATGTAAGGAGTCCATAAATCTGGGTTCTGGACTCTCTCTATCTTTTTTATATTGTGACTTCCATCCATTGTTTCTAGGAATTTCTTTTCTGTTTTCTTGTATTCATCAGAGATAGTTGTCAGTTGCACACGTGAGAAATCCTCGCCATCTGGTATAGGGCTCCACTGAGGCGGAAAACCATCGGGTTCAGAGGATGCTGAGCTTGTTCTTGGATGCACTAAGACAGCTGCTCTGCGCCTGTGAGATATTAAAATGTTAAACCATACAGTCAAATATTTACAACAATTCAATAAACTTGTGCACGGCTACACGGCCGATGTCACGTCAGCTCGGTACATACTTTAGTTGGATCTTTTGCTGTGTTTAGCGGAGAAAACCGTTTGCAAATTAAAGTCGTTATTTCCTTGCATTTTTTTGCGGTTTGCTACTTAAGATAGGGATGCTAATTAAGGGATACTCAGAAGCCACTATTGTGGAAAAAGAAAAGCTTTCAGGGATAAAATGCTTTGAGGAACTTTGTATGTTTTTATCAATGCGGGAGCAATGCGGGGAGATGTTTCTTTTTCGGATTTTAAAACCGAAGAAGCAGAGATTTAAAGAATTTCCAAGCAGTCCAGGGACTAAAAGATAAAACAAATTACATTTTCCGATGAGACTTTATGTTGGTATCTATCTGTGATTGACTTTTTTTGTGTGTTCTCATTTGTTTTGGAGAATTGTTTATAAAAAGAAGTTTTATAGTTTTTGTTTATAAAAAGAAGATTGTGTTGTCCATTTTTATGTATTTGTTCATTCATTACAGAGGTTGAAAAGCGATTTTATGTAAACAAAACAAGACTTAGATTTTATAGTTCTATCTTCACTTGCATCACCTTATTCAAATATGTTTGTGTATTTTTTGCAATTTTGATTTCCAAGTCAGTTTCTCAAGCAATTTTTGACACGCAACAGGTCTATTTTATTCAAAAATTAGTCATGCTAGTTATTCTAGACTGAGAAAAAGTTGTTTTTGTGAACTTTTGTTGGTCTAAATGTTCTGTGCAGACAGTTGTGTAATACTGTTTTTGAGCATAATTTTTGCCAAAATTGAAAAATAGCCTGGTCGTCAATCTTAAATGGCAGTTTTCCCTACCCTTTTTTATACTTCAACTCGTGTTTTCCCTACCCTTTCCTATACTTAGTGAAATCCCTACCCTTTTCAAATACATCCAGCCTAAGGAAGGTACCTTTTGGGAGGAGCATCCCCCGTATAGCACTCACCCCCCCCCCCCCCCCCTCCCTCCCTCTGGGCACATATACGAAATTTGGACCACAGTGATTCAACTGAAGAAATTTGCTAGTCTGGAAAAGTGGTCACTAAGAACAGGTGTATGCATACAGAGGTGCGACTGTGATACCTTTGTGCAGAAATATCTGTCATATTCTGTTTGGTCACAAATTCTGCAGGCCTCCTCCTGACAGGCCTTTTTGTTTTGTGCACATCATTCTTTTGGTACCATCGTTTGAAGTTCATGGTGTAGTGGTGATGAGATGCACTGAAGGAATGACTGTCCTTGTCTGAAAATCAAATATTTAAAAGCCTAAAACACAAATATTAAAATAGTCTAGTGGACAGCTCATAGTGTAGTTCGGTTAAAGCTCATGACAAGATATTGTACACCAGTGTATTTCCAGTGTATCCCAGAGTGGAGGGGTGGTTGGTGGACTCCCTTTTTTCAATAGCGCTTTGCACTAATGACGTCACATACTTTTGACCCCCGTTGTGACTCAGACAAGCAAACTCCTCCATGTGTTATCTGCGTAAGAATTTTGAATAGGAAAATGGTGTAGGCAAAGATTTTGATGCGGCTTTTATCAATATTTTCGCAAGAAAATCAAACACCTGGTCAATGTTGAATAGAAAACCTAAAAACTATTCTTGGAACATCTCAAATTTTGGTGAAAATGCAAAGAATTGGTAGAGAGCGGCAATATTATTGTCTTAAAGATTTCACTCTCGAGAGGTTTGCGGCATATACAGCCAGCTGAGCTGTTAGAAACGAAGCATATAGAACCAAGCAGTAAAGTAGTACATGGCAAAAAAGGCATGTTGCAATGATGGTGAAAAGAAATGATAATCTGTCCATTGCGGCTCCACTGAAAGGATATGTCGTAGGTTAAAATTATTTTAGGTTAAAATTATTTCAAACTAGGTAAATTTTTATTTTCTTTTGTCCGAGGTTAGTTAATGAATTTGGGACAAAGGAAAATAAAAATTAGCCTAGTTTGAAATAATTTTAACCTAAAATAATTTTAACCTACAACAGATACGTTTATGTTAATGCTGTTTATGTGACCACAGGTAGCAATAGAAAAGAAGGTCAGAAAAGTTTATACACATTGGACGAATACTCGAGAGTAAGCAGCTCTCTAACTTATCCAGTTGCACCCTTTATACTCTCCAAACATTACAGCATATAATCAGTATCCCTTAGAATATAGACTCAGGTAGGATTTTTGCTCAAAAACAAATTCACATTGTCATCTTAAGGACATTTTGTTCAGCTTTGCTTGTATGAATGCAGGTCGATAAACAGTACGGTATTTGTATCAAATACACTGATTCTGGATCGTTTGGAACCTATCTACGCATCTTTTTCCAAGCAAGCAATGCACACATCTTAGTCATATGAGGAAAATACAAAAATTTACTTTCTCTTTGCCTTAATTTTGGGCACAAGTAGTGAAATGTTTTCTTATCACATGAAGGCTAATAGACTGGAAGTCCAATGATCGAATGTCAAATTGAATGTCGAATCTTGGGGGCTTCAAATTTTGAATCCCCAAATTGTTCAAATCACATTTACCGCTGATTTCACCGATTTTTCATATCCAAAACACATCACGCTCATTCAAAGCCTTTAAAGTGACAGCAAACTTTGTCTGAGTCACGTTAGGGGTCTATCTTTTTTTAGTAATAGTGCAAAGGGGTGATCTTTGTACCTTTTAGGGGCTGGGCAACATTTGTAAACTGGTACTGCTTAAAAACGAAGTTCTGGTATAAAAGGCTTAGCTCCTTGCAAATTAAGGCATCTTTCAGTGACAAAACATGGTTAACTTGCACGTCCTTTAAATATAATTTGCTTTAAAAATCTACTTAAACCAAGATTTTACCTAAGCAAAAAACAAAACAGAAGTTCATAAAGACTTCTGATATAACTTTCTTAACGTTTTTTTTTCCAAATTGTGTTAGCAATGGTCTTAATGTCAGTTGTTAATGTTTCAGTGGTTGATTGACGACTGCAGGTGAGAATGGCCAGGCTAGGCCAGGCTCCTTTTATACCGGAACTTTGTGTTTAAGGTACTATAATCTAAAATAACCACTATTAGAATTTCTGTGTTCCCTTTATGGTATTGGGCCAATAAATATACCGTATTTTCTTGATTAAACGCCGGGCCCCAAATAAACGCCAAGTATAATAGAGGAAGTTGTAAGTAAGCCCCTCAAACGTTTATTTGTGGTATAATAAACTTAAGGTTGAAGAGCAAGGTACACGACTGCCAAGAAAAACAAATAATAACCCTTTCTTAAAAAATGGCGGGCAAGAAAAAGCTGCTGATTCAAAGAAACGCCGGGGTCCACTAGGCCAAGTTTGAAATAAATGCCAGGGGGCGTTACATTGAGAAAATACGGTAACACAATATGACACATGTTGTTTTAGAATTGGTACCTTTTAGGGGTGTAAATCAATTTGAGCCACACACATACAATGAGATTCTGGTACTGGCTTTAGGAGAGGTTGTCATACATAGAGGTTTGATTGTTATAAATATCCTCACCTGCCATATATTCTCTTTCAAGACATTGGCTGCTTGTGGTATTAACAGCATGTCCATCGTCTGGTGTGTCATAAGACTGCCACTTGTTATTTTCGTCCTGCCAGTACCAATTCCACCTAGTACTGAATACATGACCTGGTGCGGCAACCACTGATGATACAGTGGACAGTCGTCGAATACTGGGAGACTTGCCAATTACTGGTACAGCTGAAAGAACAAAGAAGTCTTATTTAGTTATAACACCTCCATCATCACCTTCATCACTACATCATATCTGAAATTTAAAATCCGACTGTGACATCATTTTACCTTATAAGGGATAGAGAACACGCCAAATATCCCAGTGTATTACACTCGTCAGTTGATTTGCCATATTACATCTTAAAGGGGTGGTTTCACGGTTTGGTGCATGTGTACAGATTAAAATGCTTTATTCGCTTTCTTACCAATTTTATCGGTTAAAAAACACTCACATTTACTTCAATAATCACATACTATGATAAGTCTGAACGAAGCGAAGGATGACCAAAATACACAGAAAATTTCAACGGATTACACCAACAAAGTCAACACTGAATAAAACCTTTGACTCGAAGGATTTATTCTATGCTCTGGTGGTTTTCATGGTGCACATGGGTATGAATAATCATCTATTCAATCAGCTGACTAACCATGACATTTGCACGGGCAAATTTCCCCCAGAGTTATCTACTCGCTTCAGATTGGTCTAAACAATGAAATTAAATGGGTTACATCATAGCTTGCACATGCGCCAAACCTTGAAACCCACCCTTTAAGTAGCATCCCAGTTTCAAGACACAAGCTATAATGAAGACAAGAATTTTAGTTGAACAATAAATCCCTTATTCTATGGTTTAACGGATAATATGTGTGGACATTTAACTCATTGCTTGCATTTTACTCATTGCTCGGCGGGGCTTGCAAAAATACTGAACAACTCATAAAATATCCGTGTGTATTATCTGTTAAACCATCGAATATGGTGTATGTTTTGAACTGCATTCCTAAAAAGACTATTCCTTCAACCTCCCAATTTGTAAAATAAATAACTAGTGTATCCAAAAGATAGTAATTGCTGCGGTAAATTTGTTGTAACAATGCTGTTTTATCGTCTTGCTGGTATTACAGAATTTTCTCTTTCGTTTTTTGAGGGGAAGTAAAGCAAATGTAACCGGGATGAATCGACGAAAATTCCAGCTAATAAGACTAATTTTGTTTTGTAATTCACGCATCAAGTTCCTGCAATGTCTGTAGAATATTGTTGAGTAAAGGACGCGTTCACCACGAGGAAGGTGTGAAAATTTAGGTTAATTACTGTGTGTTCGCGTCTCCCAAGCTCAGCTCAGGTTTCGCGTCCCCAAGCGCTCAGCTTAGCTCAGTCTCATCGACCCCTGTCGGAGTGATTTCAAAATAAATTTGTCTTTTATTCCGTACAATCTTCGAAAATCTTTGCCATTCAACGGTCCTATCACCATGCCTCGCAGTCCCCGGTCAACTCGTTGTAGTCTTCGACACTTCAGTTCCGATTTTGACTGGGACATGTTGGACCAAAATACTGTATTACAAATCTCGCAGCCAACACTGAGCTTGAAGCAGCAAGCGAGGCTATTGTTCGTGGCGCAGTGCATTCTGGCCCAAAATGTGTTCGTGGCGCAGTGAATTCTGGTAAAAAGCAATCAAATCGAGATTTTTTCTAGCTTATATTTTTTTCTCATATATTTCTCTTAAATCCTGATTATGTTGCTGCTCACTCGCTACGCTCGTTCCGCAGCAACAATATTATAACCAGGTTCTCACTCAAAAATAAATTAATCACTGGCATTATTTTAGCACAGCTGGTGAACAGAAAATGAGCCCTGCTAAAATGATGAAATGCATTCACTTTTTTTCTTATATCAACTGTTTTTCAGGGACCATAGTAAAATTTTCTGTAAAGCAAGTACCATATTTCCACAAATATTACCTGTCAACCCTTGATTAATCGCCCCCCCTTTGGTCCACCGATATGTTTGAAATAATCACCTCTCACTATTAAATCTGACCCCCATCCCCTCCCTTTTCTTTCACCTCCTCTCACAACCTCGTTCCCTCGCTTTTCCCTTTTTTAACCATTCCAGCTTAAAATGTAAACAAGCTAGTTGATTTAATTGTTACAAATTACAGAAAAGTTACAAATTATAGCATGTATTTGTAACTCTTTCCTTATTTCTTTGGAGTTCTCTAACTAGCACATTAGCACTTCCAGTGACAATTATATTTGAAATAATCACCCCATGCAATTGATTAATCAAGTTGATAAATCTCTCTATATTTATTTGAAAATACAGGATATGTTGACCTGGTTAAAATCCTCAGTTATATTTACATGGTTAAGTAATAATTTTGTCAAAAGGGAGCTTTTTTGAGGCCTAAAAAAGGCCTAAAAGATTTAGTGAACATTTTCTGAAAAGTCACTGAGGACATTCTTGCCCAAAGCTGGCCCTGTAATTGAAGTTTAACCATGCCCTTTTAAGACTGGATTCTGGTACATTCCCTTTAGTGAAAACCAAAGTTGCACATGGATCAGAATTTAATTCTGGTTTCTGTAGCAAGAAGCAACTCTAGAGGAATAATAGTATTCCCCCATCCCCCCCCCCCCCCCCCCCCCACCACCCTCAGCACTCCCTTTGACATGATCCAGTGGACAAAGACCCCATGTACTAGACTTTCTTGTTATAAGAAAACAATACGAAGGCAGACAGGGTTTAAAAGAGTTTTTAAGGACTTCCCTCAATTTTTTTTTTCACTACCATACTACAAATAAGGGGTGAGTGGAATAAAGCCTTAAGTGAATTCTGATCAACTGCTAGATTCTCCTTCCAGTTTGTCTTGTATACGCTCATGTAATAAAGGGAGAATTTGGTTTCAGATCAGGAGTCACTGAGGGCCTTATTCCAATTTGGGATAAGGCCCTAAGTGACTCCTGATCTATAGCCAAATTCTCCCTTTGTTACATGAGCATATACAAGACAAACTGGAAGGAGAATCTAGCAGTTGATCAGAATTCACTTAGGGCTTTATTCCATTCACCCCTCCTTATGATCATTGTGACTTTATATATTCACATTCACATTGTGACTTTCATTGACATGTATGGGAGTCCTTTCTCTTCCCACAACTTTATCATAGGATGCTTGGCTTACCAGCATTTGGCAAAATTGTTACAGCAGTCATGTTATTGAACTGGACACGATAAAGAACACCCATAATCATCACTGTGCAGCTGTCATTTTTAACATCACAGTAAGCATGCTCCAGAGCTGCATTCAATTCTGGTGAAAAACTCTTCCAGTTGTTGTCACCATCCACAGCATATTCCCACAAATAAGGTAGCTCTGTGTGACGATGGATACAGCTGTTGCCATAGTTACACTTGCCACGAAGATTAAAACCACAAATCTCGGTATCCTTTTCTTTGTCGTTTTTTGCTCTGGATTGGGAAACATTAAAATTTGAGGCTTTAGGCACTATTTTGTCAATAGGCTTCTCGCCATCAGAGCTTGCACTGGTGGTACGCTTTCTTTCTCTACCTTTCAAAAGTTGAAGCACTTTCAGCTCACTGATCCGATCCATATCATATTCTTCTAACACTCTTCTGTTATGGGGATCAGAGAAATCATGCTCCCTTTTACACCCCTCGCCAAACTTACAATCTCCATCAATGAAGTGTTCACAGACATGCAAGCAGGGGCAGTTGTCTTCTTTCTTGCAAATCCCTTTGTTGTAAAATTTGCAGATGTCTGGCACAGAGCGTTTAGCAGCAGCTCGATGGATTTCGCTTTCATCCACTATCATTTTCAGAATTTTTTGAAGAAGGGAAATGGAAGAAGGCGTATTTATGAACCCGAGACGGAAGTTATTAAGCACACGAACCGTATGTTCATCGCCATAATTGTGAGATCTTTTACATTTTAAACCAAACTTACAGCTTCCTTTGATAAAGAAAGGGCATAAATGCAGACGGTTGCAACCTCTTGAAACACATCCACCAAACTCTCCCGCTTGAGGGCAAAACTCTAAAGGTACATCCAATCTTACCATCACTTTCGATTTTGATTTGCCTCGTCGGCTTTGACTAAAGAGCTGGGGAAACCGATTCACAAATTCCAACGCTCCGAAATCTGACACCAAACGACGGTTGCGTGAAGAAAGCTGTAAAACTGCACGTCCGAGTTCTAACTCTCCGCCATCTTCCAGTAAAAGTTCTACAAACTCTTCCAATGCTTCTCCTGGCGTGCTTTCTCTAGCATTCGCCATTGTCACTTTTGCAACTTCCTGATTTGTGAGCCTCCAGGCCTTTCAGTCAGTGGCTCTGTCGTTATTCCAATAGACTTCGTGTAAAAATGAATAAATATTCGTTTTGCGGGGTGTGGCTCAACGGTGGCTCAACTAGCCTCGTTTTGGAAATAGAAGCAAAAATGCTGCCGGCGGCGTACGTAGGATCTGTAACCAGGTCGAAACAGCTGTCCACGGTTGCATTTTGGCTTTAGAGTTTCTAAGAGCTTTGAATTGTAAACGTAAGATTGTTTGAGAATTTTTTAATAAAGGTTTTATCGAATAATTTAATAATAATAATAATAATAATAATAATAATAATAATAATAATTTAATTAGTAAAGAAGTATTTTTTCGTTTGTCTCACGATGTAGTCACTTCCGATGTGGATCGCGACGTTTCGACTGCATACTGCTAGTCTTCTTCAGGCGATGGGGTCGACTGGTTACGCGTCACCTTATGAAGCACGATGCTCTGCTGTGATTGGTTGGTTTTCAACAGCTGTGACTGGTGCATTTTGATCCTCGTTGTTTCGGCGAATTGTTCCCTCGGCGGTCCGTAGTCGTACGGCTCTCCTGTTGTTGTGTTTCTTGATCGTGGGCATCCATGCTTCTGGAATTTCTATTCCACTGTCCCTGTTGATGTTGTTAGGGTTAAGTCTTATGTGGATCGCCTCTTTGACCCTGCGTGTGTACCAATGAGGATCACGATCAATAAACTTTACTTCATTCCAAAGCGGGTGGTGTCCGGTGTTGTTGGCGTGCTCTGAAACGGCGGAGGTCTGGGTACGGGCGAATCGGATGTCTCGGTCATGCTCTTTTATTCTGTCTTGCATAGGTCTTCCAGTCTCACCGATATAAACTTTACCACATTCACAGGGAATTCTGTAAACCACGCCATCTTGTTTAGTCGGGTCAACAGCGTCTTTAGGCCGTACTAGGTGTGATCTAAGTGTAGTCTCCGACTTGAAAACAGCGCGTACGCCTTGTTGTTGTAGGCAGCGGCGAAGTTGTTCGGACAGACCTTTGACATAAGGTAAAACCGCAGTAGATTTGAACTCGGTCGTGGGCTCAGCACTGGTATTGGGTTTTCTGGTCTTGGTAAGTTTCTGCAAGAAAGAAAAAGGATAACCATTAGAAACAAGAACAGATGACAGATGTTTTTTCTCCTTGGAGATAACAGAGGGTTTCGTTACGAGGCGTTTGGCGCGTTCGTAAAGACACTTGACAATACCGCGTTTTACTGATTGCGGGTGGTGTGAATCATACGCTAAGTATTGATCAGTGCGTGTAGGCTTCCTGTATACGCTGGTGGTGAGGCGGCCGTCGGGTTCTCTTGAAACTGCGGTGTCGAGGAAGGCGAGTTTGTTGTCATTCTCTGTCTCCATGGTGAAACGGATGGAAGGCTCCTGGTCGTTTAGATGCTGTAAGAAGCTATCGACGATTGCGCGATCTAGAATGGTGAAGGTGTCGTCTACGTAGCGTTTCCAGATCCTAGGCTTGTAAGATGACGTAGTTATTGCTTGTTCCTCGAAGCTCTCCATGTAGAGGTTGGCAATAACAGCGGAAACCGGACTCCCCATGGCTGCGCCTTCTTGTTGTTCGTAAATTGATCCGTTATACTGGAAGTATGTGGATCTCAATACGAAAGTCAGGAGGTCAGCGATCTGAGCAGGCGTTAGCGTCGTACGGTCTGCAAGGGTAGGGTCGTTCTCCCCCATCGCCTGAAGAAGACTAGCAGTATGCAGTCGAAACGTCGCGATCCACATCGGAAGTGACTACATCGTGAGACAAACGAAAAAAAAAAAAGAAAAAAATACTTCTTTACTAGTGTGTTCACCACGATGAACAACAACAACCCTTATTACAATAATTTAATTCTTATATTAGCTTATATTGCGCGCTTTCCATGAAATGATCAAGCGCGCATTACATGATTTCTATCTATAATAATTAAATACAGGATATCTTATGTCATCAATATAGGATATATTGTATCACGTGTTCCGGGGAACGAGGAGCCCAAAGTGTCGCAAAGATATCTCGCAAAGAAAAATGTAGATGGACAAAGCCGATCGGAACATTTAAGGCATGGACAAAACCATGCTTTGTCATTGATGGCCGGGTCCGATTTCTAAATGGCCGGTTTATAGTTTGCGTCGTATACAAGCCGCGCCACAGCTTATGTTAACCGTAACATTTTTTTAACTTCAGTGAACAAGTGAGCGCGAGCGAGGATTTGTCAACTGCAGCGCGCGCTGTTTCTTGTCTGTGACGCAGGTTTTTCACCGATGCCGTCACAATAGTGCATGAAATGAAAACTGACAAAAAAAAGACGGTTTGTTTAATAGCACCTTCGCACATTTAAATAGTATAAACGAATTTAAAAATATCCCACGGTTATTGGCGAAAAAACACTAAGGTCGTGTTCTAGTGGGATCAACCATTTTCGGTTGGTCAACCATTTGAAACAGCTCTGAACCTGGTTGAAATGGTTGAAACCGAAAATGGTTGAAAAGTGTTCTATTGGGACACCTCAACCAAATCAACCAAAACCGGTTTAGGTTGAAACGGTTGTTGCCAATAGAACACGACCTAAAAGGAAAACGGACAGGTGAAAAACATATCTTGTATCACGTGACTCCTACGACTTTGTCGCGGCTGCCACATGAATTTGGCGGGAAACTTGGAGAGGAAGAAATGAGAAATGGCGACCTCTTCTCCGTTGTTTAGTGAAGCGACAGCATTTAAGAAGCTTTCAACAGGTAAGAGAATCGATTTTATGCTCTTATAACATCTTAAAAAAGGTAACGATAAAACTGAAGCAAGCATTTCTCGTGGTTCTGTTAATTTTTTTGGTAAAAGTAAACTCGTTGTGTTTTGCTGCTTTCAAACCATGGCCTGAAGCGACTAGTTCTGAATTTCCAATAGTAGGCGTCGTAGTAGGCAAGATATAGATATAACTTATCGTATTATATATTACATATTTTTGTCGCTGTAAATTTATCAGTGGACTCGATTGAATTCTTTATTGATAATTGAGCATATCAGCTCTCACAATTTGCTTACTCTTTGTATTACTGTATTAAAATTTTTGTTTGTGTCCTAAATCAAGATTCAAACAGCTACAAGCATGCAGGTATTCCTTCTTCAAGCAAAGTTGATAAATCGTATTAAATTTGACCTCCTTAATGGCTCTGTAAGTAAGCTTTATTGTCAGCTCTTCAATAGACCTCGTTAGCTTGTAAGCTTATGTTTTGTTTGAACAAAAAGATGACAAGAAAAAAAGGAAAACAGTAAACACCCTTTAACTAACAAGAGGAGGACACAGTTTGATGCAGAAAGTCAATATGATGAAGCTTATTACAAAAGATAACATAATCTTTTACATAGTTCAGAGATACTCTTCCCTAGTCATAGAATGTTTTGATGTATAAAAAACAACTAAGTGACAGATTAAAGACAACTTTTCTTGCTATCTGGGCATTTTAACGCCTGTCTGGTTATTTTTGCTGTTCTGCAGAAAGCCTAAAATGTTTTGTTATATTTATTTATTTTTACAGAAAAACGTAAAAAGAAAGGGAGTAAAGGAAAAGAAGACACTTCAAAATTAAAGAGCAAATCAAAAACTAAATTATACAAGGTGAGAAGTACTTTATAAGTACTTTTTGAGCAAGTTAACAAAATGGCTCATCAAAAAGTTTACAGTTTACAGTTTACAGTTTACAGTTTACTTATACTAAGTCAAAATAAAAGCTTTTGGAAGGTTTTACCCGGCCTTATGGCATTGCATACAGTATTTTTTAAATCATTATCGACTTCATGATCATAAAAAATATTGTAAATAAATCATTTTGCTTTTACATTAAATTATCATCACTTTTTTACATTACTATTTGTTTGTTTTTTGTAGGAAAGCAGTTCCACAGAGCTTGCCTCTTCCAAGTTATTGGTTAGTTGTGTGCAGGAATCCGTGTGGGATACTGAATACAGTGAGGAACTCAGTGTCCCAGTGCCAGATCTGTATCCTGAGTTGTCAGATTCCTTACCAAAAATACAAGGAAGCAACACAGAGCCAGGAGAGATGGCAAAAGGTTGTCATTCCTATTCATTTGTTCATCCATTACATTCCTACATGTATACTAATACATTCGCTCTTCTGTATGTTCATTTGTTCATTCATTCATTCATTCAGCCAGTCAGTCATTTATTTTGTCAGGGTCTCAAATGGGGCAGGGGGACCTCTTGACACCTGAAGCCCTGATTGTTTTTCTTTGAACCCTTGGATCCCCAAACGTCAACGTCTGGAACCCAGAGCCCTGAACAAGCCCTGCCTTTTTGGCCTTGGAGCCCTGGAACCATGCTTTCTTGCGCCTGGAGCCCTGGATCCCTAAAACCTTTTGGCAACCTGTTCAGCCAATCATCCATTCCTTTATTGGCATTATTAAAAATATATATATATTTTTTTTTTTGGCAAACGGTTTATTCTCATTGCATTTTGCTCTTATAAATATGTTACCTTGTTATATCATTTCTTTCAGTATGTAACAATTTTATACATGTACATGAACAGAAGTGTTTCTGAGGCTTAGTCACTGTTGGATGAGAGATGGGTTGGATAGATGGGGGTGAGGGGTGGAGATCATGAAACTGGGACCAATAGCAGCAGACATGTGTATCATGCATTACATCTACCATTTGAAAAGTGTTACGTTAGTGCAGGATATATGTATGATGATATCCATACCTTATTATTTTTCAGTAAATGAGTTTCATTGCGACAGTGAGGATAATGTGCAGTGTGTTCCAACCAGTTGTGGTGTCAGTGACCTTGCTAGTGACAATGATTATAAATACCCTCCAGATGTAAGTCAGGTAATAATAAATTGAGATTGTCAGATAATAATATCTAATGAAACTTCAGTCTGGCTATAGTTTAACAGCATAATAATAATGATCTTCCACTGAAAAGGTAGAAAGTATAGTGAGAAAAAAGTTAATCACCTGACTTAATCACCTAACATTTTTCCAATTGAATATCTGTCTTAGGACTGTTGACCATATAATTGTTTTTGTCATGATCCCATAGACATTTGTTTGGTGCATATTAATGGTTACGAAAATTCAGACCCTAGCTGGAAGAATGTGTTTAATTTGTTTTGCTTTCTGGTATTTGGTTAAAATATATGTAGTGGAAAGGAGCCAATGAGCACTGTTTTCTGAACCTTGTTTACGTCATTGTCAAAATACAAAATTTTCATTCATTTGGTTATTTTTTTGTTCACTTTTTCTTTTACTCAATCTTTATAGAGTCAAGATGATTCTCAATTATCAAGCTCACACAGCCAAACAAAGCAAAAGAGGAAGCTAGCAAAGCCCAGGAAGGTCAGAAAACGAAAATCAACTGACCAGGAGCAAGACACCAACACATCAAAAGTGGTAAGACCATATAAAGTCATCTACTGGTATTTGTGTACATGGCAACAAATTTAAAACCTTTTTTCCATCCAAGATGGCCACAGGTTTGATGTGTTCATTTTGCACTATTGTTTTAATAACCACAATAAATAATAACTCATTGTCTGACTTCATGGCCCAGCTGACTCACTGACTGTCTACTTGACTGACTGATTGACTGATTGACTTACTTATTGATCTTATTAACTGATAAACTGATGGACAGACTGACTGGCTAACTAATTAGTGGACTGACTGACTGTCTGGCTAAGAGATTGACTTACTGACTGACGGATTGACTGGCTGGCTAGCCTGCTGGCTAATTAGCTGACTGACCAAGTGATCAGACTGATGTGTTTGGTTGTCTGACTGAATGACAGACTAATGAGCTAGATGGCTGGTT
Organism: Cladopsammia gracilis; assembly: GCA_022457155.1. Taxonomy (NCBI): domain Eukaryota; kingdom Metazoa; phylum Cnidaria; class Anthozoa; order Scleractinia; family Dendrophylliidae; genus Cladopsammia; species Cladopsammia gracilis. The sequence continues at coordinate 262,383 of JAJGOT010000582.1, forward strand.
GATTAGCTGGATTACTGGCTGCATGGCTGGCGGATCAGCTGACTGACTGTCTGACCAATGAGGGACACAGTAGCAAAGGTGTAAGAGTAATTTAAGAAGCCTGTGAGGGATTACTCCCATATAAGTGTGAGAAGTGATGGTTTAGGGGTTAAAAAATATATGTTTGGTACTTTTATTAGTGTTCCGTTCCAAAATGCCCTTATAGCGGAGCACTTGCCAGGCCGAAGGCCTGGCTGCGCAGCTCCATACTCATAGAACCTACGCCAAGATTTTTCATGGTCATGACTAGCGGAATGTTTCGCGGGCGCGTGTCCGCCCGCCGGCGCCCGCCGTGTTGGAACAACATCCGGGATCTTGAAAGCAAGGCTTTGTTTTTCGCGCGGCCGCACACCGTGAGCTCGGTAAACACTTTAATTGTTTTCTTGTGCCCAGCGGAGAATTAAACTCGTTATTTTCCTGCATTTTTTCGCGGTTTGCTACTCAAGACAGGGATACCAATTAAGGTATACTCAGAAGCCGCTTTAGTGGAAAAAGACGAGCTTTCAGGGATAAAATCTTGCTTCGAGGAACTTCATGTATTACATTTTTATCAATGCGGGAGATGATTTCAGAACCAGAAGCGGAGATTTGAATTTCCAAGCAAGCGAGGAACTTAAAGGTAAAACAGATTACAGTTTTCGATGAGAATTTATGTTGATATCAATCTGTGAGTGACTTGTTATTAGTGTTATTGTTAGTTTTGGCGAATTGATTTTAAAACGTGCCTATCTCTTGAATGTCATCGAAGAAAGCTTGAACTCGATGAGCTATAATTACATGGTACGCGTTTTGCTTTTAAACGTAAACTAATGGAGATTTGAATAAATTTTTTCGAAAGAAGATTGTGTTGTCCATTTTTATGTGTTTGTTCATTCATTAGATAGATTGAAAAGCGATTTTATGTAAACAAAACAAGACTTGATTTTATAGTACAGTTCTATCTTCACTCGCATCGCCTTATGCAAATATGTTTGTGTATTTTTGCAATTTTTGATTTTCAAATCAGTTTCTCGGGCAATTTTTGACAAACATAAACTGTATTTTATTCGGAAACTAGTGGTACTATTTATTCTAGACAGAGAAAAGTTGTTTTTGTGAACTTTTGTACGGTCTATAAAAATGTACTGTGCAGACGGTCGCGTAATACTGTTTTTGAGAATTGCTAAAATTGAAAATAGCCCCTTCGTCAATCTGAATTCTTGTGCTTCCAACCTTTCACCTTAGTTAAGTTTCACCTTAGTTAAGCTTGTTCAAAGTGCGACGCTGTTAGGCTTGGGCTATCTATATATATTATGAAAGTCCACTCCCCAGTATAGTGGGGGTTGTGAGGGTGGGGAGGTAAAGGGCAATATTGAAAGCAGACTTCACCCCACTCCATACACACCAGCTTGCTTGTTGCTTGCATATTTTAGGATAGGGGAGAATCAGGAACAAGAGAATGATTTAGAATGACTTACAATTCACATCAAGCATGCCAATAGTACTTAAAAATTTATTGATCTTATAGGACCCTGAACACCTTGATCACTCACAAATAACCGAAAAACAAGGAACTTGGGCTCAGTGTAGCATATCCGGTTGTGGGAAATGGCGATTTCTTCAAAACAATGTTGATCCAAACGAGATACCAGAAAGATGGGTGTGTGCGATGAATGCAAGTAAGTAACTGTTTTACTGGCTTACATTTCAAATTAGATTCCGGTGAAGGGCTTTACCTGTCAAGCGGAACACAGTCACTCAGAGCTGCTGTCAAGTGATATCTGTTCACACTTTGTTTGTCACTCAGTTACTTTACCTACCTCTACCGAAAGATGTGCATTTGCACCTGATAGTGGTTGCCCATAATGCGAACTAGGTTAGAGGGTGCTCGTTACAACTTGAAGTGAATTGTAATTTTAACTGATAAAAGCAAAATGCAATGAAAGGTAAAATAATACCCTGCTTGTTTTTTTGTTTTTAGCGGATATGATGAATAGACACTAAGATTGGCACGAAAGATAACCAATTTTTACGACATGTTATTTAGGATTTGCTTCATGACGAATGTCTAGCTCTCGAAAGGTCAGGCGTGCGTTTCTCGAAAGTCCCGAAAACGTTTCGGACCCGGAAAGCCTTGTTTCGTTTAGAATGTTTACCAATAAAGTTTCGGTTTTTGTTGATTTTGAAAGCTAAGCAATAAAATCTTACGTTTACTACACAACTTAAGCTGATTTGTGGGCGAAAAACGTCAACGCCTTTCGTTACAAACTACATTAAAAATTGCTTTTGGGCCCGAAAAGTCTTCGGGAGTTTCAAGAAACGCATGCCAGCTTTTGGATCTCTTTACGGTGGCCAATTTAAGGCCTTATCAACTCGTTTGATAAAACCAAATTTTCGTTTCTCACTGACCAACTAACACAGCACCACGGTTTCTTTAAAAACTAGCCCCTTTTCCGTTTAGGCTTGTTTGAAAATTTGACACCTCGCTTTTCTCACACGGCGTATTTAATCATTTTTTGACAAACCTGACTGCCCGTTGTTGGATGGCTTCGATTGCTCTTACGCCGGTCATTCTTTTTGGTAACCATTACGTCTAGATTTTTTATTGATGACACAATCAAATTAAATACACAATAAAGGCTGCGGTTATAACTAGTTAGAGACAGTCTTCTAGTTACACTACTTACAATTGTCATGCAACCATATGCAGGAACAGACACACGCATCCAGGCCATAAGAAACTAGTAAGCCTACTGACATACAGTTTGTTGAACTACAATAATAACAATAAATCAGCAGAAAGGTGCCGTTGCAAAGGTGACATGCACATGCACAAGAAGAATTATTTGTATTTCTAGGTGATAAATATAATGAATGTAGTGCTTCACAAGAAACATTTGACAGTCAAGATGGCAACTTGGACGTGATGTACACACCTTACCCGAGTGGTGCGATTGTGTGGGCCAAGATGGTTGGCTACCCGTGGTAAGTCTCACCAATTTTATACGCTTCTTCCTCCTTTGCAATGGTAAATTGTCAGAACTGAAATGTTGAAGGAAGTTCATAGATCTTGTTCTATGTGGATTTTTCTATTTTAGGAAGTAAGTATTTCCTCTCTGGGCGAATTCCTTTACCGTTGTCTTATCTTGGGCGAATTGCAGCCAGCGAATCATGTTTGAAAAACGCGGCTCCGCTCTACACACGCGGTACAATGAGTAAAATCGGTCGTAAATGTAAAAACTTAGCAACTTTTAAGTTGAAAAAAGCCTACAATAAAGCCTGCAATGTAACAAATCAGGCAACAAATGAAAGTTGCAGGGCAACTGTATTTAAGTTTATATGTCTAATAAAGTTTTGTTTGTTGTTGTTGTTACTTACAGATTATATATTACGTTATTCAGTTGTCGTCGAGGATCTGCGGAATTTCGCGGATATACTGAGGGTGAACGTTCCAGGAAACATGTGCTCAAGCACAAAATTAACAAATTGACGTCGGCTTTTTATGCGCTTGTCCTCTTATTGATGATAAATTTCGTCATAGCATTGTCAAGGTGTTGTGGATCCACGAGCCACTAAGTGTATAATCCTGTTCACCGCAAATTTTCAGGTCTGGATTCTCAACAAACATCATCTTTCCGCGTTATAAAGGTTGTGTTTTACCTTCTTGAGGTTCATCACATTTATTTTGTCTATACTCTTATTGATAATAAATATCGGCCAATCAGCGCCCGAGAATTCGCACAGTTATTGTAAAATTTCGATTTAAATAGACACCGTGTTTATGAGAACTATTTTATTAATCCGTTTACGGAGTTCCCAAAAAAACGCATTCCAAGAAATCTGTTTTAGGATTAATCCACAAAAGCCTTTCCATGAAAGATGGATTTCTTGAATTTAAAATCCATTCATTCATATAGTGGTCGAAAAACGGCATTATTGGCTTCAACTGAATTGCCGTTTTTCGCTAACATTCTAGGAGTCGACGGGTTAAAGAAGATTTCAAGTTTCTTTTTTCACCGTAACAGGTGGCCAGCAATGATGGAGGACGACCCTGATTATGGTTACTACTGTGAAACTGCCGAAGACAATGTCACGCCGGTAATGACAGATATAGAGAAACACAACAAAAAAATCCTGGTTATACCATTCAATAGATGCGTAGACGCCATACTGAAGCGAATTCTATTTACCCGAATTTCATTCAGTAACTGCATGTCTATGTCCCCTCTGTATTGTAACAGTGTACATGTTACCGTAGCTGTTTTTCCCTGGCTTTAGCCACTTGATTTTACTTGTGTTTTTTTCCCAAACCATGTATGAATTCCTTCAGATTTCAAAGGTAATCTTTTTAACTAGCTTGCTATCTTTGATTCTATCTGATTTTAGGCGATGTACCACGTGGTGTTTTTCGATAAAGTAGTCTCGAGGACGTGGGTCAATGCCGCTTGTATCCGGAACTTTTCTTGTGATGACGACCCAGAGGAAATGGGAAAGGTCTGTTTAATTTAGTGCTACTAAAATATTATTGAATAGTCTCTTGGAGTGTAGCTTGCGAATACATGTCATCGCCCCCGTCCGCTAGGAGCGAACGATGAGAGGCGGCTGTATTCGAAGGCTACTTAAATTTAGTCTATTTGACTGGGTATTTTGGACAAGCGTTTCGATGCAGGGAGTCTGCAAGCATCATTTAATTCCAAGGTGTGGTTTTTTTTCCAATAATTCATGGATCAAATAATTGATAGAATTATGATGTATGCAATTGTGTACATATTATAATTGTGATGTATGCAATACTATAAACAGTAAAAAAAGACTTTTGTAGTCCTCATTTTTATACTACTAATTTTGTGCGTCAGATAGCAACCCTTTGGGCTAATTGTCCACGATTGCAGTTGTCTTTGTCTGTTATTTTGCATGGAAGATCTGTTTTCTAAGCCTGATTTTCGAGCAATTTGTGTCAGTGATCTCTATTAATCATAATCCAGGTCACTTTTAAAGGGAAGAACTACAGAAAACAGTTGACAACAGCTACTCTGGCAGCACGGAGGGCAGTAGAATTGCCTCTTCAGGTACCCATATACTATACTATATCATTCTTTTTATGTTTGATTGTGATTATACAAGGCGGGCTCTTGTTGGATGGCTTGGTGTTGCGCCGTTATTAACTCACATTATGTTTCCTGGCTTTATTTCATGATACAAAAACTTTCAGTTAGCCTGATTGATTCAAATACGAAGGTACAAGTGAGTTTCTGGGAGTGCCTTGGTCCAAAAGGTTTTTTGTGTTTTTCTAATCACTCACGTACCGTTTAGGTTCACCTAACTTTCTTTCTTTTTTGACTTAGCCCTTGTAAATATGTGAAAGCAAACTGTTATGTTGATACATGTCTTTCAAATCAGTTTCACATAACTCCACTGCTTTAAGGTGATTCCTTAGTATTGCATTGCGCATCACTACTGCGCATGATTTCTTGCATTACCAAACGGGTTTTCCTTTGAGCATAAGTTGGACAAATGAATAAGAGATTGTTTTCTCCTAAACAAATATGGTAACCTATCTTTTTTTATTACTCAATATTACTCTAAAAAGCATCCTCTTTGAGTTAAAAGAGTTTTAAAACATTTCTTCGTCCGGAAAAAAAGTTATCGCTAAAAACATGTACATACCCATTACATCACTCGTAGCCATAACATCTTTACCTTGAGATCATGCAGGCAAGGAACGTTTTGAGTCAGTGGCGTGTGAAGCTGTGTGGCTTTGAGTAAATCATATAAATTGTCAAATTTATCATTAAGGTCCGTTTGCACATGCAATTTTTGATGCGATTTTGGTCGCGCTCTCCAATGCAACTTTTGTCTCAAGTGTAAACTAGCAGCGATTTCCTGTGCGCGACATTTGCTGTGATTTCCCAAAAATCGCCGCCAAGTTGCATCAGGTGTTCGAAACATCTTCGACATCGCGCGACAAATCGCTCCCAAATCGCACCGAAATCGCCGCTAGTTTACACTCGCGATTTGAAGATGCAATTTGCGCGCGACAAAAATTGCACCGAAAAGTGCGACAAAAATTGCACACAAAAAATCGCCTGTTTAAACGGGCCTTTATGGTCAACGTATTATATCTATTACAGTTTTTCAAGCATTCTATTTTAGCTATTCTTCAAACTAGTGCGTCCTTTACATCCCTTTCGCTAGCGTGGTGACCTATGTTTTTTATTGCATTTTTAAAAACAATACTTGGCAGGGAGAAATCAGGAAAAGTTTGAAAAAAATCGTTCGTCAACTTTTATTTCGGAGGATTCACCATAAACATGTTCTTTCTTTTTTCAGCTTCGACTTGCAGAATACGGATTTGCGGCACGTTACAAAGGACCCATTGGCAGAAAAGCAGTTGAAGAAAAGAAACGCTCAGTTAGCTCAGAAACAGAAGACGTTTATAGTGATTCGGGTAAGAAAATTAGCTCTATACTGATCAAGAGCAATTTCGAGAGCGCATTAATGCGGCGCTCGTTGAAAGTAGTGGGTAGAATGTTCAGGCTATATTATACTAGTTAGTCTTGCTCGATCACTGTCAAGAATAAACAACGAAAACAGCTCAAGAGAAGAGACAGGTGACTCCAAAAATCTGAGCGTGATGCTAGCTTGTGAATTACTGAAGATTTGGACACGCGATGAAATTTAGAAATAATTGTTCCTCGTGCATTGTTGAGTTATGTAAGCACTTGGGAATTTCAAAAAAATACGCTTGGAGAGACGCACTTCTCTCGTGTGTTTCCTTTTAAATTTCCAAGTACTTATATAACCTCAACTATGCACTAGGAACAAGTTTACTATTTCCTTAAAAAATTTCCTATGATTTTCGCGCGGTCATACTGGTGACGTAAAAAGCCGAGTACGATAAAGCACGCGCGTGACATTAACATAAGGCGCGTGCTGAACTCCATCTGATCAATCACAGTGCGCGCATTTCTTTGAACATTTTATAATTGTATATAAAGCTGCGCGGAATTGCGTCGTATGTGCACCACTGAAGTGCAGTATCGTAGGTTAATTCGAATTACTGATTTATTTAGTGTCCCCAATTAGTCCACTTGGGCTAAATACATTGATACTTAAATTAAGGTTCTATTCTATTCTAGCGATGTTCATTCTTGAGTCAGGAGTGAAGAGTCCCTAGACTCGCATTGCCATTATTGACCACAGAGTCATTGATTTTCCTGTCTGTAACCCCGAAGACACGCATAAACGAGATGAGCTCAGAGGGTCAACAATGTTACATTCCCTTGATTGCGTGTTGCAGATTCTGAATCTTGAATCTGTTTTCCATATGTAGTTACAGAATCATCAAGCCAAGATATTTGCAGCAGTGGAAATAGCTACAGCAGCGGAAATGGTTTTAGCAGTCCAGAAGAGATTAAAAGAGTGAAAACAAAAACCCCATCAAAGTCTAAAACTGACAAAGAGAAGCCTGTAAAAAAGCCGATGAAAAGCAAGACAAAGAAGGTGCAGCAAACTAAAGAAACTGATTCTTCCAGCAAAAATAAAGAAGCTGTGAAGAAGAAAGGGAAGAAAGCAAAGAAAACCACCGCGGAAGCCTCGGAGATAGCAGGTAAATTGGCTTACATTTAATGCTTTTAAAATTTCTTTAATTCTGTCCTTTTTAGTCAATAAAAATAAACTAATATTCATTTCACTCTTATGAAGAGACCGTGACACAAGCAACCTGATGTCCTTTATAACGTCTTCTTCAACAAAGAATCATTTACAAACAAGAACATTGAATAAAATGTTGTATAGCAAGGTCACGTTCGTGTCCAGTCAGCACGACATTCCTTCTTCCAGTATTAAGGCTGGTTCTCATATAATCGTCCCGGTCGTCCCGGTCGTCCGAGTCGTTTCAAAAATGTTTTTGCAAACGACTCAGACGATCGGGACGACTCAAGCGATTTGGGTTCTCATATGGTCGTCCCGGTCGTCTCGAACGTCAATAGCGCAGTCGTAAACTGTGTCCGACAACATGTTTTGGACAATGATACTGCATTCTGGGGTAGATTTCGGTTGCTTCGATCGCCTCAGTCGTCCCGGTCGCCTGAGAGTAGTTCTCATATGATCGTCCCCGATTATTCACGATCGTCTCAGTCGTCTGGATAGAACACAGTTCTATCCAAGCGACCGCGATCGTCCCAGTCGTCCGGGTCGTTTGCGATCGTCCCGGGTCGTTTCAGAAGTGTTCTCATATAATCGTCCCGGTCGTCCGTGCACTTTTTGAAACGACTCGGACGACCGGGACGACCGGGACGATTATATGAGAACCAGCCTTTAGTGTAGGTCCTAACATTAGCGCAGGCAATAAGTATCTATAAAGCGACTAGAAACATTTTAATTTAAAATACTCAACGCCCCTCTCCCCCCCTCCCAACCTCCTTAACTCCTTAATTTCATGTTAGGTTTCAGTAGCAATTCCTGGTACGATTTTATTTGATGTTGCAACTTTTTGAATGAGTAGAAAACACATTCAATATTTTAAAACGATTGACTGACGTTCAACAACTCGCAACTTGTTAATCGAAATAGAACTTGTCTCATTTTCGTTGCACGACGTTCCACAACGTTCAAAGTGTTGAATGGCCTATTTCAACATTGAACATGGCATGATACACTGTTAAACATGTTGAATTGCCTATTTCAACATTGAACATGGCATAATGCTCTGTTCAACATGTTGAATGGCCTATTTCGACATCGAACATGGCGTAATACTCTGTTCAACATGTTGAATGGCCTATTTCAACATTGAACATGGCATGATCCACTGTTCAACATTTGCCAGTTAAACAGCCGTGATAGCAACATCTGTTGATTAACAAATGTTGCATTGTGTATCACAGGCTTTAAGACATAAATCGAGAAGAGAGACCATGGCTTGAATGACCAGCAATCTCAGTTCAAATGCACTAACCACTTGAGCACCACGCCTCCACGATCATGTGATATAGTTATAGGTTAACTATTGTCTGATAATCTCCTGCGTCATTTTTCCTTAGAACATGCACCTGGAAATAGTGCCATTGTCAGTGCCGATTCCAAGATGCAACCTACTGATATGAATGAGCCTGTTCTTGAGCAATGCATAGAGGGAAACCAAACCAAGAATGAGGACATTCCGTTGCTCACTAACCAACTTCATCCTTCTGTTCCTTCGACCCTAAGCACTAAAACGGATTCTGAAGAAACCATTTGTAAGAACAACAAGGGTATGAGTAAACTTAGTGTGAAAACGCTGTCCGACTCAAAAACAAAATTTAAACTGAATAGAAAGAGTTCTGATGAAACACAAGGTGGAAAGAAACGAAAGATGAGCAAGGATGCCAACTCTGAACACAACTTCTTGGAAAATCCGGATGAAAGTAAAGAACAACAAAAAGCAGATCATGATGTAAAGATACCGAAAAAGCGAAGTGCGTCTGAAGAAAGCAAGCAAAAGAAGAAGAAGGCTGAGAAGGTTGATATAAACCATCATAATACGGCTGTAGAGGAGGATGAAGGGAACACGTGCGTACTATCAGGGATGTCTAAGCTTGCTGATCCCGAAGAAAAACAAGGAAAAAGCATTGGAAAAGCAGAAGAAAGCGTCTCCCAAGATAAGCTTGTTAGAGACGAAATATCTTTGGACAGTGGAGTAGAGGGAGTAAGTAAAGAGAATAATACTGATTGTCTGAAGAATCAAGGAAATAAAGTGTCCAAAGTGTCAAAGAAGAAAAGAGCTGCAAGTAGGGTGTCGAAAGATAGCAACGAAGGCGCCTCAAGTTCAGAAACGTCCGAAGAAAAGAGAGTGCCCGGAGATGGCGTACATTCTAAAATGCATCTGAAACATCAAAAACCAGACTTTTCTCTCAAAAGATCACCCGCCAATACAGATGTTCGTATAACCCTTAGCGAAAACAGTTCTCGAAAGTCTTTACCAAAGCTAGTCAAAGCTTTTAAACCTCCTATAGCGAAGGTTGACAAAGGACACAAAATGCCCAAACTTTTGAAGCCCCAGTTTGTGAGTCCAGCACTTACAAAGACTGAAACCAAACACGACGATCGCAAAGAAGAAGGTAAGGAAGTTGCAAAGTCGAGTACTGTGAAGAAATCACTTGGAACCATGAAGGTATCAAAACTGAAGAGGAAAGCTTCCCAGAAAAAGGATCAGGACCTGGGTGAAACGTCAAAGAAAACAAAGGAAGAACACAATCAAGCTAATGACATCTTACCAGGTCAGAGTTGATCGATTAACCAAATTCATTTAAAATCTTTACGTATTTAGTGCAGTTTTTTCCTATGGAAGGTGGAGCACATGCAAGAATATTAATCCAGCTGCAGTCAGACCCTGTTAACCGACACTCTTAATACGCCGAACACCCCGTTATACTCAAGGAAATGAGGGAATGGTTCTCGGTAGATATGGAGGGTCTAACAACACTTCCAAATAATTCTTTTTCGCATCCATGAATGGTGTTGCTAAGTCACGTGACTTCCGCGCTCAATTTTGAGAAATATTTTCGATCCCCTAAAATTACGCCTAGATGGAATACGCAAAAACGCAAAAAAAAAAGCCTCAGTTTCCAAGTAACAATGATCGGAAGTGCAAACGTGTGGACAGGGCCTCGTGTGCTATTGTGGTGGTCTGTTCCTGCATTTTAACAATGAGGGTGACATAAAGTATAAATGATGACGAAATAAAAGACAACAGTTTTAAAACCGTCCGATCTATTGTACCAGATCACTAATTTGACAACCATTTATAATGCTAGCTAGAGCTTTCTTTTAAACCTAACTTTTTTTAACATCTTTTCATGGCGCGCGAGTTTAATGTAACTTTTTTAATTTTTTAATGTTTAATTTTTAGTGTTTAATTTAATGTTTAATGTCATGTTTAATTTTTTAAGAGTTTAATGTAAAGAGTTTAATGTAAACTTCATTTGCCTTGTAAATACACTTTCTTTTTCAGAGGATCTCCAGGCCGAAATAGAGGAAATCGACAATGACATCGCAAGTATGCAGAAAGAGTTGAGGGTGTCAGACACCAGCGATACAAGTATCTCCGAGGAGAGGGTGATTTCTCCAACCACCGATCACCAATTTCTGTCAGATTCACCGGAATTTTGACATTCGTGTGTTAGACAGCCAAAGTCTAGTATGCAAGATTGCCTATGTTATCTTTTGACGTAGATTTTTTAGAAAGCAGTGTTGCTCTGGTGCGGCACACACTGTAGCAGTCGAAGATACATTGTGATTATGCGATATTGTTTAAACATCGGGACATTTGAAGTTAAAATGCCGGATATCAGTTCCCATACTCGTAAGAGGTATGGCAGTGGTTTTCGGGAATTTTATGGAGTCTGTTATAATAACTTTACACAGCTGAAAGACAATTGACTATTATAGCGCGAAAGCGCGCGTGATATCGCCTAATACTTAGCCGACGAGGCCGTAGGCCGAGTCGGCTAAAATTAGGCGATATCACGCAAGCTTGAGCGCTATAATAGTTTATAATTCAACACATTGATAACAAAGCACAGTTTGAAGAAAAAACATCGCCGACAAGCCTTTTATTTTAAAAAAGTTTACATGTTTTACCGCGCGAAATTTGCAACATCACACAGTTCATGAATGAAAGTGGCGCCTTTGTCAATATTGCGCAAGCTTGAACACTATAACTGTTTTATAATTCAACACATTGATAACAAATCACAGTTTCGAGAAAAAATTCATTGAGATATACAACCTTTCATTAAGTAAAAAGGCTAACAACAATATTTTACCTCGCACCATTTCTTAAACAACAAGCAGCGAATGCCGAAACTTTTGCCAAGCTAAAATTAATTTAGCGTACACAATCAGTTGAGAGTTTCTACGAAGAGCTTTCGTCTACTCAAAGAACGGGACAAAGTAGTGACTACAAGAATTAAAACACAGTAAAATGGCATAGAATGTCTTAGTTACAAGTGTTTCGTATCTTAAAAAGTTCAATTCAGAATCAAAACAAATTGAACAAACACACGGCCACGAACCTAAACATAGCGGCGAAAAGTCGGAAAGAACTGCAGCGTGGACAGTATCATGTCTTACAAAAATTCACAGCTAAAGGATACAAGAAACGGTTAAAACATCGTACCTGTAGTTGATTTTGCTTTTTAGTCCCTTTCATCAGCACCAAATTTTCAAACATCGAAGTACGAGCTGAGTCGATCAATGTTGTTTACAAACTTGCTCGTTTTTTAGCTCCTACAGCCGTAATGACGAGATCAGAAACTTTTCTGAGGAAACATTAAGTCTACATCATATTCCAGAGGTGATTACCAAACGAATTTTACGAAAATTGTGCTCCTTGATTCACTCCTTGTCGAGCAGTTAAACTTTGAACGACTGCAGTTTTCATTCAGCTACGCCAAGAAACACTGCGACCGCGACAACGCGAAAATTTCGCGCCTTTTTTGTCCAATCATGTGAACAGTATTTTTTCTCTTTTCTTCTCTTCTCTTTTTTTCTTTCTTTTCCTTTTTTTAACTAATAGTTCACGCACTTTTTCGCCCAAAAACACAAAAATTGCAGGCAGCAGTCATTTTCACTTTCCTAAGTTCAAAATGCGAAATTAACCGCCCTCGCTGGTTATACGTCATGTAGACATAACGTATATCGATAACTATTTGACCATATTTGGGCAGTGTATCAATGTGTTGAATTATAAGATATGATATATGTTTGTATTTTCAGCGACAGCAGTTTTACAGTGGCCAAATATATTTAGCTCAGTTCGTGTTGGCTAAAAATTTCACTTTTTGAACAGATGGTCTACTATTTCGGTTGTTCCTCCTTCTTTGGCAGGGGAGGAGGACAGAGGCATTTTCAAATACTCGGAAATGTTGAAAGATAGGACGTTTGCTAAGATAGATTAAAGACCCGTTTATTTATTGCGTGATGAGATCGAATTTTATGTTCTTCAAGCATTTTAAAACAGATTTTAGGTCATTTTAAGGATAACTTAATTATAATGCAGACCTGAGCAAGTATTTATTGCAGCACGTGCTGACAAAATATAACTTTGTATAGAACTTTTATATACCCTTGAAATAAATTTTAGAAAACGGTTGGCAAGATGCCTCCTGTTAATTCCCTGACTTCCTGAAATCTGCTTCTTTTCTGGAAAGACAACAATCTTTCTTTTTGCCGCAGCTGGCGCAGATTATGATGGTGTCTATATAGCCATAAGCGAGGTTGAGAATTGCTTTTAAACTGTGCTTTGAATGTTAAATGCATTCAACAGTATTAGTTTGGTTCGCGAAAATGAAAAAAAAATATTCAGATGATGACGGTGGATTGCGTTGAACGGCCCGTAAATGTGTATCTAATTAGCGTTTTCTTCCTAAATGCTTTGATATTTTTTAAAAACCTCTAGCCTGCGCGTAGACCGGCGTCTCCTATATCATTTGCTTCTTCCGTGAAGAGTTCGAAAATCGAACGTTCGATTTCGTTCGATTCGCGTTTTTCTTTTGCGAGTTCTACTTCCTTCGATGACCGAACTCAATCGAACACTTTCGTTCGATTGAGTTCGATGGAGTTCGGCCATCGAACGAAATCGAACTCGCCAAAATATTCGAATCGAACAAAATAGAACGTTTGATTTTCAAATTTAATCGAACGAAAGAGTTCGATTAAATTCGGTCATCGAACGAAGTAGAACTCACAAACGAAAAACGCGAATCGAACAAAATCAAACATTCGATTTTCGAACTCTTGATTGATGACAAATACGTAAATTGATCCAGCGTTGAAACAGTCAAGGCGATGTGAAGTCTTGTTTCTTTTATTACTTCCATATACCGAGTTTATTCTTATTATATTCCCAACTTGACAACCTTAACTTTTAAGTACTGTGCTTAACTTTTAGCAGTGTCTTCTCCTTCCCGTCCCCAGGAGCGAGAGAGATAAATACCAGTCTTTCTCTCTCTCTCGCTCCAAGGATCGAGGTTGGAGTACCGGTATCACAGAGGTATATCATTAAAGTATAAAGACAAACCGATGAGAAGTGCCGGATCTTTTGGAAACCTTGATCAGTATGTTGTTTCAGATAATGGATCACGATTTACTAGATGTCAAGAGCCCTATATGCATGTATCCAACTTTGGCATTGTGATTGTACACAGTTTTTTCTTTGGTTTTTTAAACTGGAAGACCTTGGCGGGAAATGCTCGTAGTGCATTATGGGATATTGTGCCGTCTTTTCTTGCCCAGTCCCTTGACGACGAGTTTCGGCCTCCAAGCCGGTGAAGTTGTATGTGCTTTTGTTGACATTGGCTACGGAGTTTAAATGGTCGCTTTTTAAGCGAATCCAACACGAAAGCATCCTTCAATGGATAAATCTGAAATCCTACCATCAGTGGTCGAAGTGGCAATGTAGGAAAACAATCAAAGCGAAAGACACGCCGCCAATATGTCGAGCCTCATAATATTGGAGTCGGTAAGCTAACGAACTGTGCTTTTTAATATAAGCTTAACTTCACATTCCTTTCTCGCTTGTCGTTTTACTCCGTGCTGTGTATGACACAATAATTCATAATCCACGAAGGAAAACTGTTAGCGCTTTGCACCGGTTAAAGTTTTACACCCACACAGTTCTTATGCAGACTATGCATGAAGTTACGGCGAGGCGCTGTAAAGTTACGGCATCTTCGCTTGCCATTTTTCGTGGTATAACGTTACGCAACTAGCTTAAATGTCGCGGCAAGATTATGCGGTAATTTTACCCCGCAGATTAGCCGATTTTCGTGTTTTTCTTTTACTTTCAAAGACGTGGCTGATATTGTTTTTGCTATTTGACTATTTGAGTGTAATTTTGCATGCGTATGTAAAAAACAAACAAACAGTTAATAAACCTCAGCGAGTGTCGTTCTTGAATTCTTTACGTTTTCTTAGCAGCATCGTGTTTCACTTCCGATTTGATGCTTCAATTCCAATTGCAACTCTCCACTGAGAAAATTTTCCAGTACGATGATTTGACCTGTTTCATAATATGCATAACGCACTTCGTGTCAACCATTAGAGGTCATTTAGCTTAACATTTATTTACTGGTACAGTGCATGTAGCAGAGCGTGTGTTTAAAATGTGATGCACTTTCAACTAATTTTCTCATTATGTGATGGATTACAATATGGGAATATTCGAACAAACGCAAAGGAATATAATATAGCAGTTCAATATTTAGATCTTGTGTATCTTTTCAAGCTGTTAAATATAAACACATTAGCACATCACTAATTATTAATATGGCAAACATGGACCCCCCGGAGTTGTGAATGATTCCCCCAGAGTTTTGTTTTCTATCATTGCCAGATAACAGTTTAGCAATTTAATAGATGAAACATAAACAGAGGGTGGAAAAAAATTCTTAAGTCTTTCAATATTTTTTTAAGAGGCTGTGACGTACATAAGCCAAAACTGAATGTTTGCTAGTTTTTTGCTAGTTTGCCACGGGTAGTCTTGAGCCCTGGCAAAGCTTGTTTGGTTGTGTGTCATTACTTTTAGAACTGACAATGTGGGAGTTACTTTCTAAGACAAGGATGTTGTGACCTATTTAATACTCTTGTCCTTCTCAGGATGCAGGGGAACTTGAGGACATTGATGAAAGGCTTGGAAAAGATGGCTACAGAACTAATATTCCCGTTGAACACAAACTTCGTTACTTTTGGAGGCAGTTCACGCGGTCCGAAACCAGTCTCAAGTCCTCCCTTGAGAGTGTTGAGCAACTCCGTAAACAACATGGAGAGGAAATGATTGAAGTGGAAAACTATGTTGCGCATATCAGACAACTTTCAGACGAGCGAGAAGCTTTAACACAAGACTTAGAAGCCGAAAATGAACAGCTTAAGGCAGAGCTTGAACAGATGAAAGTTGAAAAGGAAGCTGGAGCTTATGTTTCAGAGGATATTTGCGATATGTTGATGGAATCTGGCTTGACGCAAATTGGTAAAGACACTAACCCTGTGAAAGAACAGGTAAATTACTTGATTAAGGAAAGGGCATCTCTTTCTGAGAAGGTCCGAAGGCTAGAACTTGACAATGAAACCATCAGGAAAAATTCTGACACTGAACAATCTGACAAACGACTGATGAAAATTATGGAAGAGGAGAGAAAAGACATGGAAGAAGAAATGAATCGAATGCGTGACATGATGAAACAAGTGAAGCAGGAGGAGCGAAAAATTCATGAACAGGAAATGAGGAAAGTTACTGAGGAAAATGATAGTTTGAGATCCCAGCTGGATAAAGCTCAGAAACAGCATACTGCAGATATGACAGAACTCATTAATAGACATCAAGGTTTGTTTTTACACACTGGAATATTCAATAATCACTAATGACTACAGTAATTAGCGAAGGTAAAATCTGTCTTTGTTTCCCCGGGGGGGGGGGAGTTACTCCCTATAATGGGCTATACGGGGATGCTCCACCCGAAAGGGGTACCTTTTTTAGGCTGGAGGTATATGAAAGCGTAGGGATTTCACGGGTTGAAGTATATGAAAGGGTAGGGATTTCACTAAGTATAGGAAAGGGTAGGGAAAACACAAGTTGAATATTTATAAAAAAAAGGGTAGGGAAATCTGCCATTTAAGTATTATAATAAGCGCCTTTCAAAATACATCAAACAGACGCATGTATTGTAAAGGCTATATGAAAGGGGTACCATTTTCAATGAAAGGTATATGAAAGGGATACCATTTTCATTGAAAAGTATATGAAAGGGGTACCTTTTCTGTCAAAATTGGTATTTGAAAGAGTGAGGGTTTGGACCTTGGAGTGGAGCATCCCGATATAAAACTTTGTTGAGTACCCCCCGCCCCCCGACTTTGTTCTTCATCCAATTAAATGATACAGGTGGCTTATTGGATCATTAGACTAAAGCTACAGCGCATCGACAGTAGATTAGTACTGAATGAATTGTAGGGCTGAACAGTGCAAAAGGGCCCCCTGAAACACAAAACACGATGTCATCTGAACTTCCTGCATGTGGATAAATGTCCAATATAAACCATCCTTTGATTGATCAATGATTACTGTAAATTATTACAGCTGTTATTGTTTAGTACAAGTACATCTGGTGAATTTGGGCCAGGATTGGTATGGTAAAAATGTACGAAAAGCAAAGTCTGTTGTTTATTGTTTGGGTTGTGAAGGAAATGGGAGAAGGGGGTGAAGGAAATGGGAGAGGGTGGTGAAGGAAATGGGAAAAAGGGGGTGAAGGAAATGGGAGAGGGGGTGATGGAAATGGGAGAAGAGGGATGAAGGAAATGGGAGAAAGGGGGTGAAGGAAATGGGAGAGGGGGTGAAGGAAATGGGAGAAGGGGGTAAAGGAAATGGGAGAAGGGGGTTAAAGGAAATGGGAGAGGGGGTGAAGGAAATGGGAGAAGGGGGTGAAGGAAATGGGAGAGGGGTGAAGGAAATGGGAGAAGGGGGGTGAAGGAAATGGGAGAGAGGGTGAAGGAAATGGGAGAGGGTGATGAAGGAAATGGGAGAAGGGGGGTAAAGGAAATGGGAGAGGGTGGTGAAGGAAATGGGAGAAGGGGGTGAAGGAAATAGGAGAGGGGGTGAAGGAAATGGGAGAAGGGGGTGGGGCTTAATAAATTTCTTGCTCTGAAATGGGAAGACTTATTAGAGAGGGGAGTTTATTTCAGGGGTGGGGGGAGGGGGGCTTATTAGAGGATTTATGTACAGTATATTAAAGGAGAGCTTTTTTTCATTGTTTTGGTAACACTGACATGAAAATTTGTGAGATGGTTTGTGTCTCTACACTGACACCACTTGTGTTAGGATAATTGATTATTGTATGGAACACAATGCTCTATTTCCTGTTGCTGAAAGTCAATCGTAAATGTTTGGTTTATTTTTGTGATAGGAGAAAAACTTAAGTTGTTGGAAGAGAGAGAGCAAGAGAAAGAAAAATCAGCTGTCCATGGAAGCAAAACTGACAAAGTTATGGCTGAAGTGGATGAGTTAAAAGGCAAAATGAGATCTATTGAATTGGAGAAAACATCTCTGCAGTCCACTGTAAGTTCCTCATGTTAAAGTATTTCCATGATATTATTAAAAATTGTAACATTATAAATAATTGAAACAAGAATCATTCATGAAAACCTGCCATGTTGTGTTTACTTAACATAACGGTACAAGATAGTGTATAATATGCCATTTCCCTTTGTTTCTTGTTATGGTAATAAATATTAGACAAAGGAAAATAAACATAAAACTAGTTTGAAATTTTCAAACCAATAAATAAAATAAAACTACTACATTCATGTATACAACTGCATTTGTTTAACTGGTACCTTTACAGTTTAGTAATTGCTATAAATATTTGATTACTGGTATATTTGCATGTATAATAACAGTCTTGGCACTTTTAATGTTTCAAATATAATATGCACAGTTCTATTACAACAAGTAAATCATTTTTAGAGGAGTCAAACTGTGATCTGCTTGTTAGAGATGCTTTTCTAGAAAATTTCTTTTTTTCCTTCCTCTGAATTGAACTATCTTAAGACCTGCAAAGCATGTCTGATATTTTGAACACCATATTTTCAAGGCCATGCAAGTTTTGAATTTTGGCTAATGCACAACTTTAAATGATACATTTATGTTTCTATTTCACGCTTGATATGATTCAGGTGAGATAGTTTTGTAAAATGTTCATATCTCTCTATCATAATAAATTGCAGTTAATAAGATGTGTATTGTAGCTTTATATACATGTAGAGGTTATTCAGCATCAAGCTATGTAATACGACTGCATATTTTTACAAGTCAGTTTTTATTTTTTTGAGCCTTTAGGCAAGAAAAATGAAGAGTAAAAATGCCCAGCCTTATTTCACAACTTTTTGCTGAATAAATTGTTTATTATACTACAGTAATCTTCTGCTATTAAAACTAAGTTTTTGAAACTATTTTCCTAGTGCACGGTCAGAAGAGTGTAATAGCGTGTCATATTTGCACTCATTTTGATGCATACATGTATTTGCACTCTAGAATGCTATGTTGAATAATAAATACTGTTGCTGTATATTAGTACTCTACTCTTAGAAAGAGGAATGGTTATTTTGTGACTGCTATATACCATGTTTGGATCCAGAGTATGAATAAGCTAATGTTTTAAAACAAGACTTTCTCCTGTGATTAAATCACTTTTGAACTATGTGGACATGTGGGAAATGGAAAATTATGACATTTTATCAAATGAAAACAAGAATAAAATTAACTTAATACGTTCATTTGATTATCAATATTTGTCACTCTATATCTGATGTTTTTGTTTTTGTATTTTATTATTCTCTATATCCAAGTGACAACAACCTGACTTTAGGTTATTACATGCAGCCGTTTCTTGTTAATAGTGTAACATGCATTATCATTAAACACTTTTATTGATACATTGTAAATATTATTTGGTCGTGGCCTGATGTAACAGCAACTTGATATATTTCTACACATGCATATACCCAGTGTTGCTTTATAATGTTTACTGTCTTTAATGTACAGGTGCGGTCACTAGAAGAAGAAATTGAGAAGGAAAAAGAAGAGCTAAATAAGAGTAAAATAAGTCAAGAAGCAGCAATGAGGAAACTTAAAACAGAAGTATCAGGAACAAAGCAAAAACTTCAAGAGACAGAGGTAGGTTGTATATCTATGAACTAGAAATGTATGACTTTAAAAAACCTCGCAGAGCCAAATATCCAGTAGGCATTTGTAAACCTGAATACTGAGCCACTTTTAACCCCCCCCCCCCCCCCCCACTATTTTGTTTAGTGTAGTTTTTTTCACTCTATTCTGGGCCTATACTTTTTGTACTCTGTCTGGTACTCATGCTGCAGAAAAAAAATTCTTCAGCAAAGAAGATGCACCACAACATTGTTTTGATTGATTTGCTTTGATGAAATCATCAGGTAAAACTCAAAACCCAAGAGGAAGAAAAGAAGACCATTGAAACCCGGCTTCAAGTAGCACAGAAGGATCTTGCCACCATAAGAGATCGGGAAGCTAAACTCAACAATGAGAAGGTAAAAATTAGTAGTTTTCTGTTTGCTTTATGCAATTACAAATTCTTTTTAGCAAGGTCAAATTTATTATCATCTAATTATTACACAGTTGTAAACAGGTGAAATATAGTCCATGGTCTCAAAGTGGATTCCCATGTAAAGTAGGCATCCATGTTTGGTGAACACCTCTCTAATGAAGGTGGACATGATATGGTTGACTGGTCCCAGCCAAATTTCGTTTGTCTGTGTAACTTAAAAACTCTCTTTAAGGCTGACACCTCTCTAAAGTGGACTGTGGGCACTGTGAGACCAAACCTCTGGTTAAAAATACTGAAATTGCAAATTTATGCAAATTTGACCAAATGCAGCACCTAATCACAAACTGATTTTATCATTCAAGAAAAAGTATAATTGTTTATCATCTGCTGTAGAGAGAGTTCACCATATTCAATCTTCTTGCCCAGAGCTTTTGCACATCTTTTCCTCTCTCAGGGTAGTAGATGTTTTGCTGTAATGGGACCACCCTTGCTACCTTCTATTTCCCCTTAAACGCTGCCTTAATAATACACATACATGTATGGTTTGATTGGTATATATTCCTTGTTAATATCATGTTTTCTACAGGACAGTGTTTTGACCGAAGCCAAATCTTCAACTCAAAAGTAAGTTTCAGAATTGCATTACTTAAACATACATGTACAGGTACATTACATAGCATTAATTGTTTATAATCTTTTCCAAAGATTGAATTATCATATGATTGCAGTGCTTGTTTTAAGGACAGTGCCACCTAATGGCAAGGTACAGTATTTTGCCAGGTTTTTGACTATGTGGGAAAAGTAGATCTTAGCAGGGGTTATTGGAATCCAAAGAGAAAATTGGGGGTAACCACGCATTTTTCAGAGATGATTAAGCTTCAATCTGGAAAAAATGCTGACATCAGAAATTTAATAAAAAAAAAGGAAAAATAGATCTTTCTTTGCGGATTTCCTTAAAATTCGCCTTTACATACACAAAAGCAACAACAATTCTAAAAATCTCTAGAACACATAACGAATGGTAACATTACAACTACTGTTTATGTGTTTTAAGTCACAAAATAAAAATCATCACAACGGAGCCATTATCTGCCCTAACAGCTTTCCCACATTCGCCAAAAATACAGTCTAAATAACTTTTGCCCACAGCAAAAAATTAATTGTGTGCTTAATATGCTTACCACTTCCATTTTATAAGATAAAAAGTAGGGGTCACCACGCGTTTTTACAAGTTATATTTAGATGTTTTCAACTTTTCCAGAATCGCTTTCAGGGTCCGCAACTTTTTTTTTCTATCCCCTCCCAGTAAGTTAAATATTGTGCGTGTCTCCTTCTGTGGCATGCTGGGATTTCCACTTGACGGCTTACCGTTCAAAACTTTCACTTTCAGCATGGATATAGAAACTGAGCCAGGGAGTTAACAGTTTGACATGAAAAGTGGTCAGAACTTATTTATACATATGCTTTGCGCGTTCGCGTTTAAAAAATAACCAGTGTCTCTCGCATCTATCACGCAATGCGCAGAACGTATGCGCAATAACAATAGGTGGCACCGTCCTTAATTTCTAAGTGGAAGGTTTCCCTAGATCTACCAATGTATGTTAAGAAGGCTTGACTATGTTTTTTTTTTTGCCATGGGGTGTATATTTTGAAATCAAAATTTTGCAGGAGAGACATGCTTTGATTGCTTTCATACTTCACCAAGTTTATAAAATGGGATCAAAGCTTTGTGTGTCACTGGTTTCCAAGCAACAGTGGTTACTATATCAATGCCAGATCACTGCCCTTTGTTTTAAACAATTTTGTTTTTCTCAAAATCTTAAGTCAGTAACTTCAAAATGAAACTTTTAAATTTTGTAGTACTTGCATATTGCTAGCTTCAGACGAAGTTTCACAAAAATTTATAAGACGGTTTTCGAGTAAATCAAAAATCATTTTTTAGGCCATGACAGGCAAAACACTAATAGAGCAAATAATTGGCATTAAGCAAAATATTCTCAAAATGCCATTACATAAATTATTAAATTTTAAAACAGCCAGCCATTGGATGGGTGATTGCAAAGTAAAAGACAATCATTATTTTAATGGAACCGCAGCAAGGAATTTGGCGGGGAATCTACCCAAAGCATTTGCAACTTGCTCAAGCAACCTGACAATCAAATTACTAACATTGAGTGACAAAGTTGCAAAGTCACATGCAAGGGAACATCCGGTTTGACTGTAATATGAATTTCAATATTTTATAGACAGCAAATAAGAATACAGCAACTTACTGACGAAAAGAACAGTCTTGAAGAACGTCTCAAAACAGCTGATGCTACAGTCGAACGTCAGATGAAACAGATTGAGAATTTAACCTTGCAGCTAGGAGAGGCAGAGAGGACACTTTCAGAGAAAGAGGAGGATATGGAATCACTTAACAAATCTTCTAAAGATGAGGTGTGCAGGCTGCTGAACTTATGATTGATCATTTATAAAATTATGAAATAGCAGTTCTGATAAGTAAATAAAGATGGTGAATGTAAAGCTTGGTAATGAAATGAGAAATAATCATTATCTCATGAGCGTGGGACATTTACCATCTTTATTTATTGATCATCACCACACATGACGCTTTTGACATTGCTGATTCCAGCAGTATCCTTTGTAAAAATTTTAGCATGATCGCACCGTGAATCACGCCACAATTGCATAGCGAAAACTCCGCAATCTTTTAAAAATCGCATTGACTGTCGCAGTGGAAATCACAATGCAATTATTAGAAGTCTCCGCAATCACACTTGTCGCGGCGTGATTGCGATTTACTCCCGCAGCGATTGCACTCATCGTGATTGTCGCAGTGCGAATGCAAATTACTTGCGCTGCGATCGCGCTCATTGCAGCGAGATCGCCCTTTTCACGGCGTGATCGCACTTGTCGCGACACGATTGCAATTTACTTGCGGCGTGATTGCACTTGTCGCATGGCGATCGTGCCCATCGAGCTAAATTTTTTGCAAGGGATGCAGGATGCATGTCAAAATATGAACCTAGTATATGGCCTAGCTCACCATGATTTCTTGTAGCTCAGTGGTTAGAGCATCTGACTGGTGACTTGTTCCACGCTGATGACATGATGGACATTACATGTACATCCAAAAAATGCAAAAGTTCACACTATACAGTATGTCCATCACTGATTCCTCATACTGGAGAGAATTGCACTGCATTGAAGAATATCTGACTTGACTGTACTTGAAAATGGATCACTGTTTCAAACACCACAAGATATTAAAAACGTGTAATGTTGTTTGTCTCATGATGTAGTCACTTTAGATTGCAATGTTTCAACTGCTTACTGCTAGTCTTCATCAGGTGATGGGGTCAACTGATTACGCTTCACCTTTAACATCACCATGGTCAGTTGTGAGTTCCACCAGATGAAGGCTAGCAGTAAGCAATTGAAACATCGCAGTCCACAGGTTTCATTAGAAGCCGGCAACTGGCGAATTCCGCTGGCAAATTTTTAAATTATCGCCATCTACTTTTCGATAAATTTCACTGAAGTTGATGCCCAGAATGCTGGAAATGCCATTTCCGAGTTCCTAGATTTCCCAGAGGAAAGGAGCCTTATGGCCCATTTGTTATCACTGCCGTCTATTTTATAAATATTGCCACCTACTCTTAATTTTATTGAAATCCCTGGCAGTCTAAATCTTAAGTGACTACATCGTGAAACAAATGACAATACACTTCATTATTGTGCCTTAACCACGATGAAGAATAATCAACTCATTCTTTAATAATAATAAGACATTTCTGACCAGTTTTTATTTAACTTTATTAGCTCAACACACTGAAGGTAAAGTTAACAAGAACCACAGATGAAGCAGCCACTTTAAAGGAAGAGCTGTCTGAAACAAAACAAAGACTAAACAAGGTCAGTCCTTTAGTTATTAAGGTGAAGTCACACTTGAGCCACAGGCAGCCCACACAGCCAGAGCTTAGCATGGTTTCTGTAGCGTGAAGCAACTATAGAAATATTGCTACCCCACCTGTTGGATGGGATTCTAGTCCATCACAGGGTTACCCCTGACGTTTTGTCGTCCGTACCCATTTATACACATGTACACCTGAATGGAAAGAGACAAAAAAAAATCGCAAACACAGCTGGGCAACTTTGAACCTTTCTAATTATCCAAGAATTCTTAAATCTGTTTAAAATGTTAAATAAATGCACATAATTATTAAGATGGCTGAACACAGTTTGCACGCGCTCTTCAATTTCAGCTGCTTACGTGAGTCAGCGTGCGTAAAGTTTTGAGAAAAACAAACTCGGCGCTTATTCAGCAATCATTTTATTTTGCTCAGCGTTGATCGTGAAAGTGTTGTTTTTCATCTTAAAATCAAACAATTTGTTGTTTGTAAAAAATGTTTGTTGAATCAATAGATAATACATGTATATAGAACCATTGAAGAAATACACTGCCTTTTTTGTCGTTTTTGTCCTTGGCTTGAGAACCCAGTCAAATGCAATGCATTTGTGACTGGATGTTTTAGCGACTTTCCTCGGAAACGTGCTGATTTCTATTGAACCACTCATTATAATTTCACGAAAATTGGCACAATAAGAGTTCCGAATATGCCAAACTCACCTGCCATCAAAAATTTGAAATCTAACAAAGGAGATTTTTACAAAACGCAAACATATTAAACAACAAATACGGAAGATCCCTCTGTCAAAATTACATGAGACCAGTGTTAACATGTGAATATTTTTACGAGTTTTACTGTAGACAAAATGATGGACAAAATCCAATGACTAGATTTTCTGAAAATAAATGAAACCAAATATTGCAGGCTGATTTACAATCCACTGTGTTACCATGCACTGTGTTGCCATGGCAACACCCTGAAAGCTCAGCAAAAATATCAAAATATAAAACTTGTTGCTTAACCTTATGCCTTGCTAATTTTGGGCGCCCACACGTTAGTGGTTTTAAAATGACAATGAATGATGCATAGGTACAGTAAAACTGTGTTCAGCCACCTTAAGCATGAGTGCTTTAGGCTGGTTTTAGCAAATTTACATTTGTAGTTAGAATATCAGTCTCTAACTTGTGATATTTGCCAGGTGTTCAGTTCTAACCAATATCACTAAATGTTTCATTGAGAATGTAAAATTAAATGCAAAAGCTCTGTGTACGTTTACAACTATATTCATTGAACAAATTAAAGTAGCAGACTTGACTTCTGTTCTGTACTGTTTGCAGGCAATGTCTGATCGTAGGGCCAATGAAACAAGTCTTCAGGAGAAGCTGAATGCAGAGTCTGGCCGCAGCAAGAGTGCAGAAGAAGAGAAGGAAATGCTACGCGAACAGATTGTCGACTTGAGAAAGGTTAATTAGTTCATTATACACAGCAACCATTGTAGCTTAGTCTTGTAACTGATCATTTCAGCACACTTTTTTTATCTTAAATTAATTCCACCCAATTGGGCATAATGATGGATGTAAAAACCATAAAGTGATGGTTGATGATCCATTTCTTTGCATAATTTTAGAGGTTTCTACTTAACAGTTTCAAGGTTGTCTTATCATCATTCTTGATATTAAACAGTCTTAGTATACTGGTTAAATGTCTGAGCATTTTGTAATAACTTTTATGCAACAAAAGACCTGTCACCTTTCATCAGCAGCATTCATTCCACTCATACAATTATGTCTTATTTCTGATTAACGTCATTTGAACAACAATCATTTCTTTCTAGTTGACTTTGCTGTAAATACAGTGTATGTCCACAGAACTAATTTTTAATCAGAAATGTTAGGAAACTAAAGTGTGTAAATTCATTTAGCTATGCTTCACCTTTTGAGTCATCATGCTAAAAATTATATAAATCATTCTGACTAAATAAAACCGTGTGGTGACCACTAAAGCATATTATTAATCTCACAAATGCAATTTAAATTTCATTCTTGATATTGGCTCTTGAGTTATTATTATTCAGGTTTTGATTAAACATGCCAAAGTGGTGGGTTTTTTTATGCAAATTAAATCTCAAGTTTGGTTTGGTAATTTATATTACCACGAACTCAAAATTAGGTTTAAATTTCCAGCTAATTTGTAATAGTCCTCATCAAAAACTGACATTAAAGATATTTTAATTAGAACAATTACATGATTTTTAATACTATCTTTTGTTGACAAGAATACATTGAAACATGAAACTGTAAATCTATTCTTGTTTGAATAAGCTTTGTTCACTCTGCTTTAAAGCCAAAGTGGATCACAATATAACAATAGTTCATTTAAGCCATCACTTTATCAACAAAACAAAACTGCTAGAAGAGTTAACACCTCATTATCACTACTGCTAACCCCCACTGAGCTATTCATGTACAAAATAATTTGGGGGTTTGTGTTTGCTGTTTTACACTGAAAATGTTGGGAGAGGATGCAAAAATGAAAGAAAAAACTATGAAAGATATTAAGGTACTTGTTTGTTTTGGGTGTTAGTCAGCTTAGTGAAACAGGAATTTGTTAAAACCCTTTTTACTGTTGAACATACTGCAAAGATGCAAGTCCCCTGTGACCATTTGTTGTTGTAGTGCTTCTTATTTTGTGCTTGTTTGACTTCCTGTCCAACTCTTTGGGCTGAAATCCTTATTGTCTTCTGTATCAGTAAATGTCTTTGAGACCTGAGATAAACTTTTTTTAGATAATAATTATATCCTCGTACTTCTGAGGTGGTTTAAGCTTTTCTTCAGACCAAAAACAATAAGCTTGTCTGAATAAATACTGAGTTGCATATTAAACATTAACCTTGGTCTGTACGTGTACAGAGCTGTAGTTATGTAGTTCTAGCTAATTCAGAGGTTTGATGAGTGAATGTCTGATGTAAGTGGTTAGACCTAGACAAGCACTAGTTAACTCCTTCTATTGCTCATTAGCTTTCAATTGAATATTAACACTTTACCACAGACTTAAATGTTGAAACCTAACTGCCTTTTCCAGCAGAAATATGAACAGTACTTGTGCAAAGTGATGTTTAGTAGTTTCCATTTACATGATCACACTTAAGGATTTCATCCACGGTTTCTATATATAGTCAGAGCCACCAATGTATGTAGCATATTATATATATTATATAATCGATTCCACAGGAAAGTACTGCTCAATAGCTTTCATGTCACTTTTTGGGGTTTCATCCACAGACTCAAAAGTTAGAACCACCTTGTACTACATAATAAACGGTACCACAAGAAAGTACTGATTGGTTGCTTAATTAATTTGAATTTCTTTTCATTTTGGAGTTCAGTGAACAGATCTATATGCTCAACAGTTAACATTTAAACTGAGATTTAACTTTTGGATTTGAAAGGGTTAATATTTACGGTAAGCTTAATTGTAACAGGATTCAGGTGACCAACTGAATGACAATACAAAAAAAAAACTTTACTCTATGATTGATTAATATTATTATATTTAATAATGTGCAGTTCCAGAAAATATCCATACTCCCACGGTTTTTTGTTTAGCACCCCCAGCAACCCCCCCCCCCCCCCCCCCCCAGGGTGGGTATGGATTTTTTCTGGAACTACACAATGCATATAGTTAAGTTAACATTTTGATGTTGTCATGATAGGATCTTGAAGCATCGCTTTCAGCTAGTATGAACAGAGAGAAGGAAACCATGGAACAGACAGCCTCGCTAGAGAGAGAAAAGGAGAATCTGGCCAGGGAGCTTGCTTCTTATATCAATAAAGAGAAGGACAAGGTATTGTACTCTTTCATACATGTCTCTACCGTCAAATGTTATAGAGATTAGAAATACGTGCTTGGTAACTCTTAGCATGTTCAGTTTCAAAATGCCCTTAGTTGTACAAGTCATCCTGTTTTATCTTCTGTGCAAGGCAGAGATTTGCGTCATTGTATTTGTAATGAACGCACCAGTGGAAAGTTGGCAGTATCATATATTTCATGAAACTACAACATCATAAACTTAACCATTTTCCATACTTCCATACTAGTGGTTTGTAGAACATAAAATGCAAATTTGTGGTTACAATATGTGAAGAAAGAAAACGAAAGAAACGCGATTTTATGTACCTGACATTGAAGATCCTAGCTACACACTGGTGACCCGCCACAAAGAAATAAGTGAACTAAACAATTTTGACACTACGGCACGCGCAGGATCACGCACAACTAAGTCCCAATAGCGACCGGAAGTAATGCTGGTTGTAACAGCATTGTTCCAAAAATTATCCATGCCTCCTCCACAGAAGGTTTTCAGGTTTAACCCCTCCCCCCTCCCCTCCAGTTTGGCTTCATACTTAACTTAAAAATTTTAGCTTTTGAGATCCCCCTCCCCCTTAGAATTTCCAATGACCTTCCATTGCATGGGGGAGTATGTACTCTAATGCTTGGAGCAAGAAGATGGGTTTGAATGTATTCAACTTGTCAATAAGAATTATGAAAATGCTTCTTATTGGTATCCTGTTGGGGTAACATTATATCATAGCCAATTGTACACAATACAAGACTCCGTTACTTTTAAGAAGTCCTTTAAAAAAATTCTGGTAGGCATCACTGAAGCTAAACTGGAATTTAGTTAGGGAGGTGGGGGGGGGGGGGGGGTGGTTAAGCCAAAGAACTTTCAATGGAGGATGAGGCCATTAATATTTTTTGGAATAACACATTATTCTGTTATCTGATTTAAATATTTCAGTCAAAGAAGAGTGAAGAGCTCACCCTTCAGTTGCAGTCCTTAGATAATGAGAAGACATCTCTCCATGCTGTTGTATCCACACAAGAAAGACAGATCAGTGATTTGAACATTAAGGTAGCTTTATTTAATTTCAAATAAAATTTAATTAATGATTTTTAGGAAGATTAGTAACTACAACAAGTTATTGAATATATTTCTCATTAAATTATTTGCTTTACCTCAGCTTCCAGTGCCACTAGTTTCTACACAGTAAAAAGCCAAACCAGCAAGTTTCAATTTATTCAGTTAAATACTTATCTGTAAAGATCTTTCAATTTTTTTTGTCTTTTGATTGGTCTGCAGTGCAGGTGTGTTTTTTTTGATTGAGTGTGTGCTGAGTATTTCTTTCTAAATTGTTTAGCACCAATTGCAGATTGTGAATCAAAGTAGAGTATTACATTGGGAATATTGAGCAGGGTGGAAAATGCAACCAAGGGTTAGGCATCATGCGTGCATTTCTCAAAAGTCCTTAAAACTTTTCAGGCCCAAAAAACTATGTAAAAGTGCAAAGGCCTTGGAAATAAATTCCTTAATTAGTTGACAAAACAAGTTGGCCTTCAGCATCACTCGATAGAAACTAATTCCACAGATAGTGTTCAAACCCCAAGTGTCTTTGGAATCTAACTCCTTGTTTGAAAATGCTTTAATCCAGGCATTTTCTGGAGGTGGACGAGTGCTTCATATTTCATCCATCTTGGATCCCAAAAACGTAATTGGGCCAGAATATCAATTTAAAATTAATTTTATTCAGCATCTTAAAATTTTGTTATCACTGATTAGATATCATATTTGAACTGTAGAAAGTTAATATAAACTCAATATTGTTGTATTGTTCTATACACAGCAAAGACTGATTTTGAGTTAAGTAGTAAGGGCACTGTCAAGGTGTTTGATAAAAAGTACTTTTAACTACAATTTATTTAGTAACTACATGCATAGTTAATTTGCATGGAAAGTTATTTACAGCTTTGAGTTTAAATCACTGGAGCAGAATCAGTGTATATTTTAGTCTGCAAACTAAAGTGTTTTTCAAGACTACTTACTAATATCAGTCCCATTAAAATTCACTGTTTTTCTAGATGTTAATTGTCATGCCTGAAGGACTCCACCTTTTTTTTTTTATTCTTTCCTAGCTGGAGAAGTTGGATGAGAAGTGTGCTGAACTTGAAGATCAACTGCAAAAAGAGCAAAGCAGGAGTCTGGGTAAGTTTTCAGACAGTACAAAATGTTTGAGTGCAAAGAAATTTGTAATTAGCCTTTCATTCTGCCACAAGGGCATGTTACAATGAACATACAGCACTTGTCTGTTGGGCAGGTGTTAGCCCTAACGGACAACCCACCAGCTAGGCTGGGAGCACTCACTGTATGTGATAATTCATTCACAAGCTTTTTTGTATTAGGTCTTCGCCACAATACAAATCGGAGTCATATGCACCTTATTATTTTCTTTTTTCTTTGTAAAAAGCTCCCTAATTTTATTAACAGTACAGAAGCAAATAACATAGGTGTATAGAAGTGTCACCTTATCCTCTTTTGTTTGCTGTAATTACCCTTACCCAATAATTGGTTGGAGCCATTTCAATCTGGTGTCGAAAGTAATTTTGCAATTGCTTTGGTTTTGCATTGCCACGCTTTGTGATTGGCTAACAGATCTTGTTATATAGCTGGAGTTTTTGTCAATACAACACGCGCGTTGATTGGTTGATTCATCGTCACATGACATCTAACAAACAAACTGTTTCCCGTCAATTGTGCTGAGCGGGCAACATTTGCGAAAGCGGGCAACAATTTTGACGTCAGTGGGTAACATTGCACTGTTGCCCGCTAGCGCACGTGATCAGACCGTGACAAAAGGTGGCATGATTATGATGGATCGAGTGCTCGGCGCGTTTTTCAAACTGTCTTGTGTTGTGTTTTTTTGTGTTGCTATATAACAAATCACTTAATGACTGATCCCTCGGGAAACAGTGAATTTTGTTTCCCTCGAATCTCGATGTTTCCCTCGACTTCGTCTCAGGAAACATCGAGATTCTCGGGAAACAAAGTTCACTGTTTCCCTCGGGACCAGTCATTAAGTGTTTATTATGTCACCTACCGGTACTCAACCAAACAGAAGTAAAACCAAAGCAATCGTGATTTTCCTGCATGTAGTTCCCCCACATTTTTTGTTACCAATTACAAAGCATAGCAATACTAGCTAGAGTGATGGCAAAAATTATTTTTGACACTCAATAATTATTGAAAACTGCTATAATGTGATAAAAAAATTGTTGCACTTTGTCTCTCCATATAGGGATATAAATTTGTACCAGCAAACCAACAGGGGAACCCTGGTTAGGACTCGCAACCCATTGTAGGAGCATATCATTCCTAGTTGCTTAAACCCTTCAACTCCCAAGAGTGCCAAAAATCAAATTCAAGAAAAATTCCAAATTTCATTTTAGAAAATATTGAAAACCTAATGGTGCCATACAAAAGTACTGCCAAAAAGGTTTCATTTGAATAGTCAGTCACCATGGGATTTCGTTGTTAGACCAAAAGTTAGAACTTCATTACATGTCTCCATAATTGACTCTGGGAGTGAAAGGGTTAATGTCACAGTCTCAATTTAACACTTGTCGTCGATTTGTATTTTGTGTGTGCAGAGTTGAGCACAAGATATGAATTTACACAAGAAAGCAGCAGCTCTGCCAAACAAGAAGTAGATCAGCTACGAGAGGAAGTGAAGGTTTTGTCTGCACAACTTCTTAGGCAGCATAATGCTTCATTGGACAGTCAGGTGAGACAGCAGTGGACCTTGTTGTTGTTGTCTTATATCCGCTTACCGAGGTTAGTGTCGGGAGTGGGGGGAGAGCTTATGCATCGCAATAACTGTAAAAGCAATTCTGGTGGAGGTTTTTAGCACTTTTTATACACCCCAAGCACTGTCTCCCGTTACAGAAAGGTCAAAGAGTAGACAACAATGAAAGTCGTAAATTGCAGTGTCTCTATGGATACCAGCCTATATTTTCTGATTGCTCTACCCTGGTGAGATAAGTTCCTCCAAGCATAGGTAATTGCGCTTAGAAATATTTGTTACTCAAACAGCAACAAAAGTACCACACGTTATTTTGTACAAAGTCAACACATTTGTAATGGTGTTTTATAAGGACAGCACTGCCACTAACTACATGTATTTAATTTAAGTAGCACAAGAACCTACTTTAATTTCAAACTCAAATAAGTGTTGTTAATGGTATAAGGAAATATCTTTTAGCACCCTTTGCACAAACGAAATAAGTCCCACCAGCCAGACATATTTCATATCACGTATAAATGATCTAATTTGTTCATTTACAGGGCAAGTATGAAAGGTTGATTGTTGACATGCGTAATGAGATAGAACGTGAAAGAGAGAAATCCTCTGCGGAGCGCCACTCCCTGGCGAGTCAGATGGAGCAAGCCATGAGAGAAAGCAAAGATTTAAGTGCCCTCTTGCGAGAAAGGGATGAGGTATTTTCATTCTTGTTTTGTCTTTTCATTATGACAACTAGAAAGTGTTGTATATAACTGCAGGCCCAGCCCAAGTCATCGTGTTGTGTTTCTTGGCAAGACACTTTTAATTGAAATGGTTTCCGCCCACCCACAGCTTTTTTGCGTGCAACATGTTCATAACTTATCTATGATATGAATTGTTTTGTTTCAATCTAACGTGCATTTTGTAAATGGTAAGCCAATAGTATGCAGCAAGTCTTACTTATGATAAAAAAGTAGTGTTGAGCAATTATCGATGGGTAGCAAGGCCTCATGATCTGTGAGGGTAGTTTCCTTACCTGGTTGGTCTAATGTCACTCATTCTAACCTGCAAAATTACAGTTTTATCTGACAGTCATAGGTGCAAGAATGTTATCACATCAATTTGCAAATTGAGTTATGTACCTTTCATTTTATTTATTATACAGGAACTAATTGCCCTTCGCGCAGAGCTCTCAAGTGCCAGTCACACTGGAACCAAGGCTTCCACGGCTTTGGAGTTTGAGAGCAAAATGCGTGGTAGCCTGGAGAACAGGACAGCGCAGCTTGAGTCCGAGCTGAGTAGAGCCTGGGAACAAATAAAGGATTTGTCTGAGAAAGGATCCATGCTGGAGACAACAAAGAGACATCTGGAAATTGAATTGGATAAGGTAGCTTGATTGGTATTGGAATTCTCTTTACATTACATTAAACACATTCGAAAGATTGGTTGGGAGAATGTAGAACCCACTCATCAAGTTAAGCAATATGGTCGAACGTTTGTTTCTGTAGACAAAATTCAAAGAGTGAACACTCAAGAAAAAATTAATGACCAGTAATGTGCTCTGTTTATTATGTTGCGTAACGTGATAAAATTTAGAATCTTTTAAGTAAAAATCCTTGTAAGAAGTAGGCAACCCAAATCCACGGAATGCAGAAAGGTGTGAATTGTGCTATTGTTGAAACCGTCCACCTCATTGGCTAAAACATGAAAATCAGGCAGCGCATTTATTTATCTCTAGTTTACTAATTGATTCCCTCTTAGTGAAAACTATTGTGATTTTTAATGCAACAAAAATTCTATGTGGGGAACATGGAAAATTAGAAGTCTTTCTTGGCCATTGTTTTGGAGTCTCACGATTGGATGAAATCTTGTAACACAAAAGAAACAACGCTTTAAAATAAAGTTTCAGTAAATTTTATTTCAAAACCATGTTGTCCATAGGTTGACGTATTCTCAGTACGAAAATCTAAACATTCTTATGTGGGGAAAGCGAAATGCAGCGGAACAATAGAGAATTGCCTACTTCTTACACGGATTGTTATGTAATAAAACTTTGAGTACGACGATTCAACGAAAACAAATAAGCAGTACTTTCTATGGTGCTGCTTATTATCGATTATTATGCTGTTCAAGCAAGGTTTCTAAATTAAGTCTATTAACCACATTGAAAGGTTTAATAAATCCAATATCCTTTTGTATTGATATTTCCCATAGAAAACACAACAACTGCGTCAGACAGAGAGTACACTGCACAGAAGGCAAGCGGAGCATACGGCAATTATGGTGGCTAAGGACACCGCACAACAGCAAGCAGAGGAGGCAGAAGCCAAGGTATAAATAAAGACCCCAATAAAGGGTTTTTGTTATATGGTTCACCCGCAATGTTACCATTGTCATGCAACATCGCGAAATTTTAGTCAAATTTAATTTGCTTTTTTTGTTTAACGGTTGAAGCATGCTTACTCCAGGTTTTATTTAAGGGGATCCCTTAGTATTGCATTGCGCATCACTACTGCTGCGCATAATCTATTGCATCATTAGCGCGCACAGTCGTAATATCAAAACGAAAGTTGTTACTCTGACCAAGTCACAACAGACGCAGATGATCAACTGAACCAATCAGAACTCGAAACAAATACATGCAACTGGCGCCAAGCGCCGGGAAAACGCGCGAGAGCGAGTCACAGTTGGTTTTGGTTTTACTTCTGATTTTAGCCAATCAAAAAGCGTAGCAATGCAAAACCAAAGCAATCGCGAAATTACTTTGACAGTTAACTGAAAACCGCTCTATTACCAGCCACTAACTGTTTAAAAAAGTAATTTTAAATCCAAGCCTTGACTCATGAGAAATGGAGCATACCAAACAGCAGAAAAAGCTTGCAAGCAGGACTCCTTTAAACAATTACAACCAGTTTATTTGTAAGTGGACCTGTCTGTCCTGACTCACAGACAGTCTGTGAGAGATTGTCTGCTCAGGCTCTTCCCTCGGCTATACCTACTTCATTGTCAGTAATTTACGTAAATAAAAAAAAAAAGCATAATTAACTGACCGTATTTCGTGCGACTTGTTATAATGATTTAAGAGAAAAAATGGTGTGAAGGCTTTATATTTTGTCTCCTTTACGCGCTTCCTTCGTACATCCCAAAAAACGTGAAAATTAAGACGCGCGAATACAAGTGACTCAGGTCATCTGCTTAACGCTTCTTTTGTTGAATTAGTTGGCAGGGTTAAGAAAGGAGTTTGAAGGAGTAAGTGAACAACTGGACCTCACACAGACGGAATTAAAGAATGCTAATGAGCAACTGGCTGAAATGAAACTTACGTGTGAAGAAAATAACACGCTTAGAGTTCACCTACAAGAGGAGGAAGTAAACAAGTGAGTTTAGTTGATTCACACTTTTGTGGCACAATTCTGTCTTTTGTTGATTCACTAGTAAATTATATCACATTAAACTGCTGTGCGA